>JABWTJ010000210.1:0-410856 GCA_016801875.1 Solanum sitiens
TGACACTCCGATCCCCACTTAATATGGGTCGGACGGACCTCCGATCCCCTACTTCTACTTCCGGTTCGTGACACCGATCCCTAATACTACGTGTCGGCCGTGACACCCGATCCACCCTAATTCTTAACACGTGTCGGTTCGTGACAACACCCGAACCCGATCCCTAAATACTAGTGTGTCGAACGTGACACTCTCTTCCGTCCCCTAATTCTACGTGTCGGTTCGTGACACCACGATCCCCTAAGACGATGTGGCCAAACGTACCTCCGATCCCCTAATCCTAAACTTGTCGTTCGTGAGCGCCCCTATCACCCGAATCCCCTATTACGTGTCGGTTCGTGACACCCGATCCCCTAATACTATGTGTCGGAACGTGACACTCCGATCCACTAACCTCATTCTATCAATTCATCAAGCCTTCTTTTATACCAAGGCATCATCAATCTCAAGGTAAATTAGGGTTCTTCAAGATTTTGGATTCAAAAGCTTCATTATGCTTATTTTATCACAATCACATAATCACATGCATGCAAGCATACAATTAAGCATATAGAAGGGTTTACAATACTACCAATACATATCATTCACTATTAAGAGTTTACTACGAATAGTATCAAAAACCATAACCTACTGCACCAAGGATTCTTGATCAAGCAAGCAATCTCTCAGCTTTTTGTTTCCTCTTGGTTGTCTCTCTCTTATACGCTCGTTTCTTTCTCTCCTCTTCTCTCTATTTTTTCTTCTTCCAAACTCTCTCTCTTTCCCTAATTTAGCATTATAATTATGATAAAAAAAGATGAGGAGATAACCCAATAAGTAACTCAAGGTTATCTCCTTCACACCCCCAAGAAATTGAGTTTTTAACATTGACCCACGAAATTTATAATTTTAGCAAGAATAGTCCAAAACTCCCCTTTAAAACTTACCCAGAAATTTGACCCAGACTGGGATTACGCAACCTGTGACGGTCCGTCGTGCCTACGACGGTCCGTCCTGCACTTCCGTCACGACGGACAGAGAATTGCTCTCAGTACCCAATTCTCAAGAGTTGAAGTGTTTTGAAACGGAACCTCACAACGGTCCGTCTTGTCTGTGACGGTCCGTCCTGCAGGTCCGTCACAGACTTCAGAGAATTGCTCTCAGTACCCAATTCTCAAGAGTTGAAGTGTTTTGAAACGGAACCTCACAACGGTCCGTCTTGTCTGTGACGGTCCGTCCTGCAGGTCCGTCACAGACTTCAGAGAATTGCTCTCAGTACCCAATTCTCAAGAGTTGAAGTGTTTTGAAACGGAACCTCACAACGGTCCGTCTTGTCTGTGACGGTCCGTCCTGCAGGTCCGTCACAGACTTCAGAGAGTCGATTTCAGCACTCAAATATAAGAATTCCAAGTGTTTGGAACGAGACACCCTCGACGGTCCGTCGTGCCCATGACGGTCCGTCGTTGGATACGTCGTCTCAGACAGTTTTTTCCAGAATTAAAATCTGCTGCTCAAAACGACTAAGCAGGTCGTTACAGGGACCTACGGACCGTCGTCTAGACTACCAACCGTAGTCTATTGTCATGGTTCATGGTCTGCCCGACAAGGCTTCACTAAAATGAGCATAAAATTTTACTCTGAAGTTTATCCAACAACAATTTCCATCTAATTGGATGATGACCCTCACCTACGGTCTGTAGGTCGAACCACGGACCGTACAGGTCGACCGTGGGTGGGATCAGAGACTAAGAATTGGTTCTTAACGACGTAACCCCACCTGTGATTCGTGGTTTGTTCCATTGGTACTGGTACCAGTTTTTCTAAAAACTAGGATTTTCTCCATTTTGAGATCTGAGGTGTTACAATGTATGTGTGTTACCGCCAACTGTATATGTATATGTATTTGTTTTTGTCACGTCACAAAATCTAAGTTCATGATGGCGCACACTCAGAGAACCTCAAAAATTGTGTGTAAGCTAAAAAAACAACTCATATGAGATTTTAAAAGGGAAGGCAGGCTACAACCGACCAGAAAACTATAAAGAAGTTCCCAAAACCTAGTAGCATTAGTATAGTGATCATCTAATACATTCTAGATTCTAAAATACATCTCAAGTCTTTAGAATAAATTAAAGAACATAAATGATAAATGAAGACCAATGGGGATCCAAAAAATAATATCTCACCACAACTCCGAATAAGAAGAAATTGCTAGACTTGATCAACCGCTATGAAGATCAGCCTAACTAGGATCTGCAGAAAATATATAATAGAAGTATAGGGTGAGTAACACTACAACAAAAAATAACTTTTAGCGGCAATAAATATTGACTTAAATAAAGAGAGCTATAGTCTTTACCGGCATTAGTTAAGTGTCCTTTGAACCAATGTCGCTAAAGGCTTTAGGTACATATACAAAGAGTGTTAATTGGCGCTAAAAATACATATTTAGCGGCAATTAATTCTTAATTGCCGCTAATGGTCATTTTTTATGCAGTGTAAAATCCACATGTACTTAGTAGGTTAGATTGACTTATATTAAACAACTAATAATAGTTAAGAAAAAACTATGAAACGCTCCCGCCTGCACGCAGCAAAATCCCATTTCGGCATCGGTGCCACCAATCTATATAGTACGAAGCAAATAAGATAAACATATAAGGTTACGGTTAATAGTCATATCAACAGATAATCAAGTTATACAACACAACAAAGGTGGTCAATACAATGCAATGAGATGACATGATGTGGTAGAACGAATTTTGTCGCACAACCTATCGTATACACCTTTCCAAACTTTAGCTTCCAGATAAGGAACATGGGGCACTCACAATTCCTATACCAAACTCAAAATCTCATCAACTTTCCACCTAGCTCGTGGTCAAGGATAAAAGTAAGGTGTTTTATTTTCTTTCTCAATAAATAGCATTTCTCCGCTTTCAGATATTTCCATGAACATAATATGTTGAATGAGGATGAATCCATAAAAATACATACAATACAAAGGCATTATCATTTCATCAAGGATTTTGGATAGCACAAAATTATCAAACTCAAAAAGTCATGAAACGTGTCTTCCAATGATAGGGATGGTGAAGGAATCCATTTGATATCAGTCTTTACCAATTAAAAAACATTTGTTTCATTTTATGATGTTTAAATATCAACTCAAACCCCTTACTCGGGCATCTTAATGTCAAATATAAAGATAGAACAAACAACCCCTCACTCGTACAATTACTCAGATATCACAGGTTATCAACAACAATTATTCACACGAGCCTCTACACAAACTAAGCATCACCAATAGGTATCACACAAGTCAAACAAGAAGGTGAATACTTACCTACCTCGAAAACTCATACCACAACTCATTTCATAGTTGACTTCCAAAAAAATTAATTACTCATCTCAGTATAAACGAGGGATAGTCAAACCTACCTCGAAGGCTAAACTTCACTTGAGCAACTAAGCACTTCCTTAATCACACGACCACCAAAATGATCCCAAACTATCAAGAATAAAAAAGAGTCCAATGATACCCATATTGATACGATTAGAAGTGGGTAAAATAGACCAAAATAACTTCAGAAATCGAAAAGGTAAAATCAGATTTTTAATTGAAAATCAAGTTATAAAAGCCAAGAGAAGTTCATGGTTGAAAAATCCATTAAAAACAAGTAAATAATAAGCTCCAATTCAAAAAAATACAAATTTTCCAATTTAGGAGAAAAAAAACATATCAAAATCAAGATTTAAAAATATTTCAGATGATAAATGTATAAAGAATCAATAATTTGGTAGGTAAAGCTTACCCACACGAGTTTTCACAAAAAAGCTCCTAATAATCGCCACCCCAAAGCTCCAAAACATTGAAAATTCTGGAAATGAGAAAAATGGAAAGAATCCTTAGGTCGTGTCCAGGAAAAACTTTGGTCATCGCGATCACGAGCCACTAGCTCTCGTGATCATGAAGGACAGGAAGTTCACATCGTGATCACGAGACCTTTGTCCACGATCGTAAAGGCTAAGGAAAAAGGTTTATCGCGATTGTGAGACTATGGGCCATGATCGCAAAGGCCAATAAAAGACACATCACGAACGTGAGCCTATGGGTCATACTCGCAAAGGTCGAAATGACCCTCACCAGAAACTAAAAACAAGCAGCCCATTACAAGGAAAATGCCTCTGAGTTGACCCTTTGAAATTGTTCAGAGTCCAATAAAAATAAATTGGACATGCTACCGTACTAAAATCGACATTCTGGACTCAATGGAATTGTCAAATTTCAAAAAGAGGTCAAATGATAGAATTGCTCTTCTTAACCACTTTTAAAGGCTTAAAACTCAACTTCTTACCCAAACATCCAAAACTCAACCTAAGGCTTTAGAAACCTGACCAACCATCTTACTAACTCAAACTCGACGTACCAAATATGATGGAACTAATGGGATCTCATCCTATGTTTGAAACTCAAAATATTCACCAAAGTTAACCATACCAAGAATTCTCAACTCAAAAGGGTCAAATCACCCAAAACACAGCTGATTGCATCGGGGACCACACCAACCCTTCCCCAACATAAACTAATCGTGAAAACTCTTAGGGGAAGGGGAAAATGGTTAATTTTGCAATTAAAAGAAAATTTACGGACAAAAAAGGGGACATTACAGTTTTCTAATCTGAAATTAAGTTCACGTGTGGTCAACTATATGTGTATGTATATATGAGCAATAGCAGTCGACTAAGGTTTTAGTAACATAAATACATATATAATTGAGTATATGCTATGAAATTACATTGTATATCCATGTTATATGTCACGCTCTGAGCCTACACAGTAGACACGATCGACACTCAAAGACTATTTTTGATCTCCAAGCAAACCTTTGTCCTGACTGACTACTTAGCGGAAGACTCACTCAAGAAATAATAGGCTTCAAACAGAATTTGATCTCAAAACAAAACTCAAGTCGAATATCTGAAAGTACTCATTGCAATAATCACAATAGTTTACACAACATCTTTAAAGGAAAGAAAGTATTAAGAGACTCATTGACTCCCTCTTTTCCAATACCTATTAGCAATACTAGTCTTGGAATTGCAGCACTGTCTCAAAATAACCCAAAGGTTGTTCCTAACCGTATATAATACAAACTTTGCATCATATAAAACATCAGCCAGATAAGTAAATCATCAAAAACTTTTTCAAAGAACCACAACTCAACTTAATCATTGAGCAAATTATTTTTAAGTTAATATCATATCCTTAATATGGTCTAGACTACAAGTCATATAAGAAAGTATACTTTACATATTTTGCATTTATTCAGGAAATACCAGACACATAATAACAATCATCAAACTGCATCACTAAATCAAATTAGGTCCATTACATTCTACTCACATCATGAATGACCACAAACTGGTCGTTCATGTACTTATATGATCCTTAAAGCCAAATATAAATTTGAATCTTCTCGGTTCGAATCATTCCTTGCTTGTGTCCCTTCAACCATGATAAAGGAATCCAGTTTACTTTGTTGAAATATTAATTGGGATTCAGAGATACCAATCGAACTCAACCCATACAACAAGCTACAGATCACATGAAAGGGGTAAAGAAGTCAGATGACTTTCTAGAATGCCTTCTAGCCCCCTGAACATTAAATGTGGACGTCAACACACCAATCCTCAGTACTTTATTCAACATTTGCTCTTGTACTGGGAGACCGATAACCTTGGCTCAAATACCAAATTTGCATGACCCAAACCATCGGGTAGCGCAGCCACCTACTATAACGCCTAGATAGGAGAATGCTTACCCTCAAACTGGAACATGAAATGTGGAAATGAACAAAATATAAGCTAAACCACTATTGAAGAACTTTGAACATGAAATTTTGGAACCGTGGGGGCGAATTCTAACAAACGTAAGCCAAAATTTCATAAGTTTTGACCCTTATTATGTTGAAATCCCTCCCCTTCATTGTTCCCAAGCTTAGAGTGTCTTAGGAGAGCTTACGGAGTAACTTTCATCTAGTTTACCAATGAAAAGTGGGAGGAAGATTAAAAGAAATCGAGTTTTCTAGGGTCTGATTCTGTCAAACCTGATATAGAACCATGATGGTACTATAGCAGTGGTGTCATAGCGTGAGACTTCCTGCTATGGCGAGATGAAGTTAGCCCAGAAAAAACTCCAATTCTAAAAATTGTCATCATGTTACCTCAATTTGAAATTGGAAATGTATTTCAAAATAATTTGAGATCTCGCACGAGGTGACTTTTGAATAACGATGGAATAGGTTGTTACAAGAACTCCGGGCTTAATGCTATTAGTTTCTGTATAAGAAATAGGGAAGTCAATTTGAGGTATTTTGAAGCTAGGAAATTTATTGAAGACACAAGTTTAATAGCTTAAGCACGAGTAATTAAAGCAGGTACAAAGTTTTGCTTCAATAATGGGAAGACTCAAGTGGTGGTATAAATTGATTCATTAATTATGAAGAAGGTACTAGATGGAGTTTGAGAGTTACTTAGAGTATTTCCTTAGAGATCTAGTACATAAAAAGTTTTATGGAGAAGAGATGTATCTACATGGAGCATATTTATAGAAAGGGAAATAAGTGAGCATACTATTTAACTAACTTAGTGGTATTTTTTTTGGTACATTAATCTTTCATAGTCTATAAGAGTCGCTAGTAAAATGTAACACCTCAAATCTTAAAACAAAGAAAAATCCTAGTTTATCAGAAAACTGGTGCTAGTACCGATGGAACTACCCACGGACCGTAGGTGGGACCACTGACTGTAGGTGGGGTTCCATCATTAAGGCCCAATCATCTATAGTCTCTAATCCCACCCATGATTGACCATTATGGTCCGTGGTTGGATCTACGGACCGTATGTCTGACCGTTGGTGAAGGTTAGCAGACAGTTAGAGAAAAATTATTGATTTGGTCAACTTCAAATGGTTATCACCCTCAAAACAAAAGGAATTAGATGTCCCATTACCTATTATATGATATATAATTGAATCCTCTTTTCAACGCCACCGAGTTTGCTAAAATCCCATCACTGAGTTAAAAGTTATGCTCGTTTTAGTGAAGCCCTACCGGGCAGACTGGACCGACGGACCCAAACGACTGTTGATAGGTCAAACTATGGACCATCTTTCCCTCTGTGGATGGGCTTTGTCAAAATTAAGTCAGGGTCGTTTTGGTCATTTCTCCTATGTGTTGGGCAATTAAACTTTGTCATTTTATGCCTAAACTATGTCATTTTATTCGGAATAAGTCTAATAACTTAGTCAGAGATACCCAAAACCTTTATTTACCAAAAGTTTAGCAACCCTAGAACAAAAGAGGAGAAAAGAGGCGACCCAAACCCTTTCAAGAATGCAGCAAGTTTTCTTCCGTTCTAGCCCCTCAATTGAAAGATTTCACCGTGAATTTCGTCACCACGTATTTGAGATCTCACTAGTGGGTTCCTGTGTCCATTAGGTCCCTAGAATTCAGTCAGATTCTTAATTCTCAACATCATGTTTAGCCCTAGAATTTCATATTTATGTTGTGATTCAAGTATTAGACTAATCCAAATCAAATTATCATGTTTTCGTGTAATTATTGCTTAGTTCTTCCTTGAAACTAAGAACTCTAGTTGTGTAGATTCTCTTAGTTCATGTACACTTTCTAGGTCTGTTTATTCAGTTATACATGCTCTGTTTCATTATCGGTACATTAATGTTGCATTCTCAGTTAACATGTCAGTATTTTGAGCTATCCAGTATTACAGAAATCCAGTCATAATATGTTATTTACATAATCAGTTAGGAGTGGACTTAAAACCGACTTGGACTAGGGTAGTCACCCTTATAGTACCATAACTACGTGACATTATGTTTGTAAGTCCCCTCTGTGGGCATCATATTTAGTGATCACGTCATTCATGCCCTTGTACCCCTGACAAGGCATATTGGGTCCTATCGATGGGGTGTATACATCAGACTCCACATTTAGCTCATGTGGTTTTATGTCGGATATTAGTAGATCCACAGTCAAATTCTAGTGTATTGACCAGGTTATCAGCTCAGTCTTCAGTCTCAGCATGTCATGTACTTGTTCATTGCATTTAGTTATCTCAGTACTAAGTATTTCTATCATATTCAGGTTATATCCTTGCTTTATTGCTTATTCAATTATATGTTTTCTTCAGCTTTATTCTATCATGCATGCTCGGTACCTTTCAAGTATAACATACTCTATGCTACATCTTTTCATGATGTAGGTTCAAGCGCTCAGCACTCACAGTACACATAGATCGGTCCCCAGTGGTGAGTCCTCATTCTTCGAGGACGATTGACATGTTACTTTTCCATCTATAGTTGTTTAGTTTCAGATTTTCTAGAGTTAGCTGGGGACATGTCTCAATATCTCTAGTTAGTTAGAGGTTTATTTCAAACATAGTACTAGATTCAGTTTTAGTTTTGAGTTTGATCTTCCATTTGTTATTAAACTCAATATTTTATATATTCATATCAACATTGGGTATTCCCCCCTTTCAGTTAGTTATGGTTTTAATCTTCCGCATAGTATATTTTATTCAGTAATCTTTTAGTATGTTTATGATATGCCAACTTAGGATTAGCATGGGGCCACTTGTGATCCTAGGTCCTGTATTTTCGTCCAATGGATAGCCTCGGGGCATGACATAAAAGGAAAGAATACTCTTCTTTTTGATAAATGTCAGATTTCAAACATAAGGATACAAAAATGTCAAAACGACATTAAAGATACTACAACAACCAGTTGCATTAACAATATTAATACAACCTAATCATAGATATCGATGAACAATTGTCTTAGGTTTCAGGTTTGTGTTCAAAATTTAAATCTATCGAGAGGGAAATTTGATGCTTTTTACCTGGATTGTCTTGATGATTAATCCGATATAAACCTCCTTCTAACCGTGGCATTAGCTTTTTTGGATCAATCTATTGAATAGAGCAAATAGTGAATCGGTCATCAACATTCTTTATCGTCGTCATCCTAGATGTTACTAAGGTTATATCTATGGAAGATTGAGAGATCATCGAGTCGAAGAAGTCTTTGATGGAAGCAATTACATGACATCATCGAGAGATTTTGATGTATAAGGTGAAACTAACCCAACACATGAGGGGTCTTTTTCTTTGAACAATTGTTTCATGGTTGAAACTCTAGTTTTGCGTAGAGATTGGCTTGCTCATGAAGATTGATGGAACTGAGGGATGGTTCAACATTTGGGCGCAACTTTTCCCTTTTGGGGGCGGGGGTCCGGAATCAGGGTGAAAATATAAAATTTTAAAATTGAAAATATTTTTAAAAAAAACAAATTTTAATTTTTTTGGAGGGGGGTGGAGGGATGATCGGGGTCGGGGGGAGGGCGGAGTGAAAATATAAAATTTTGAAATTAAAAATGTTTTTTAGAAATTGATGTTTTTCAAAAGAAAATATGTCATTTGAAGTTGGATGAGAGTTTTGAAAAATGTTTTTCTTAACTTTTCAAGGGAAGTCTTTTTCCTTAATTTTGAGAAAAATGAGTTGATTTGGAAAACATTTTCCAAAAATTTTGTCCCAACCAAGCATGAGAAAATTGAAAAACATTTTCCAGAAAAATGTTTTCCTTCATACCAAACACACCCATAGTTATTTTTCTTTCACAATATTTGTGGTTTCTTCGTCCTTAATATCATAGAAGTCAACATCCCCAAAAGATAATTAAGATATCTATTTCAATATGGTTGTCTTTTTATTGTGTGGAAGATGTGATGTTATATATATATATATATATATATATATATATATATATATATAGATAGATAGATAGATAGATAGATAGATAGATAGATAGATAGATAGATAGATAGATAGATAGATAGATAGAGAGAGAGAGAGAGAGAGAGAGAGAGAGAGAGAGAGAGAGAGAGAGAGAGAGAGAGAGATCATTACAACAACTTCATCCAACTTAGCATGGGGCACATGTGCAACGCACGTGCCCAGAACTAGTATAACATAAACAGGAAGCAAACAACCATCAGGTACTTTAAATTGGTTCCTTCTAGAGTGTTCCTTGCTCATAATCTGATTAGCCACAACCACCATCCAAGGATAACACCCAACATTCATCATAAGATCAACATTAACTAATCAAGCTCATTATCACCCTAAATAACAACTAACAACATATTCAACCATTCATACTCTGTGTATGAAGGCCTATATGTGCTAGTTCCCAATAATTTACAAGGTATTATGCAAATAAGATAGGTATAGCTACTCAGTTGTTACCTAGCTTACTTGGACACCTAGAAACTATTGAAGAACTTTGAACATGAACTTTTGGCACCGTGGGGACGAATTCCAATGAACGTAAGCCAAAATTTCATGAGTTTTGACCCTTATTATGTTGAAATCGCTCCCTCCATTGTTCCCAAGCTTAGAGTGTCTTAGGAGATCTTTTGGAGTAACCAACATCTAGTTTACCAATGAAAAGTGCGATGAAGATTAAAAGAAATCATGTTTTCTAGGGTTTGATTTTGTCAGCCCCTATATAGAATCTATGATGGTGTTATAGCAGTGCTGACATAGCGTGAGACTTCCTGCTAGGGTGAGATGACGTTATCCCAGATCAAATTCAAATTCTAAAAATTGTCATCATGTTACCTCAATTTTAAATTGGAAATGTATTTCAAAAAGTTTTGAGATGCCACACGAGGTGACTTTTGAATAACGATGGGATAGGTCGTTACAAGAACTCGAGGCTTAATGTTATTGGTTTTTGTATACGAAATAGGGAAGACACAAGTTTAATAGCTTAAGCACGAGTAATTAAAGCAGGCTCGGAGTTTTGCTTCAATAATAGGAAGATGCAAGTGGTGGTAGAAATTGATTCATTAATTATGAAGAAGGTACTAGATGGAGTTTGGGAGTTAGAGTATTTCCCTGGAGATTTAGTATATAAAAAGTTCAATGGAGAAGGGATGTATCTATGTGGAGCATGTTTATAGAAAGGACAATAAGTGAGCATATTATTTAACTAACTTAGTGGTGTATTTTTTTGTTTTAATCTTTCATAGTCTATAAGAGTTGCCAGTGAAAGGGAAGAATACTCTACTCTTTAATAAAAGTCAGATTTCAAACATCAGGATACAAAAATGTCAAAATGACATTAAAGATGCTACAACAACCAGCTACATTAACAACATTAATACAATCTAATCATAGAAATCGATGAACAATTGTCTTAGGTTTCAAGTTTGTGTTCAAAATTTAAATCTATTGAGAGGGAAATTTGATGGTTTTTACATGAAATATCTTGATGATTAATTTGATATGAACTTCCTTTCTAACAGTGATATTAGCTTTTTTGGATCAATTTATTGAATAGAGCAAATAGTGAATCGGTCATCAACATTCTTTATAGTCGTTATCCTGGCTGTTATGAAGGTCATATTTATGGAAGATTCAGAGATCATCGTGTCAAAGAAGTCTTTGATTGAAGCAATTAGATGACATCACCGAGAGCTTTTGATGTATAAAATGAAACTGGCCCAAAACATGAGGGATCTTGGTCATTGAACGACCGTTTCATGGTTGAAACTCTAGTTTTGCTTAGAGATTGACTTGCTCATGAAGATTTGATGGAGCTGAGGGATGGTTCAACATTTGGGCGTAACTTTTCTCTTTTGGTGTTCTTTGTCATTTTGTTTCCTTTTTATTTGTTTCATTGCCTAATCCGGGTGGATATGAGCTTACTCGAATTGGGCTTTGTGGACTATTTTTGTTCATTTGGAATAAAAGGAAGCCTTTGGAAAAAAAAGAATAAATCAGAAGAAGAAAAAAAGTTCAACCAAAAAAAAAATTAAAACGAAAATTTTACTTTTGGCATAAGAGACAAATAAAAAAATATATAACATTTATTTAATTAATACAAATTATTATTTATTAAAATTACTTAATTATATTAATCTAAATAATTTTAAAAAGAACTCAAATTTTCAAATGAAAATGTCGTGAGAAATTGTATGGAAGAAATTAGAGTAGACATCATCAATCATGACTAAATGAGGGGGAAAGACTTGAGCTTAGGTTTAATGTACTTATCCATTTAAAAAAATCAATGTGTCCCACCAATTCAATGACATTTTTTAATATAGGGTAGGATATGAGCTGTAATTTAGTGGGAAAGGGTGGACTTTTTTTTAAATTATTTATAAAATCTAAATAATAAAATAGAAAAGATAATATTTCTTAGCAATCTGGTCTTGTAAAATGTTTCAAAGATTATAATATCCTCACAAAATCAATTCCAAAAACTAACATGTTTAAATCGATAAATAATACAAAGATTAAATATAAGTGTCAATAATTCTCCAAGTTTTATTATTTCAATACGAATTTATATGTTATTTGATATCAAAGAAGCTTGAACATATAGATCACTTAAAGAAATTCTTATCCTTTTTTTATTTGATGTCACTGTTCTCGTTGAGGGTTGGGACTGTAGGGAAAAGTGTAACTATCTGAATTCATATCGTGTAAATAAGACCACTTAATGAATTTTCTATTAGAAAAATAGAGATGATAATTTGTTATAACAAAATTGCACATATATATATATATGTGTGTGTGTGTGTGAGAAAATGGGGCAAGTATGCAAATGACCTCTAGACCAAAACATATGTTTTTTAATTATTGTTTTTTAATATGAAATTTATAAATCAAGAATGTACATTATATACAATTTACACATTTATCATACTTGAAATTCGCCAACAAATTTTGTAGATGTTTGGCCATGCAATACCATATCATGATATGAAATTGTGAGATAGAATCAGAGTTTGGACGTGTAATTTCCTGTTTAATATGTATTACAACATTCTCTGATTTTCTTAATTTCATCTTTTTTCCCATTATTTCATTCTTTATTTTCTTTATCACAATGAATAAATCCTTAATTCGATTAAAAAAAATTACGAACTACAAAGGCGTAGTTTGGATCTAAAACAATGAGATTTTTTGCTTTAAAGATTAAAAAATATGTTTTTTTAAATATCACAAACTTGGTTGTTATCTCTCGTATTTACACTTTACCAAAGTTGCCACATAGTTTTTTTTTCAAACATTGATTATGATCACTTTATCTTAGTTTATTATATATACATGTTTTGTTCTCAATTTTAATCTCTAATAGTGAATTATATCCAACGATTCTCAGTCTTAGATCAATAAATTTCAAGACTACATTATTCTTTATATGATTAGCATTGATTTGAGAAAAGAATAAAAAAAACACTGAAACTATCTCTTTTCTTAGTTTTATATTTAAACTATTAAGAGTGTCAATCTCACATCTAAATTATTGAGAGTATTAGTTTCATACCTAAACTATCACTTATTAGTATGAGAAACACACCTCCTCTTTTACTACACTCTCATCATGGTGTGTGTATTACACTCTTTTTTTTAAAAAAAAAAAAAATTATCACATCACATTGCACATGTACCAAATATTTCACCTGAACAAAAATTAAATAAACTAGTAATATTAGTTAAAGTTAAAAACTAATCCTCCTCTGTTTTCAATTTTTTTTATTAAAAAGCTCTATCCCACCCCACATAATCCTCCTATGTTTTCAATTTTTTTCTCGTTTTGTATATATATTTAAAAAAAAGATTTACTTGCTCAAGACTTTCTTAAAATAAAATTTTTATTTTATTATATTCGATATGCAAATAGAAAAAATTCTTAAGAATATGTGTAAACATCTAAGACAAAATGAGAAAAATGTAAAAAATAAATAAATTAGAAGCAGAGGACTAAACAAAGGTGGGGTAGATTTTTTTTTTTTTTTAAATAATATCAAAATATTTTCTAGGGAGTGGGGGATGGGTGAGGTTTGAATTTTTTTAAAATATTTCATAGAAGAATTTTAAAAAATAAAAGAATGGGGTTTTGGGGGGTGGGGGGGAGGGGATTATTAATTGGGGTGAGAAAAATAATTTTTAAATTTTATTTTTTAAAAAGTAATTATTTTTTTAAAAAAAAATTGGATAATAATACTTTACTCTTTAATTTTTAACTAATATAAATAGTTTATTTATTTTTTATCGTGGTAGAATATTTTCTCACATACTCAATAATTTAAATATAAAATTTAAATAAAATTAAATTGTTTAGACATACTTTTGATACTTTAAAAAATTATACTCGACTTCCTAATAAAAGTTGTTCTAATAATACTAGTGGGCTCTTGCTTAAGCCCAGCCCAACATCATCTTCTCCATCCATCTATTCATGTGCTTTCATTTGCCATTTTCTCTTTTGCTTTATCCCTTCTTCAAGGACTGACTGTTGCTTTCCTCTAGGTATCTTCTCTGTGTTTTGGTTGTTATGTTTCCCCAATTTAATTTTTTGTAATGTTTGTGTTTAATTTTTGCACAATCTTTTTGTAGAATGTGACTAATTAGTTTTTTTTTTTTTTTTTTTTTTTTTTGTAATCTGGGCTAAATATAGATATGCATTTTGATTTTGCTATATGTACTTTATACATTTACCAACCAACAAGGAAAGAAATGAAGAAAATTGTTAGTAACACTTGAGAAATGTGACATATTTTAGATGTTTAAACATTTGAATTTGTTAATTATGGAGGAGCAAGTCTATGCAGCCCCATTATAAACAAGTGCAGAATTAGAGACCTGGGCTAGTTAATTTTTACATTTTCTGTTATGTAATTATTCTTTGTATTCAAAAAAATATATAAGGGCTTATGTAAAACCGTTGGTGACGTTGGATTTAATCTATGAAAAGGTGTGTGATTTATTCGTTAATTGCATTGCAGGAATCGATACTATTGATAGATACTATTGATAGATACTATTGATAGAAGCATTGTAAGTTACCAATGTGATGTGAGACTTTAGGATGGAGAGTGTAGAGTCCAGTTGCAGCTTTACAAATTACTAATTGCTTTTAGTAAAGATAGAGAAACAATTTGATTGACTAAGTAGCTGAATGCGAAGAAATAACTTGCAGTTTAAGTCAACGAACAGAAGTAACATTAATGAGATAAATAAGTGGAAGAGTAATGTTAGAAAGAAGTGCTTATTTGGTGTTATATGATCTTTTGTTCTTGAATCTAGAATCAAAAGATCATTACTAAACATCAATGTGATGTGAGCTAGAGGGGCTACTAGAAGGATCCTATACTGCATCAGATAAATGTGCTTGTTGGAAAAGGGGTATCAATTATTTTAATCGTGTTTTGTATGCCAATTCCATTGAAGAGAATCGCGACACTGCAGTCATGGATTATATTTGTTTCTTGAATCATGCCTCAAATTTGGGATTTTTTTATTTTGTCAAATATCTTTGCCTTTTATACAATCCAAGTGACTAAGAACTGCCACAAGTCTGTATTTAACTTTGGATTCTGCATCTTCTGATTTTTTTGAATGAAAATATGTGGTTTACCAGGAAAATTTGGGATCTTTTCATAATGCTTATTATCACTTTTTACGTCTATTTGTTCTCTTTCGAATGTTATCATCTTAAAATGCTGCATCTTTCTAAAGCTGAGGCACTTGCACACATCAAGCAATTGTGATCAGAATAACTATTTTTCATCATTCTCCTTGATCTATTTGATCGCTTGCTGGATTCACAAGAATCTGAGGGGATTGTAGTTTCAAGGTGTCATATTTCAGCTATTTGTTCCTTGTTCGACATTATGTGGAATATCTTCTCTCTCAATAGTTGCCTACATGTGTATAGAACATAGAAAGGCGAGATGTCCATGATGTATGTGTAGGATGAACCAAATCCTCATTGGATTTTATTTGTCCAGGATACACATATTGTCACTCCAAAAATCATTCCCTAATAAACTGGGCAATCAGTGGATTTCTACCAACAAAGAAAAAAGTTATAATTTGAATAAGAAATTTTAAATCGACTTGAACTTTCAACTTTTATTTCATTGAGTTTTGCTTTTTGTATTGTGTTCTGGTAGTAGACCATTATACAGGTGATATGAAATTAATACAAATCCCTCTTATCATTTTACAATGCTGCATCATCTTTCTAAAGCTAAGTCACTTATACACATCAAGCAATTATGGTTTAATTAACTAGTTTTCATCATACTCCCTAGTCCTTGATCTGTTTGATTGCTAGCTGGATGCACGAAAATCTGAGGAGATACTAGTTCCATGGGTCATATTTCAGCTGTTAAAGATCGATAAATTTTTCTGTGACCAGAAGTTCAACTTCTATTTCAACTGAGTTTTTCTTCTTGGTATTGTGTTCTGGCAGTATGCACCATTATACTATTGATATGAAATTAGTAAATTACTGTGAATCCCTCTGATTTTCTTGAACAAAACTGTGTGCAGCAGGCCCATGCATACTCTGGGATGCTCTAACTAGTGTTACGGGTGTGGTGTCATCTGAGATTGATGATGGAGAGATTTCCGCGGTTGGCACAACGCGTTCTTTCCGTGCCATTCACTCCAAAATACTTGAAATCTTGTTTGAAAACGAATCCTCTGACCTCCCACTTAATGCAACTCCGCGGCTCCCAGAGACCAATATTCATACAATGGAATCTGCAGGGAAGACCTTCTGTATGCACTGACTTAATATCCAAGAAAAATTACAGTTCTGCCACTGCTCGAGCAGGTTGGTTTCTGGGTTTAGGAGAGAAAAAAAAGCAAGCCATGCCTGACATTGTGAAAGCCGGTGACCCTGTTCTTCATGAACCGTCTCAGAACGTTCCTCTTGAGGAGATTGGGTCAGAACGAATCCAAAAGATTATAGATGAGATGGTGAAGGTTATGAGAAATGCACCCGGAGTTGGTCTTGCCGCTCCTCAAATTGGTATTCCTTTGAAGGTTTGTTAAAGAAAACATTTAGTTTGTCCAGCTTATTTTTTGCCTCACTGAGTTTGTTTGTATTGCAAGTGACAGATAATTGTGCTGGAAGACACAAATGAGTATATAAGCTATGCTCCTAAAGATGAAACCAAAGCACAGGACAGACGTCCATTTGATCTCCTGGTGTGTGTGAAGTTTTTTATGTGTCATCTTGATAAATATGAGATCCAAATTTTGTGGCAATACATTCAGTTTTCTTCTATTCTTTCAGGTTATTATAAATCCAAAGCTTAAAAAGAAAGGCAATAAAACTGCATTGTTTTTTGAGGGCTGCTTGAGGTAACACAGAAACAACTAAGCCTAACTTGAAATTTTTTACATATTGAACTATCAAAATGCAGTAGTATATTTTTTTACAAGCACATCGGAGCTCAGGAATAGACACATGCTTTTTGGTAGAAGATCCTAGGCCTCAGGCACTTCGGGAAAAAGGCAACTATTTGCTCCATTAGTATCATTTTATGCAAAGAAATATTTAGAAAGTGAATAGCATTGATAGCCTGTATGCGGAAGATAGTTTTTTTATCTTTTGTAAAGTAGCAAAATTTATCATCACCTCAAAACTGTGTCAAAAGGTTTATGAATTATTTTATTAAAAAAAGGTACAAGAGGGCCATATGTTTTCAACCATCATGAGCTCTTGTTTTCTATGGTCGCAGCCATCAAGTTTACCTTAACTTGTTCTGATAATCATTTCAGATATGCACAATGGCCTATCTTTTGTAAAGATGAGCTATGTTATTGTGCAATTGAAGGTGCATTGAGTTGGTGAAGATGTCACTCTGCCTATTGAGGAGATAGTCTGAGAAACATTGTTTTGACTTTCATTACTTTGCTTGCTTGCGTGTGTCTGAATAGTGAACAGGAAATAGCTGTTTTTCTTGTTAGCATTTGTTTAAGTTAATTGTTTAATAGAAAATTACCTAGCAAATTAATAGCCTGTTTATCAAGCTTCCAAAATCTCAGCTAGTTTTGAAAAATAATTGTTATCAGAACTCAGAAGTGTTTTTCAGAAAAGTAATTTTAGAAGTGGCAGTTTGTGTTTGGCTAATCGATTTTAAAAATTGGTTTTGCCGATATTAGAGTAGTACTTTGTGCTTGCCAATGTTCCAGATATGTTAATTTGGAAACTAGGCATGTTTGGCTTCCCAGAAGCTTGACCAAATAGGTTATAAGAACAGTTTTACTGGCGCTGTTATGTGGAAGTGCAATTTTTCACAAGAATCTGAATTTCTCTTTGACAGGCTATTCCTAGCCTTTAGAGTGATACATTACGTGATCAAAACTGCTTAGATGTCCTATCAGGTTAATAGCCACGGATATAAATGAATTCTTTGCTTAATCTTCTAGTGTTGATGGGTTCAGAGCACTTGTGGAAAGACAGCTACAGGTAGAGGTTACTGGTTTGGATCGAAATGGCAAAGCAATCAAAGTAGATGCTTCAGGATGGCAGGCTCGCATTTTGCAGCATGAATATGACCACCTAGACGGAACTCTTTATGTTGACAAGATGGCTCCTAGAACCTTCAGGACTGTAGAGAACTTGGACTTGCCTCTTGCAGCTGGCTGTCCTAAATTGGGAGTGTGCTAGGTCCACTACCTCGACCGACTCTTTGTGAACTGAATTATCAATATCTTGCTTGGGAGTGGAATCACTGGTCCCTTGCTCGGATAACTGTGATGTTTAGAAAACAATTAAGGAGCTGCTGACGCTGACTTCCCATCTTGTGGGCTATTGAAGTACTTGGATTCAGAAATGAGGTAGCAAATAGGTGTGTACATTAAGCTGTTTACAAAGATTCATTTTTTTAAAATGGTATACTGTTTCTCTTTCTGTTATTGTATACTACAAAGTTGATACTGTTATTGCACAACAGAAAATGAGAGGGTGTCGAGATTATAGGTTGATATGCAACTAAATGACCTCTTATTCTGTGATCTTCTGGATAATAATATACATAAAAGTAGCTATTTCATACAATATGAAGGTCTTACAACAACAACAACGACAACAACGTACCTAGTGAAATTCTGTTTGGGGAGGGTAGAGTGTATGCAGACCTCACCACTACCTCGAGGAGGTAGATATGAAGGTCTTGCAAAACTATATATAGACAGAAAACTAGTCTGAAAGATACATCAAGTATAGGACAATTCATACAACTGAATGAGAGTACAATCCTTAATTTTGATTTAATCAACAAGAATCGTAACTAGGGATTCTTTTATCAGGTTGAATACAATCAATAGGAGGGGTTGTGTTTGTTCTTAATTCTCCATAAGTTTCCCAACAATACGGTCCATGAAAATGCTTCTTTTCTAATGAAGGCATAAGCTTTATGTCTGCAAGGGAAATACCTGTGCATGGCACAGAGTCACTACACGCAAAATGAACTGGTTTATATGAATAAGTTCCTTCTATGGATTGATATGAAACTCCTGATATTGCTACTGCTGATGTGTGGTTACCACATTTTCTTTTGTCACAATAGTATTGATCTATCATTATTGGTATTTTTACATCTGAGACATGGATATTTGAGAACATGATTCCCTGAACTGAGCCTGAGCCTCCCTGAAAATACAGACTACTGTTAAAGTCGAGGGATCTCAATGGATGGATTCAACTTATTGAACTTATGTTTCATTAGTTTATACCTGCCATGTTTTGATTCTTACACCAGTCATAGTGTTTTGTAGTGTTGAATCCTGAACTGTTATGTTAGAAACACAGGCTTTCGTGTTGTCTTTTCCTAGCCCTCCTATGCTGAATCCATGTCCAGGTCCACAATTCACATCATGAATGAACACAGCTGAACTTCCTGTTTGTATAGATATACAGTCATCTCCTGCATAATGTGTTATAGTTTTCACTTCAAAATCACAAAAAGAAAAGTCTCGAAATCTCTCTAGCGTAAAGAGCTAAGCCACTAATGTTGTAATTGCTATAGAAATATAGATTATGCTATCTATCTTTCAAAGAGTAATTTTGATCAAAATATTACCACAAGCAATATCACTGCTGTTAATAACAACATTTTGTGAGTTGTGAAGGTGAATTCCATCAGTATTTGGGCTATCTCCAGGGGATGAAACTGTGATCCCATAAACTTGAACAGCCACACAATTATCAAACTTGAGATGTGCTTTGGGACTGTTTTGGATTGTTATGCCTGTTACAACTACATTGGAACTTCCATGGAACTTCAGTGCCTGCCACATAAAATTGCACCAAAATTATAAAATAAGAATAAAATCCACTTAATGAGTAAGGGATTTCATTTGGCATAAGGTAGGTAATTGTGCTATAGAATATGATTTTTCCATTTATTTCTCGGCGAACCAGCTCACTGGTAAAATGTACAGTGGGAAGCAGATTTTCACTGAAGTAGTGAGAAACTTCCTAATCTTTACTTAGGAAAACATTACTGTTTTTTCTTTTTCCATCGATTCAATCAAAATATCGACGGAAATAAACAACAAACATTTTTATAATTTTTCGGTGGGGAAATAGTGATAATTTGATAAATGGTACTTACTGCTGGTCTGGTTCTGGGCATTTTTCCTTTTGATTTGCTAGTTATCTGTCCAGGCACCAATATAAACAGTCAAGCAATGAATAATAACAATTACTATTAGTTAGAATTAAGGGAAAAGGGTCAAAAATATCCCTCAACTTTGATTATTGTTTAACTTTACCCTCGCCGTTAAAATAAAGTTAATTTTACCCCTTCCGTTAATAATTTCACCAAAATTATCCCTCATTTGACGAAATCCCCAAAATTGACCTAAAGTGACCCAATTATCCAAAAAAAAAAACAAACTATTTCCTATATTTTAACCCGATAACCCGACCCTTTAAGAAATAACCCGATGAACCCAATACCATATACTCATTTCCATTTACCCATTCCCACTCATTAAAGAACAAATCTTTAAACATTTCAGTTCAAAATCCAATCCTCATAATATTATTATATGCCCCTGTTTGAACCTAATGAATTTTTCAATAACTCATTAAGGAATTCTTGAGGCAAAAATTAATAAAGAAGAACAAAGTGTAAAAAATCCAAAGATTGAATCTTTTGATGCAAAAATTACTAACGCACACTCAATTCATATACCCTTTTGAATTTTATCAACATCATCCTCATTGGAACATGAAGAACCAAAGATTGAATCGTTGAGGCAAAAAAACATAAAACTACTAATCAACTCTAATACCCAAAATCTCCCATCTTTCAGCTATGTTGTTGTCTCTGTCTTCGATCCCCTTTTTCTTTTTCAAACAACTACTGATTTTTCTACTTATAACCTTCCATCCTTTATTAATGCATCCCATCTTCTGAATATACATTTAAAAATAAAGAACAATGGAGGAAGGAGAAATGAAGAACAATGGAGGAGAAGTTAATGGGTTATATGAAAATTTGAGAGAATGGGTAAAAGAAAAATGGGTTATCCTCTAAAAGGTTGGAGCATTGGGTTAAAAATAGGAAATATGGTTTTTTTTGAAAAAATTCGGATAATTGGGGTCAATTTTGGGAATT
The DNA here is from genome assembly GCA_016801875.1 of Solanum sitiens. Classification (NCBI taxonomy): domain Eukaryota; kingdom Viridiplantae; phylum Streptophyta; class Magnoliopsida; order Solanales; family Solanaceae; genus Solanum; species Solanum sitiens. The sequence goes on from JABWTJ010000210.1 coordinate 21,509, forward strand.
TCATTAAATGAGGGGTAATTATGGTGAAATTAGTAACGGGAGGGGTAAATTAACTTTGTTTTAATGGCGAGGGTAAAATCAAATTATAAACCAAAATTGAGGGGTATATTTGACCATTTTCTCTAGAATTAACATTGGGTTGATATGAAAATAGGGTGTTAATTTACTTACATCAAAGATTAACTTAGTCGAACAATTTATTCAACTATTTTATAAATAGATATAAATGAGACTTGTTTGTACATGGAATAATAATAAATTAAAAGAAATTGCTAGTTGAACAAGGAGAAGGGTCTTAGAAAATATACCTTCGATTCATTTTTACTTGTTCACAGTAAACTTTTTTTAATAACATAAAATTCGGATTTTTCATTGCTCTCGATTATATTCCTTGATTGTCCATTACAATCCTTAATGAGAAAGATATATCCGAAAGGGAATAAGAATATATTCGAGACGGAATTTTTGTAAAAAAAATGATTAAATTTTTTTAGAAATATATCTTAAGTCGTATATTTACTTAATATTTTTTATATTATAACTCTCTCTCAAACTCCAAGAAAGAAAGGAAAGGGATAGGCAAAGTATGATATGAGTAGATAGATGGATAAGTAATTATTACCAAAGCAATTTTTGGAGCATAATCATCTTGCTCCTCTGAATAATAATCACCTTCATATTCTTCTATTAATAAAGGAGTATTTTTCCACCAGACTGATCCTTGGCCATCAATAATGCCTTTTCCCTTTACACATATCCCATTTAGCTTTGAAAATTCAAGCCATTGTAATACACCCCACACTTTAGGGTTTGTTGGTGCTATAATTCTCCCATCCAACTATTCAAAAAAATAAAGAGAGATGAAGTGCATATATGTTTTACTATAATTCTCATAACTAATAGCATTTCAAAAGTGTTTTGAAAAATGATTTGGGGAATAAGTAGTCAATGTCAAAGATACACTAGATACGCTAAAAATGGAAAAGTAAAAATAAAAAAATATTTTTAGTATAATAGACAAGTAAGAGTGAACGAAGGAAGTAATTTGCAATTAAGTGATTGAATTAAGGAGAAACCACCTAATTAAAACACTCCTATCATATTTACTTATTCTCCTTATAGTCTGAATTAGTTACATTTTATATCACTAATTAATAATTTCATGCAGATGTACCTAAATAAGTGTTTTATACACCTAGATACATATTTTTAGCTATCAAATACATTGAAATAGGGAGAGAGGCAAGTTAGATCTGTCTATGCATGTATTTCATATATATATGTGAGATACATGTGGATCACCTACATATATGTATCTGTATGTATGTGGTGTGATTCGCATGTATCTGGAATATCAGATACATAGGAGACGCGGACGAGATTTGTCTATGTATATAAGATACATAGAAAAATCCATTTGGATATAGTTTATCTTGAGCAAATTATATCTAATAGTATCTGAACAACACTAAAATCTAAAAATTCATAATATTGCAAACTAAAATATATCTAATTAAGCAATTAGCTTCTCGAAACTTGTGGTAGTTGCCCCTTCAATTAAACTTGCAAAATATTAGTGGACTGAATTTATATACCTGGAAAACAATATTTTTTTCACAATGTGACCCTGAAAAAATGATAGGACCAACTAGGAAATCATAGTCTGATGGAACCATCATAATTGATCCTTCAACTTTGCAAGCTTCTATCCATGTTTCTTCAAATGCCTGCCAAGACAATGACAAAGTTGCAACAGACATGTTCTTCTGGTGAAATCAGAATTAGGGGTTAGGTTAACTTGAAAACAATTATGGAATATTTGGCATGATTAGAAATAAAATGTTATTTCCTTCGTTCTATTTTAGTTATCGTGCTTACTAAAAAATTATTATTTTTATTATTATTATTATTATTATTATTATTATTATTTGAGAAAGAATTATGATATAATTAATTATTTTAGAAAATGTGTAAAGATTAATGTGGTGAAAGAGAGTATACAAATAAATTGAGATAAAAAAATAATAAGGATAATTTAATAAGAAAATAAGTTACTTAAAGATAAGGAAAATAACTTTCTTAATAAAAGTAGGAAAAACAAGTTTTGTGAGTGACAATCTATGTTTATTAGTTCCCCACCCACAAACCCCCAACCCTTACACCTTGATCACCCATCACCATCCCCACCACCCCCGAGGCCCACCCCCACCCCCACCCCCTCGCACCTCTATATGTTTTCTTATATATTATATATAAATGTTATTGAAATAAAAAAAATTACTTATTAACCAAATACTGGAAAATAAAAATAAAAAATTAATTTTTGGTTTTTTAGGAAAATATTTTTTATGGAGAATACTCCTTCATACCAAACAAATGAATTCTCTCTAATAATTTAAACTTTTAGATATAATATAATTTACATACTTTAATATAGTATGTAGTAATAAGTCTCGTATCCTCGCAACTACCTATTATAACAAAATACTTTCATGTGATTGGTGTAAGAATTAGAGTCAATAACTCACACGTGAGGAACATGTTAAGGAATATATAATTGAATACTAATTGTAAGAGAAAAATATTGTTTTTATGAAATACAATATACTTTCTTGGTTCTTATTTATTTGTTGAGTTTCGAATTGACATGCCTATTAAAAAAAATAATGTGTTTTTTATTTTAATTTATGTGACACATTTCGAATTTTGAGATTCAAATAAATTTATCTGTGACTGTAAATTTTACATATATCTTTTAAATATTTTGGATTATCAATTATTGTGACTTGTAGTACTTTTATGCAGTTTACAAATATATAAATTTCATTTTAAAAAAATTGAAAATTTCATGCGTAAATTCCGGGTCAAACTTAAATTGTTTGACTTTTGAAAACGACATGTGTCACATATATTGGAGCAGGTAAATTTACCATATTACTCCTATTAATTGATAGGATTCCAAAATCAATTCACTCATTAAAGAGGTTCTACCTTTCTCGAAAACGTTAACTATCTAAATAAATTGAGAATATAATAAGAAAGAAAATATTATCTTTTCTTGATTTGTCAAAATAATAAATAAAAAGTTAAAATTGGACAACAAAAAGGGAATATTATAGAGCATGATATCTTACTTTGGTGTCATATGTGATTCCATCACCTTTAGCACCATAATCTAAGACATTAAAGACATAAAAATTCTCAATACTTGATTCTTGTGACCTAGCATTGCATGTTGCATTCTCCAAACTACAATAGATTATTAAAACCAACAAAATAACTAACTTCATGAGATTTGTACTAAACCTCGACATTTTGATTGAATGAGAGAAAGATTTAAAGATGTACTCTCTCTCTTAATTAATTTTTATTATTGTTATTGATGATATTTATAGGCTTAATATGCTAATAAACCAAATTAGCACTGTGCATTCATGTGACAACATGTATTACGTATATATACCTTTCTTGTAGTGTGGGATAATTAAGTTCATTATTCATTAATTCTTATATTATTACTAGAAAATATGAAATTAGCTACGAAATTTATCGATAATTTCTAACTAATTTATTGCTAAATAGCTCGTAGTTTGAATTTTTGTATCATTCTTTGCTAATCCATAGCTAAATGGAATTAACATTAAGCTTTTATTGTTTAGTTTTTCGGAAAAGGGTTCGAAATATATCTGAATTTTGACCCAAATTGTTGTAACGATATCGAACTTGGGAAAGGACCTTTTACCCTTGCACTATTTAATAGTGTATTTTAACGGTATATATATGGTCCACGTGGACACGTTATTATTTATAATGATGTAATATTTATGATGTCCACGTAGGCGCATATATACCTTTAAAATACACTATTAAATAGTGCAGTAGTAATAGATCCTTTCCAAAATCTGATATCGTTATAACAATTTTGGTCAAAATTCGAATATATTTTAGACATTTTCTCTTTAGTTATGAAATATTTTTCATCGCATTTTCTTGTAGTGTCTTATATTACGAGAAACGAATTGAAAATGAAGTACAATATTTAATTCATTACAAACGAGAACATTGAGATATAATTATCGAGTACTTAATGATTTCTATATGATATATGTTGTTAATTATATCTTGCTAATTAGGTATTTTAGTTAAAAAAGAATCAATAAGTATATTTTGTTTAGGCTAAAAGGAATATTAAGTAGGTGTTACGTGTGCATGAAGAAGAAGTGTTTTTCATCGTGCTGATGATGAATCATTTGACTCCACACTCGTTCTTGCCTTGTAAGTGATATTTTCTTTGAAGTTTGAGCATTGAAATCATGAAATTTCATTATTTCTTTTTTTTCTAATTTATGTGACACATTTCATTTTTTAGAGTCAAACAATTTAAATTTGATCGAAAATTTGTTCATGGAATTTTTTCAAAAAAAAAATTAAAATTAAATTTATATATTTGTAAACTAAAAAAGTACTATAAGTCGCAATAATTGACTATTCAAAATATTTAAAAGATATATGAGAAACTTATAGTCAGATATAGACTTATTTAAATCTCGAAATTTGAAATGTGTCACATAAATTGAGATTAAAAAAATAATATTATTTTTAGTATCGTACGTTTTTATAATTATGAGCATTTTGATTGCCTGTAATAGTGCTCAAAATGATTAGGGGGTTGGGTCGATACTGGTTGGAAAATAGATGTCCACGTAAATATATTTTGTGTTTTTTGTAATATAAATGTATACATAATATATTTTGTATTTTTATATAGAGATATTTAGAATTAATTAAGCGAAATTATTAGTCTTGATGATATTAATATAATATATGATATTATTTAATATGAGTTAAGTAAAATTAATTGGGAGTTGATAGTGTAATCGGTTGATAGGATATGAATATAAAGAGGAATATTATTTTATTTTTATGGATATTTACTTAGTTCCAAAAGAAAAAAAGGCAAAATCAAAAGCTTAAAATAATGACCTTATACATATGTTAATTTGTCATGGTGAGCATATGACTTTAAAATATTGAGTTCACTACTGTAAGTTGATGGATTCGAAAAAATTGCATAGAAATCGAGGAACAAATATCTTTTGAATAATTTAATTTATAAACATAAAAGGAGTTTTGGGGTATTGTTTGTCTATAATTCGAGAGTCGATAATAACGTATTTATCCAACTTAGGAAATCACATCTTGATCCGTTTATGATTTTTTCATGAATTTATGAAATTTTCAAGATGTCTTCTCAAGGAAATAGTTTACCTTTTATTTAGGCATTAGTTAGGATTTAAGGTTAAATAGCCTTCAATAATCTCAATTGAAATAGAACTCATTTATAAAATCTGGTAAAATTTCGATGTCTACACATACCCCTAAAATATTTGTATATCATGAAAGCATTATTCAATTATTCTAGAAAATAACATAACATAGCCAGGCAGTACATGTATCTTTATGATAAAATGAGAAAATTCCTAATTAAATTTTCAGTAATACTATTTTCTTGCTTTTTAGGATAGGAAGGGCCCAAATGATGACCAGTCATAAATATAATCAAGACAGCAAGTTATAGAAGCAAACTGAAATGTATTAACATTGCTAATCTTTTGTTATCAATTTATATGAAGTACGCAATAGGTATCTCGCCTATACGTATCAGTTAATTTAATTCATCAAGGTTAAAGTACATGTAAAGAAAATATCTTTTTTTTATATTTTTATTGGAATTTAAATATGAGATCTCGTGATTTTCAACCTAAGCTAATTCATTAACTATTAAATTACACGTTTGACTCGACCGTATTACCACTACAAGAAATTTCACTTTTTTGTGGTGATCACAATAATTGCAGCTAAAGACTAGAAAGTCTTATTAAATGACCACTAAATCACACTCTTTGGCTCGACTTTATAACACTTGTGAATGTGAAATCTCATATGTGGCTTATGTCTTGTGCTTTCATCATTAGAAATATCATGTCATTATATTATAACTGTGACTTAGATATTCCTCTTAATTTAGATTCCATTGGTCTCTCTACAAGATAATAATAATTATTCTTGAAATTTCACATTGTCGTGGAAATTAAGAAAAAAGTCGCAACCCAAAGAGAATATTCCTCAACCTTATTTCGTAATCAAATGATTAACTAAAATCAACGTGTCGATCAAAGAGGGATTATACATATATATGCTAAATTCTTTTGGCTAAACTTTATTACACTTTTGATCCCTTTTTCGACTTAAATTCTTTTGGTGAACTTAAAAAAAAAGTACTTTCAAGTGTTCGAGTAGAACTACTATAAATGGATTACAATATTGATAAGATGATCTTTAGAGATGTCCTAACTTTCACGCCTTCAAATTGAGGTGAAATGTGATTAATAATTGAAGAATCTAATCAAATAATTAATTTACAGGATCATTAAATATTATTTCACTAGCTAATTAGTCCAATCACATGTATACAAACATAAACTACAGCGAAATAACCACAATTTAAAATCGTACCTTGTTATTATTGAAATTGTTCTTAGGAACAATAGTTTTTTTTCCAGGAAAGAAAAGAAAAAAGAAGAGAATAAGAGAATCTATGTATCTATTCAATTAGAAAGATACTAAAACTTGACCAAATTAAACAATTACATCAAAGGCTCTCTTATATAGAGAGACTACTGTTCTAACTAACTATCAGAAAGTTAGTTAACTTTTTGAACTACTAACTAACTTTCTGAACTAATTAATTTCTTTTCCTGATTTTCAATACTCTTAACACTCCCCCTCAAGCTAGGAAGGGGAGAATATATCACACATTCCTAGCTTGGAAATAAGAAAATTATGTTGTACTCTAGTAAGCCCTTAGTTAACGTAGTTTGTAATTATCATTCCTTGAAGTAGTTTTTCTCTGATGAAATAACAATCAACATCAATGTATTTTGTCCTCTCATGATACACATGATTTGCTGTTATTTGCATTGCAGATTTACTATCACTGAACACACTTACTGGAAGTGTTATCTCACATCCAATTTCCTTCATCAAACCTAGTATCCATACTAACTCTGCTACAACTGCTGCAAGACTCCTGAATTCTGCTTCTGCAGAACTTCTTAAAACTTAGTTTGTTTCTTTGACTTTCAAGATAATATGGAATCTCCTAGTTTCACAAAGTAACCTGTTACAGATCTTCTAGTTTGTGGAAAAGTTGTCCAATCAGCATCAAAATAGGCACTGATATTTCTTCTGAACTACTGGATAGGAGAATTCCCAACCCTGACTGGTTTTTAACATACCTCACCACTCTAAGTGCAACTTCCATGTGTGACTTCTTAAGATCTTGTAGGAACTGACTTAAAGTTTGCACACTAAAAGTTATATCAGGTCTAGTCATTGTTAGATAGAGAAGCTTCCCAATTAGCCTCTGGTATCCCCTTTGATCAGCAAGAGGATCATCCCCAGGTTTCATATTTTTTACATGATCATCAAACTATTTTGAAGTGAGCTTTAGATTGTAATCTATTGGAGTATCAACTGGCTTAGCTTCTCTTAATCCCAACTCAGACAACAACTATAATGTATACTTCCTTTGATACATCAGAATCTCTTTTTCAGATCTTGCAAACTCAATACCAAGGAAGAACCTTAATTCTCCTAAATCTTTCATCTTGAAAGCTTGTTGCAATGTGTTTTTGTTTCCTCTATAAGCTTCAATCTATCACCAGTGATCAACATCTCATCTACATATACTAATACAAGTGTAACTCTTTCATATGTCTTCATAACATATAGAGAGGGATCATATTGACTCTGAACAAAACCAAACCTCACCAATCCTTTGACAACTTTATATTCCATTGCCTAGGAGCTTGCTTTAAACCATATAGGAATTTGACTAGTCTACACACCTTATTCTCCCCCTGATTTGCAAATTCCTGAGGCAGGTCCATATATATTTCATCAGTGAGATCACAATTTAGAAAGGTATTATAGACATCCATTTGATGGATATACCATTTTTTCCTTGCCGCAGTGGCTAGAACAGTTCTTACTGTTTTCATTTTCACCACTGGAGAAAAAGTCTCCTTAAAATCTATTTATTCTCTTTGATAATACCCCTTTGCAACTAGCGTAGCTTTGAACCTTTCTACCTCACCTGAAGCCTTATATTTTATCTTGTACACCCACTTGAAACCAATAAACTTCTTACCTTCAGGTAGACTAACCACATCCTAAGTATGATAGTCACTCAAAGCTTCTATTTCATCTTTCATAACTTGTATCCACCTTGGGTATTTACTGGCCTCTAAGTAAGTGGCTGGTTCAGTAACTGAAGAAGAGGTTGTTACACAAGTCATATACTCTTTGAACAACCTTCCATAAGACACACATTTTGATAAGGCATAAGGAATTTCCTTGTGAATATTCAAGGACACAAAATCAGTCATCCGAGTTGGTGTTTTCCTGTCTCTAGTTGACTTCCTCTTATCCTGCACTTTATGGGAACTGTTTGTATCATCTTGTGTCACCTCATGATATTCATGCTAAAAGTTTGAGACTGCACATTGTGAGCTTGTTGTATCAGAAAGCTTATTACTTATGTCAGGAACAACCCTTATAAACTCACCATTTTCAGTTGTGTCAGCTAACTCATACTGTTGTTTACTTAAAGGAAATGTATATTGAGGTTCTTGATGAACCTTATTCTTTTCCTTAAATGGAAACATATTTTCTCTAGAAGAGGCATCTCTATTTATTGAAAAAGTGTCACTCACCATAGCATACAACACATATCCTTTTTTAGTATCAGAAAAACCCATAAGTATAGTGGATTTTGTACTAGGCAAAAGCTTGTCAAGCTCATTCACAACATTAGCATAACACAAACAACCCACTACTCTAAGATGATCACAGTCAGGTTTCTTACCATACAACCTTTCATAAGGAGTTTGATAATGGATAGCTGACTTGGTAACTTGTTTCTAATATATACAGTTGTCATCCCCATAACTTTATTGGAATATCCCCTTGAAACCTTAGAGCTCTTATGACCTCTAAAATGTGCATGTGTTTTCTCTCAACCACTCCATTTTGTTGTGGAGTGTAAGCACAGGTTGTCTAATGAATAATTCCTAACTTTTTAAAGAAACTACTGCAGAATGAGTTCACAAACTCAGACCCATTATCTGTCCTTACAACCTTCACTACCTTATAAAATTGAGTCTTTACATAACTAACAAACTACTGAATATGAACATACACATCAGAAGAAACACCCAAGTCACTCTACTGAAATCATCCAGTACTGTCAAAAAATATTTATTGCCATTAACAGTAAGAGTTCTATAAGGCCACAAATCCATATGCACAAGACCAAAGCAACAAGTAGTTTTACTATTGCTAGAAGGAAATGACAACCTAGTCTGGTTAGAACTAGGACATAAAGAGCATTGTTTTATTCTATCCTCTATAAAAGAAGACTTATCAACAGATAGAATTATTTTGAGTACATTAGAAGACACATGCCCAAACCTTCTGTTCCACAACTCCACTTCTGCTTGATTCTTTTCAAAGCTATTAGCCACCAATACTTCATTTTCTCTACAACCATATGCTTTCTTGGTATTTTGATCAGCCAGGAACAGTCCACCATCAACTCTTTCAATTGCTCTCACTTTCCCAGTACAGAGATCCTGGAACACGAAAATTTACTGAACATTGTCATTCTCTAGTTATCTTAGACACTGACAATAGATTTGTAGTTGAACTGAAAAATATGTAACACATTAGAAATATTATTTTCGTCTGTCAAACAACTTTTCCCTACAATAGCAACTACAATTGTATCACCATTAAGAAGATATGCCTTTTTTACTTTTTCAGACTGTATCACAGAAGACTCATCAAGCAAACTTAACTTAGACATTATATGATGAGTAGCTCCTGTATCTATGATCCATTGTTGTGACTTATAAAAAGCTAGAAAAGCACTACTTATACCTGCTACATTAGTCACATCTACTGCCTATGTTTTTGTTTCGACAAATTGCTAGAGTGAATCATGTTTAGAATTTGATTGTATTGCTCTTGTGTGAAAACTGCTTTACCCATATGAATTATCATGGACACTTGTACTTCAGAATCTTCTTAATTACCTATTTTTGTCTTGATTTGAGAACATAGTTCACCGGACTGATCAGCCACCACACTGTAAGCAACACTACCTTTTATTCTTTGTTTCCTTTTTGTCTTGAAATCAGGAGGATAACCAATTAATTTCCAACATTTCTCCCTGATGTGATCCATTAGTTTGCAAAAATCACTCTGAACATTATAATTTTTGTTGACCCTTTGTCCCTGACTTCTAGTGTACATAGCTACTTCAAAATCTCTCAATTATGCACCTCGTCTAATTCCCAACACTCCAACATTTGTAGCTACTACCTTATGATTTTCATCACTCACAATCATGGCATAAGCCCGATTTACTGAAGGCAAGGGCTCATAAGCAAAATTTGACTTCTTGCTTGAAGATATGACTCATTTAAACCCATCTAGAGTTGAAACAACTTCAATTTCTGAAGATCCAGCACAAATTCTTTGGACTTATCACAATCACAGTTTGGTGCAGGAACAAGAGCTTCAAACTCATCCCATGGATCTTCCAGTTTCAAGAAATATGCATATACAAACATATTTTCTTGAGACAATGAAGCTATATTCTTATGCAGATTAAAGGTTCTCACAGCATCAACCTTATGAAACATTTCATATAGATCATCCCACACTTCTTTTGCTATAGACGCATACATTATACCACCAAGCAATTCTTTAGCAACATAATTCACTATCAAAGATAACACTCGTTTACCCTCTCCCAATTGTTCCCCAAATCACTCAGAAACTTATCCTTAGCACAAGTTCCATCTACCATACCCAACTTATTCCTTCTGAACAAAGCCACTCGCATGGACCTATGTCAGATTGAATAATTTTCGATACCAGTGAGTTGAAACGATATAATTTGGGCACCTCTCATATCTGATGGATTGAGGAACAACGGATGGTTGCAATCGATCACATTAGGTTGTATTTCGCCTTGAGCAGGGGATTGAACTCCACCTAGACCAGTCGTCCATATGATTGAACTTTCAGTACTCACCATTGTTTCAAACTTCCAAGATCTCTGATCTTGAATCTAACTTTACACCTCAATTGAAACTTTCAACTGTAGGATCGTAGAAATTTGTTAGACACTTCTAACTCGATTGCTCTGATACCATAAAATTGTTCTTAGGAACAATAGTTTTTTCCAGGAAATAAAAGAAAAAAAAAAGAAGAGAAGAAGAGAATCTGTGTATCTATTCAACTAGAAAGATAGTAAAACTTGACCAAACAATTACATCAAAGACTCTCTTATATTGAAAGACTACTGTACTAAGTAATTATCAGTAAGTTTGTTATATAATTAACTTTCTGAACTAAGTAATTTCTTTTCCTGTTTTTCAATATTCTTAATAATTCTTTTTAACACTTTTCAGGAAAAAAAATCTTCAAAGAATCTTCACACAAATTTTACTGGAATTGGAGAAGGAAGAACAAGAAGGAGGACATGTCGTTTCTTTCTCCTGTTTTGAGAAAGATACATTATTTTTCTGAAAGAGAAACCTTTTATAATTCTAGAGGGACACAATTTTGTAAATAGTTGTGTCTCTTTCCTTCTATTAATAAATATAAATATGATATATAAAATTTATATTATTTATTTATTAATATGGATTTGGATTGACCCGCATAAGTGGCTTGATCCAATTTCCTTCATCTCTCGCACACGTATAGTGGGTCAACTCTTACTCATATTTTGTAGTTATATAATAATTAACAACTAGACTATGTAATCAGTTCATACTACGAAATCTTCGTTGCTATACATCTGCTAGGAATAGCATCTCGGTCAATGAAATTTAGAGTAGATTATAGTATGTAGTACCCTAGATCATTTGTCAAATTCATATTTCTCATTGTCTTTTTTTATTAGTTTTGAGTTCATCATTATGTACTTGTCTCATAGGCAAACATAAAGGACTTCAATGAACACAATTAATGTAATAATATTCAATAAATCTCTAATATAGCGAACACCAAACTGAATCTCGAGAAACTAAAGAAAAAGGCACGAGGGTACAACATGAAAATTACATATAACTTTCAGGGCTTCACATGATAGCAAGTAAAGGCTAAAGTTCATTTTCCATGGAGCGTATGTCTTTTGTTAATTAAATAATGTGCAATCAATAGTACAAATAACTTATGTCTATCTTTGAGTTCACAAATCTACTCATCATTTTATTCTTTAAAACTCACATCTGCATTAGAATGCAACAGACTAAATCACTTTAATCATAAAATCACATATGATTGAGCACAAACTAACAAACTACATTTTTATATTTGGGAAAAGGGCCAAAAATACCTTTGAAGTGCAAGAAAAGGTCTAAAAATATCCTCCATCCATCTTTTGGTCTAAAATACCCTTCTATTCATCTTTTTGGTCTAAAATCACCCTTCCGTCCACCTTTTTGCTCACTTATACTCTTGCAACTAACAACCCTCTCTTTTTTTTAAAAAAATATTTATTATGTGTCATTTTCTTACTGGATGAAATAAAAATCCACCTCTATTATTTTTTCCCATAATTTATCCAAATCAAAACAATATATCTTTTCAAGATCCAAAAATATATTTTTTACAATCTAGTAATTTCTATTTTCTATAGCTTTTTCAAAAAAATAAATTATATTTAGATAATTAAATTTTAAAAAAAAATATTAGTCATGCCACAATTACCGTGACATTATATATTAATACAAATCCTAAAATTGACTAATATTCTTTTAAATAAATTAATTATCTAAAAACAATTTATTTATTTTTTGAAAAAAGCTATAGAAAATAGAAATTACTAGATTTAAAAAAAAATTGAATCTTGAAAAGATGTATTGTTTTGATTTGGATAAATTATGAGAAAAAATTAATAGAGGTGGATTTTAATTTCATTAAATAAGAAAATGACACATAATAAATATTACTATTTTTTTTTTAAAAAAAAAAGAGGGTTGTTAGTTGCAATGGTATAAGTGAGCAAAAAAGTGGATGGAAGGGTGATTTTAGATCAAAAAGATGAATAGAAGGGTATTTTTAGACCAAAAAATGGATGGAGTATACTTTTATACCTTTTCATGTAGTTCTAACGATATTTTTGGCCCTTTTCCTTTTAGCTCTCTATTATCATCATTTTTGACTATGATTAGTTTTTAACTGTCTCATCTCCATTTATCACTTAAACAATAAAAACGATTGCCTGTGCAAATAAGTCGATCTTTTCATATGTTTGACATACTTATATCTCAAAATTTTATGTACAGTAATTAAAAAAATGGCATATTTATATTCACCAACAAGAATGGAGAATAGACATAAATCAACATCAACTTCAATAATGTAAATTTACATAAACATGCTTGGAAAAGTAAAATATAAATACATCAGTAGTTACGTAAACCCAATAACTTCATCTGCTATTATTGGATACATAGATATGCATTTCACGTTCACTTTCTTTTTTAATACCATGTCTCTTACAAAATTATATTTTATTTCAATATGTGTTTCAGCTTTCCATGGTACTTTGGATCCTTTGTATAGGCTATTTAAGTTTGACAATCACAATTGATCATTATGACAGGGTCAACAACATTGTTATTCATACTCAAGTGAACTAGAAAATGTTTTAAGTGAAACAACTTCTTGCATCTGTAGATAAGACTACTTCTTGCTACTCCATAATATGACACCCCATTATAAGTGAAAATGCATATTTAGAGATGGATTTTCTCTCATTTAGATCTCCTCTCCATTCAATATTTATGTAGCCTTTGAGTTGTTGATTATTTTCTTGATGAGGAATAGTCGATTGTGCTTTTGAGATACCACGGTATCCTTTTAATTGGATTTTGAGTGTTGCGACAAATATCTGATCTAGTACACATCATAACACGCATAAGACTTACATTTTCTCATTTGTTCCTTTTTATATGAAGTCTGAGGGCATATCGTTCGATTCAAAACTTCACTTTTAGATACTGATATGTTTCTGGGTTTGCAATCTTACATATTAAAACGTACAAGAATTTTCTTAATGTAAGATTCTTGTATAAGAAATAACTCTGAAAATCTAGGCATAATGCATAAGCATGACCCTTGACTTGGCGTCAGGTGACAACTATGACCTTTAACTTTGGGCACTTAAACTTGTATAAAATTGAGAAAATGAACACATTTGTCCTATTTGACACCCTACATGGCAATTTTGAGTCCTACATGACATCCTACGTGTATTGTGCCATGTAGCATACTTATGTATACTTGTTCAATTTTATGCAAATTTAAATGTCTACTTGTGCACATTCAAAGCTGAAGGGATAGTTGTTTGTTTAAGCCAAGTTAAGGGTACAATTGATGAAAAAATTTCTTAATGATAAACTCCTTCCTATTGCGTGTAACCCTTAACTACCAGGCGAATTTTGAATTTTTCGATACAACTATCTGTCTTATGCTTGATTTTGAGAATCCACTTATTTCTAATAACTTTTCGACTTATAGGTAGATCAACCAATTTTTACACTTGGTTAAATTTCATTCACTCTATATCTTCTTTCATTGTTTTAAACCATTTATATTATGTGGCTCTTTGTCATCTAGAGTAACTATAAATTTGTTTCTTCGATCTCAAATCGAAGACAAAAAAATTAGTGGATGACTTATTCGTTAAGATTGAGATTGACAAATTGATTTATCAATTGATATGTTACTCCCACTCGAACCAGAAATATCAATGAAATTTGATTCAAATGATGTATTTGTAAAAATGGGAGCTAATTTATGCACAAATATTCATAAAATACTGTATACAGAGCTCACAAATGGTATATGGAATGAAAGAAATATGAGGTACACGAAGTTTGTTTGTTTTTTTGGTAGAAAACGAAGATATTTTATATATTAGAGAATTTCAACATTAGAGGTAATTACATTAGCATCTCTGCTAACTATAGTAGGTTCAGTAATAGTAGTAGTAGCATCAATACGAGTTACATCATAACTAAGAACATTCAAATTCCCAAAAGTTGCTAGTTTAGTAGAAGTAGATAGTGATAGTGATCTAATAGTCACAACTCCGTCTTTATCCGCTTGCAAAATAGATAGAGCATCTGCTGGAGTAGTTACTAAGATAGCTGCATCAGTATAGTATCTAGTCTGCATCCTTTCTTCGCCAAAAGGTCTGCTAATTTATTCCCTTGCCGAAAATTATGGCGTAGAACCGGATTCCCCAACCTCCTCAACAGAAACCTGCAAGAATCAACAACAGACTGATAAATAGGATGTGCATGCTGCAACAATTCGATTACCTCAACAGAGTCAGTTTCCACTTCAATAGGCAGGGGCGGAGCTACCCTTAATGAATCGGCGAAAAACTATATTATTTATATATGGTTAAAATAAGTTTATATGTATATACAGTAGATGTCGAACCCCCTTCGGCTACCAATTTCTACAGATCTTGAACCCCATATTAAAAATCCTGGCTCCACCTCTGTCAATAGGCATCAAAAGCCTGTCAAGAGCGAGTTGAAGGCCAGTCTCAAGAGCTCTTAATTCTGCCATGGCATGAGTAAACGAATAGGTTTTCTTCGTAAATCCGATAACCCAATCACCATGAGAGTTTCTAATGACACCACCAATACCCCCTATCTGATTAAATTTATTGAATGCTCCATCGATATCCAGTTTAAAAATATTTGAAGCAGGAGGGAACCAACGAATTTGGAGGTTTATAATATTAGTAGATGTTGGAGACGCTTCAGTCATATATTTAAATTCGGCAGCTCGCATCAGAATTAGGGATAGGGATATGTGGCGAGGAGGATTAACACTGTTCTGAAAAACTTGATGATTCCTTTGCAGGCAGATCTGCCAAAGTGCCATAGGGAAAACATCTATCCAGTTTAGATGATGTATACGTAAAGGTACATTAAGGTCGTATATATTTTGAAGCCAGTGCGTTTGTGTATTGACAATGTGATGCATGTCCAGGCCTAATTCAAACCATAAATGCCTGACCATATAACAATCTAAAAGAAGAATCTAAAAGAAGATGTTCAATGGTTTCATCCCAACTATGGCAAAGAGGGCAGGATGAATCTGAGCTTATACCTAAGCGATGAAGATACGAGTTGGTTGGAAGTTTATTATGGGAGCATAGCCATAAAAAAAAATCTTAATCTTAGGTAGCACATTAAGAGTCCAGATCCAATGAAAAGAATATATAGTAGTATTATGGGTTTTAATAAGGCGTCGGGCAGTTTTTGTAGAGAACATGCCATTTGGTTGAAGGAACCAATAAGGCATGTCATTACGATTTTCCCACAGGCGCACCATATGGGCCTTATTCTTAATTTCTTCCGGGAAGGGTAAAGAGAGCCTATCCCAGTCCCACCCATCCGGACTCCAAAAGTTGTTTAATTTAAGGGTGCACTCAGTATGATTCAAAGGCCCTTGAATAAGAGACCTAAGAGGAGGAGCATGAGGAATCCATCTATGCGTCCATAAATCAATGATTTTACCAGTACCCACTGTCCAAGCTATACCTTGGCTACATAATTTAGCCCCTTTTACTATATTTTCCAGATAAAGGAAGTAGAAGATCTAGAAGCACTGACACTATACTTTTGGATTAGCGTACGAGCCCATAAAGAATTATGGTTGGTAAACAATCGCCACGATAGACTAGCTATAAGAGAAAGATTTTTGTCTTGCGCCTTTGAGAGCCCAAGACCACCTTCATGTTTTGGAAGAGTGACAATGTCCCAATTAATATAATGAAGTTTTCGTTTATTAATAGTAGTCCCCCATAAAAAATCTCTTTGGATCTTATCAATAGGTCTACAAGTATTCTTAGGGAGAAAAAAGTATTGCATAGTATAGGCTGGGATAGCATCAAGGGTTGACTTGATTAAAGTAATGCGACCCGAATGACTAAGATAATTCAATTTCCAATTGGAGAGCTTCGCTTTTAAATTATCAAGGAGATAAGTGATGTGAGAAGCTTTAGGGTTCTTATCAAGAATGGGAAATCCCAAATATTTTCCAAAGTTATCTCCATGATTTATTTTTAGCAGCTGAAGGATTGATCTACGAGTGTCTTCCGTACAAGACTTGGAATATATTACTTTAGACTTATTAGTGTTAATTTTTCGAGAACAAAAATATATAAGCACTCTATGAATAGTTTGTAAAGTTTTTGGATTTGCTTGGGCAATTAGGGTTAAGTCATCCGCAAAAAATAAATGTGAGAAGGACGGCCCATTCGGGGATAACTTAACAGGATCCCAGTTGAGAATATCAACTTGGTGATTAATATATTTTGATAATAATTCCATGCAAAGTATAAAGATGTAGGGAGACATTGGATCTCCTTGTCGGATACCTCGGGAAGGAGAGAAATATTCAGTTCTTGTTCCATTAACAATGACAGATATCCTACTAGTACTAATACAATTCATAATAAGTTTAGTGATTTTCGGAGGAAACTTAAAGAAAAGAAGAACTCGATAAACAAAGGACCATTCAATATGATCAAAAGCTTTTTCGAGGTCAATTTTAAGAATGAGACTTCCTTTGGAACTCTTGCTTTTATGTAAGTGTCGGACAATTTCCTGAATAAGAATGGCATTGTCACACGTTCTATGTCCTTTTAGGAAACTTGTTTGCTGAGGTCCAATGAGTTTATCTAAAAAGGATTTAATTCTATTAGCAATAACCTTAGTAATAACTTTGTAAATAGTATTACATAAACCAATAGGCCTAAAGTTTTTTAACTGATTAGCATTTTTAAGCTTAGGGATAAGGCACAACAGTGTATCATTGAGAGGAGAAGGAATTGTTTGTGAATTAAAAATGTCATGACAGAAACTAAGAACTGAATTCCCAACAATATCCCAGTGCTTTTGGTATAAAAAAGGATGGATCCCATCAGGGCCAGGGCCCTTATATGTTTAAAGGAGAAAATAGCTTGAACTATTTCTTGATTTTGGAGGGTTCAATCTAATGACGAGAGATCCAATTGATGAAAACTTCTAGGGGCTTCACAAATGGCTTTCCAGTTAGACAAGCAATGTTCAGAAGTGTAGATACTTTGAAAGTAAGTAGACGTATGATGAATGATCTGATCATGATCATTAATCCAATTTCCTAGATCATCCTTAAAGAATGAGATTATATTTCGTCTTTTCCGATTAATAAAGATGAAAGAATCTAGTATTAGCATCACCTTCATTAAGCCAATTAATTCTAGATCGAATTTTCAAAAAATCTTCTTCAGCTTGAATTCTATTATAGTCAATTATAAGATCTTGTTCCAAACGTTGGAGAAAAGAACTGAAAGGTTAAGACGGGGAATTTTGAATACCTTTTAACCTAGCTAATAGCCTATCTTTCTTTTTAAATATATTCCCAAAGGTATTTTTGCTCCAGACAGTGATTAAATTTTTAAAATAATCAGTCGCTGCAATAAGACCTCTATTCAACCAACTAGTATTAACAATATTCCTAAAATCAGGATGCTGCAACCAGAAACTCTCTAGTCTAAAATATTTAGAAGTGCGTGAATTTACTTTAGGCGAGAGTGAGACAAGAAGAGGGTGGTGATTCGAATGAGTTTTGGGAAGATGAGTTACTAAAGCATTAAAATAGTAGGCTAGCCATTTTTCGTTTGCAAAACATCTATCTAATCGCTCTAAAATAAGACCCTTATTTCGTTTCCTATGATTAGACCAAGAGTATTGGCTTCCTTTAAAACCTAGATCAATTAAATTACAATAATTCACACATGACCAGAAACGAGAACTCCTAGAGTGGCTAATAGGATTACCACCCCATTTATCTTGTTGCCTAAGAACCTCATTAAAGTCGCCAACTACACACCATAAATCAGATAAGCAATAAGGTCAGAGAGATTGAAACATAGACTCTAAGGTATCCCACAATCTTTGTCTCTTAGAGTATTTAGTACTAGCATAAATGACACTTAGACACCAAGGTTTATGTTCGGGTAATACCTGAATCATAGCATGCAACTCTTGTTCAGACTAAGGCGAGTCACTGTGACCCAAGCAGTATTCCAAAGCAAAACTAAACCCCCAGATCTGCCTGATGCCGAAACCTTAAATAGATCATCAAAACCAAACTCATCCTTATTTCCAACATGACTAGTCATCCTAGTTTCCAAGAGAGCCACCATACAAGGTTTGTGATTATGGATGAGTTCCCTAAAATTCCTTTTGAAAGAAGGATTATTACCCCCTCTAATGTTCCAGACAATAAAACTAGTTGGGTTGATCATTGGAGTATAGAGATTTGGAGGATTCACTAAAAAAGACTCTCCCTTGACCGGGAATGGGCTTGGAGCAAAGTTGGTGTCATCACCACTGCATATTTGGCTATGGCTGGGGTCATTGCTGGACGTAGATCGAAAGAGCACTTCATGAGTGAGACTGGACACATATGGACGTACTTCTTGTCCTCTTTCTCCGGAAAGATCATTAGTGTCGCCTGTCTGAGTGTTGAGATCTCAGAGAAGGATCCTATTGGAGTCTCCTCTTGCATTTCCTCCCCATTCTGCCATATTGGTGGTTGATGAGTTTCCATCGACATTGTAGATGGATCCTGAGCTGCATGTCCCTGGAGAGGTTCTGGAACCCATGGAAAAAATAGTGGATTGCTTTCTATGACTTCTTGGGGAGTGAAGAATGGAAGATGAGCTAGAGAAGTCGAGTTTAGAGGTGGATTGAAGTGATGAGGAAGGTTCCAGAGTGGTTGCATGTTGTGAAAAAGTGTTGGTGCTATTGGGTTATCCCACATCGGAAGTGGAAGGGGCTGGTGGTCAATTTATAAGTGTGAGGGAAAGCCTCAATCTTTGAGCTAGCTTTTGGGTTGAGAAGGCCCAAGACCACCCAACATTGGTATCAGAGCCCAGGTTGTCAACAAGTCTCAGCCCCACCGGGATAAACTGGGTTGTCGCTCTCTCCAGCCCAAGGCCCGATGTGTGAAGGGGAAGATAACTCAAAGGTTGAGGCTTTCCCTCACACTTATAAATTGACCACCAGCCCCTTCCACTTCCGATGTGGGATAACCCAACAGGTGCCGCATCCGGAGCAAGAGGATTCAACACATTTTCCATCCAAAGATGATTCACATAGTTGTCCATTGCCAATTTCATACCTTCCGTGACAAGTTGAGCTAGAAAGTTGGGGTTTTGGAGAACAATCATGGTATTCACCCCGTTTATATCCATCGTAAAGAAGACTGCCTGATCCCTCAGTCCATGTTCTATCCAAGACTGCGCTTGATGAAGAGGGTGCAAGGGCTGCGTCGCAACCACCAAGGGATGATGGGCTACTTGTTGAGGAATATGTGAGTAATTGTTCATGGTCTGTCGAGAGAGCGGAATATGTTGAGAATGAAGTTGGGGATACTTCCTTTTGTTTAGGGGAATTAATGGTCTCAACATTATTGTTATTAATATTAATACAATTATTAGTTTGGATGGAGTGTGAATATGAATGTGATGATTGAAGATCTTTGGATGAAGATTTATATTGCATGTCATTGGTCATAGTTATATTAGGGATACAAGAGAAACGATTTGAGGAAAGATTTCCTTCTTCCATGCAGACGTCCACTTAGCCGTCCTCATTGAACACTTGGCAAATGTCATGTGACATCTGTATTGATTTTTTTGATGGGGTAACTGAGTGGTCGAAGTCTGGAAAACTGTGGGCCACAGAGAAGTCTTGAGCCACGTTAGAGACACGTGTCCTTTTCCTGTTAGAGAGTTCTTTCGTTTGTATCGAAATGGGCACAACATGCTCAAGACCTTGCTGGAGGACCCTATCATCTTGGGAATTGCCTGTGGAAGGAAACGATTGATTTCCCAGATTATGAGATAATATAGAAAACTTATTAGAGTTGGAAATAGATTGATTATTAGTTGTTCGAGGGATTATATTTTTATAGATAGAGGGTGAACGGCCTTTAGGATCTCGAGTAGTTCGTGGAGCTCGCGTAGAAGCTACAAAAAAAAATTTCATTCAAACTTCTTTTTGAGGAGTCTAAATTAACAGACTGAAAGGAAAGTTTTTGAGAAGATAAGAACTTACCTGATTCCGCTGAAAAAATCTTGACACTAATACCTGGGTTTTTCTCGGATTGGGGATGTTTTGTGCTTACAGTCTGTGCATTATTTTCCTTAGTCGTGGATTTTCCTTTTTTTTTGTAAAAGAAACCGTCTTCCAGTCATCATTGGTGTTCCGTGATGGAGCATGTATAATATTTGAGTTATCTTCACAGCGAATGTCTTTCTTAGATGCAGAGATATAGTGGTATTTTGCCTGTAAATGTCCAAGTCGACCACACGTTTTGCATAGAAAACTTTCTCCTTCATAAACTATTGGTTGAGTGTGAGACCCAATTTGAATTTTGTTAATAACAGGGACATCCATTGGAACCTCCACACAAAGCCTAGCATATCTACCTCTAAGAGCAGCACTCGTACATGCATCTACTTTTAATAACTTTCCAATTGCCCCTCCTATTTTTTGTAATAACAATCCATCATAAAATTCTGTCTGTAGCTGTGGAAGACGAATCCAAACAGCTGAGTGAGTCAATTTTGCATCCTCAGGCACAAAATTTGGTTCCCTATCGCCTAACAGATAAGTAATGGCCAGTAATGAACCACGGTCCTTTCTGAAGTGCATGCACCATGTTTTCCTCTTTAGAGAACTTAACAATATAGTAATCTGATCCTAGATCTATGAGCGGAAAGTTCTCCGATGGTTTCCATAGGTCTTGAATTTTTGACTTTAAGTAGTGATGAATAACTCTTTTTCCCATTAGTTTGACAATTAATGAAAACTTCCATGGAGCATGTAATCGATCTCTATCTTCCTTTGTCAGTGATATTCTTTTAAGACCCTCAATTGGTACATCAGTCTCCTTCGTACTATCTGATTGTTCCTCTGTATATTGATGAGAATCAGAATTTTGAACATTTATATTAATAATAGGCTCATTTATTAAGAGTTTATCCTTGAAGCTGCATTCAAGGGGATTAATAGACTTTGTAGTAGCAACAGTTGACAAATCAGGTGGCTTAGGAGGAATACATGGATTTGTAGAATTGCAATTAATGTCCTGCATAGAAGCATCCATTTTGGGGAAAAACATTGAAAGTTGAGTGAAGTTATAGAAGAGTAGAGAGAGAAATGGGTTCGTGAGCACTTTGCACAGATGGTACACGAAGTTAACCTTGAGAGATTATATACTTTTTTTTTTTACTGATTTGATGATCTTGAAACAAATTTTGATTGTTTTCAATTCAATTTGAAATTTCTATCATTTTATGAAAATATGATAGGTACAACTCTATAAGAAAATAACTCTTTTGAACCTAAATTTATCTAAAAGAAATTGAATAACTTTTGACATTGTTAACATATTAATACTTGATATCATTCAAAACAAATATAAATACTATTTCAAAGAAGATTAAACAGTTATTGAGTAACAATACGATCAATAAATTGAAGACATTAGTTTAGCTTTGTTCCAATTTCACAATAATCACAAAAAAAGAAGGATTGGTATTACTTTGTTTTAATTTAGAGAAAAATTACGCTATTAAGCAAATTTATAGTACTTAATTACTCATTATAGCTATAGTTTGCTAAAATTATCACTCGCGACTAACTTTATACATTAATTAATTACGTGGGCTGACTTCGAGTTTGTATAATTACTCACATTTGTATATGTATAATTTGCCAGAATATACAAATACATATGTATAATCTACAATTATCTAGCCAATATACATATACACTTCACCTCTCTCCTACTCCTCTCTCGCTTGCTTCTCTCCTCCCTCTTCCAGTCTCGCTCGCCTCTCTCTTCTGTCTCCCAATCTCGCTTGCTATATACAAATGAATATGTATAATGTACAATTATCTAACCGATATACATATACAATTCACATCTTTTCCACTTTTTGACCTCTCTCCCTCACCTCTCTCCTAATCTCGCTCTCCTCTTTCCTCCCTCTCCCAATCTCGTTCGACTCTCTCCTCCCTCTATCAATCTCGCTTGCCATATATACGAATACATATGTATAATATACATTTATCTAACCGATATACATATACAATTCACCTCTCTCCCACTCTTTGCCCACTCTGCTCGCCTCTCTCCTAGTCTCGCTTGCATCTCTCCTCCCTATAACATGTAGTTACGAATTGTAATTATCAAACTATAGTATGGAGAGTAATTAAGCTATTTTTGAGTGGCTATATGTGATAGTTCCTCTTTGATTTATGTAACGTATAAATGAGATTTGAATAGTCAATCATTTTTTTTACATAATTTTTGAATATTGTAAATTATTAATTGTTATTATTTATAGTACTTTTTACATATTTGTTAGATAATATTGTTCATTCTCTCCTAAATTATGTGATGTAGAATATAGAGAGTCAGACAATTATTATCTTTTACGTCTTTTAAAGTTATTATGATTTGTAATAGTTTTTACATTTTTTTCAAATAAGATATGTTACTCTTTTTGTCTCAACATGATTTTGAGAGTGAACCAATTTTTTTATTTGTCTTTTTAAAAAAATTTAAGATGTTAATTATTGTGATTTATAATTTTTTAGCCCTCTTAAATGATATATGTTTTTCCATTGTCCCAATTTTTGTGGTACACGAATCTATTAAATTTTCATATGTCTTTTAAATATTTATATTGCTAATTATTGTGATTATACTATTTTTCATTTAACTTTTTCTTTTCACTTTTCTTTTTTAATTGATTAGAAAATTTTGAAATTCAATGTTAAGTCAAACTTGAAAAAACATTCAAAAGTTGTTTTCACCTTTTTCACTTTAAATTCCTCATAAAATATAAAATAATTCTAATTTGTAATTACGATCAAATACAACTTCAATTGTTAAATATTATTTTATTTTTAAAAATAAAATTAGTTCTTTTAGATACCTATTGTTCTCACCTTTACTATATTTTTATTAATGAAATATTAGGATTTAGAAATGTAATTATCATCATTTTTTATAAATAATTTACCATGAAATCAACAGTGGAAAAAAATGAAAGAGTCAGAAGAAGCTGTGAGGCATGCAATGAAAGAGGAACGGAGTTAAAATTCAAAAGTAAGATGTTCATATATATGTTATATACTAGATAATTTAAGGCCCGTGATACGGGTCCAATATAATTTTACATATTTATTAAAAAAATTACATAAATTTAAAACTTAAAATATCATAATCCTCTCTCGGATATATTCTTATTTCCTCTCGGATACATTCATCCCCTCTCTGATACATAGATATCGCCTCTTGGATACATCCCTTCCATGAAGTAATATATATATCATTAGTAATGTATCAGACAATCAAGGAATGTATTCTAGAGCAATGAAAAATTCAAGATTTTGGTAATTGAGGAAACTTCTGGGATAGGATGTAATTAGCCTCTAAACACTATAAGAAAATTGTTAATTACATGGAGATTTCCCTCCATTTTCCTGGGGATTAGTATGAAAATCCGCAGGAATCTTATTTTCCTGCAAATTTTTATATTAATTTCTAGAAAAATCCCCATGTAATTAACAATTTTCTTGTAGTGAAATATATGAGATTTCTATGTTTTATACTATTTTTTTTAAACAGTAAACAACTTCAATATATTACTTAATAATCTTTTTCAAATTTTCATACGACATAAATGCGTCGTTTACAATTCAAATTGAGAAAGTTGAATTCCAAAAAAATTTATGCAGCAAGAAAATAGAGAATTGCATTAGATTATGAGTTAAAACATTTTGCATTCGAGGAATATATAAAATGTTGATATCTTTGAAAAAGTTCATCGATATTCATATATTTTCGCAAGTGGTATCTATTTTCTACAATATTATCATCTTCTTTTTGTAATATTTGTACCATAAGCTTTGCATATGATAAAATACTAATCATTGATCAACCAATTCATAAAGATCGATTCAAAGCCTTTCAAATCTCTACTACTTCAACTTATGTATAATGTGTTTGTAGTTTGCTTTGTTGGTGAATTTTGTGATACATTTCATTATTGTCTTCGATAATAAAAATGCTGCTATTTATTTTGGTATTAATATTGAAAGTATTTATCAAAAACTTGATTTCTAACTTCCACAAAAATAAAAACAATCATGAAAACAATTTTATTTCTATATACAATAATAATTGACATAATGTTATATTCTAAATTACATTAATAATTTTTTTTGATACTACACTCTAAATATCATATCGTAAAAGAAAACTTTGAATCTTACCCCCCACAAAATAATCAATATACTTGTTTTTTTACAAGTTATTATTTATTTTTTAATTTTTTTCTTCCTCTATATTTCTCAAGCCCTTTTCTATTGACATTTTTATTTTTTATTTATTTATTAACTACCCATTTTTCTTTAGTTTGTATTTTAATATTCCTTAGAATTTGAATATTAATTTTTTTTTATCTTCAAATTTTCCCTGTCAAATAGTTTATCATATTTTGATATTAAGAAAATATTCTATACAAATTTTCCCCGTCAAATAGTCAAACATTGTTCATATTTTTAGTCATGTAGTTTTATATATCTTCAAATTATTTAAAAAAATATCGATACGTCATTTTAAAAATTATTTTAAAAATCAAGATACGAGTTTAGTGATCATATTTTGTAACAAATATTAAAAATATGTTTACGCAATAATTCTTTAAAGTATTTTTAGGAACAAATGTATTAACTATTCAAACACATTTTATTTTAAATTAGTTCAATATTTTCTTTCGAAAACATATCAAAACAAGCTTAGCATTTATTATTGTTTGTAAAAAGTTAATTAATAGAAACTCTTCATTTTAACACAATTATAAAAAAAAATTATGGGCCAATTTTAAAAGTAAAGACATGTATGGATTCTTCTAGATTTTCATTTTGGTCATTAATTATACAATTATTATTTCACCCTTAAATAATATAAAAATTACTAAAATGCGATTGTTTAATAGATATTTTTGATTTAATGAAAATTTCACACTAAAAAAAAGAAAAAAAAAATCTATAGAAAATGTGGGTCCAAATTAAATGTCACATTATCAGGATACACATGTCATTTAAGAAAAGATATTTGGTTGTATTGTTATTATAAATCTATTACTCCCTCCGTCCAAAATTGTTTGTCATGTTGCGCTTTTCGAAAGTCAATTTGACTAATTTTCAAAGTTAAATTAGGTCACATTAATTCGATATTTTAAACAAAAAAATTAGATATTTTAAAACTATATGAAAAGTACTATAAATTACAAATTTTTGCATATTAATATGATAAAAAAATACATCTTAAAATGTTAGTCAAAGTTTTTATAGTTTGACTCTAAAAAAAGAAATCATGACAAACAATACCGGACGGAGGGAGTACCTTTTATGATGCCATAACATAAAAACAAATATTCTAGAATATTTATGAAATGACAAAATTGCCCTTGGTCGTCCTCAACTTGGCTCTTCTATATAATACTAGATGAATATTGCCCGTGCTATGCACGGGCCCAACAACGTAAATTATGATATCATTTTTTTTAAGCTGAATTGTCACCAGAGATCTAGGACCTAAGTTGTATTTATTTTTGAACAATGTTAGAAAAAAAAAAAAAAATATATATATATATATATATATATATATATATATATATATATATATATATATATATATATAATTGTTTAAATTTATATATTAATATATTGACACACATATAAGATTGCTCGATTCAGAATTTTTTTAATTTTTTTTTATAAAATGAAAAAGTCATCCTACTTGTTTGGCACGGTATACACATAAATAATAATCCACAATTCTATTAAATATTTATTTAATAAATTGATAATATTTATTTAATAAATCGATTCGATACGATTCTGTTCAATTGTTTCGGTCGATCTTTGATATTCTTTTTACACCCCTACATACAATCATATATATATAACACTTATCTATTACTTTTTTTAATACACTTGCAAAATTAAACCCAAGCGTGTGTGTCATTTTCTCATTATACCATCCACCATCCTATGCTACATGATTAACATAACATATCACTTTTCTACTAGTGTTGGTACTTCAAAGTTCGCACAATGAACACATAAATCACATAGGATATTGAAAATGTTATTCATGTCCAAAATATTTCGTTGCTTTGTACTTTTCAAAGAATTGCTTCCAATTCCAAAAAGTAAAAAAGAGATTAAAAAACAAAAAGCGCTAAATCAATAAAAATTCATAGCCACATTTAATAAATTACTATGGAGAACACGTGTGTGAGATAGAGAAAGCAAGACAACGTATTCGATCAAATCAAGGAACAGTGA
This sequence comes from Solanum sitiens, assembly GCA_016801875.1. Classification (NCBI taxonomy): domain Eukaryota; kingdom Viridiplantae; phylum Streptophyta; class Magnoliopsida; order Solanales; family Solanaceae; genus Solanum; species Solanum sitiens. The sequence goes on from JABWTJ010000210.1 coordinate 49,105, forward strand.
GAAAAAACTACTTATGAGTACTATCCCCAATAGTCTAGACTTCAAGTTATACTCCTTTAGAGAGGGGTCGAGGATGACACAAAGTTAATAAAGGCCAAAATTGTGTCTACAATCGAAGGATACATCAATTCTTTCTAAAAAATTCAAATATAAAAATTATTTTTGACATTTTCAAATAAACAAGATAAGTAATAATGATAAAATATCATATGTTCCCGTGATTATTTTAACATCATGTCAAACATATATATTCAAATAAAATAATTAATTTAATGATATTCTTTTTCTATTTTATTTAAAAATCATTCAAGAAAATAGTTTAAAATTATGAGTCTTAATATATTAAAAAAAATTGTATCGATCCATCTGTAGATTAATTTTGAGTACACTTATAAATTTGTTTTATAGGTGTTTAACAAAGAAAAACAATGACCTACTTGATAAAAATTAGAATGAATCATCTCATTCTTTACAACATGATAAAAGGATAAAAAAAAATTATGACTTTACATTTTGCCTTTATATAAATTAAAATTAAAAGAACAATTTAGTATAGTAAAGAAAGAACTTCATTTAAAACTATTTTATGTACCTGATGGATGAATGTTTTATCTCAAATAATGAGAGTTTAAAAATATTAACAAAAGTTAATATCATATATATTGCAGTAATTTAACATAAGGTATTAAAATAATAATATATATAACTTGCCTAAAATGATTTTAACTGATGATAAAATAATAGTAATGAATAAATATATGTTTCTCAATTAATTAGATAATGACATATATGTTTTGGAATTATACATAAAAAGAGAAATCAAATAAATTAGATACTTCAAAAATTAATTTTACAATCCAAAAACAAAGCAACGCCATGAAATTTAAAAATCTAAAGAGAACAAAAGAAAAGGTCATAACATGCTCTGAATTTTTTGAAAATTTTATGCTTGAAGAGCTTGCTCACTGGATGCATTTCTTGTGAATTAGGCCTTTTAAGAATTGCAATTGTAATTGATATTGGATTTAATTTGTTAACTTGTCCATTATCATATTCCTAAGAATGTTTGGAAAATGTGAATCAATTGAATTTTGTTTAAAATTTGTTATATGGATAAGTTTCAAAAATGACGTGTTCACAATAAAAAAATAGTGAATTTTACATTTGTCTTATAATTGTTTTACAAAAGCAGGGACATCATGTAGGAAATTAATTAAAAATGAAGTTCTTAATGTTGAAAAAAAAATCCGACATTATTGATCTTCCTAATAAGAGATCCATACCGAAACATGTATTATTTAGGATGCAAATTACAAATAAACGGTGACTGATTTATTGAAATATGACATAAGAGGGGAGAGAATTGAGGAGTGAATGAAATGAAAAATATGTTAGGGTATATTTACTTAAGTCATAGACTTAGTTCTAGAAAAATCTTATAATTTATAGTTTCTAGAATAATCATGTAACTTATGCAGGAAATTTAGCCACTTGAAAAACATTTTGACAAATTTAAAAATAGAATTTATAGAATTTTAAAATGAAATATATATGAAATGACCATGTTATCCTTGATTGTCCTCAACTTTATATTTTTATATAATAGAAAAATATTAAATTTTGACCCATCAACTTTAAATTTAAATCAAATTTACGTTAATTCACTCTTCAGGTTAATATGTATGAAATCAAATAAAAGTAAAAGTTTGATTATATATTTTAATGAATAACTGCTCATTTATAATCTAGTAAACATTTTTAGTTTACTTTAAATGCAGATATATCATCCTATTCATTTATTTGTAAAGTTACTTTTTGATATTTTTTAAAATATTATTTTTTTAATATCACAACTAAATTTATTTATTATTTAATTTCAATCTAATATATTTTATTAATTTATTACATTTAATTATTTCTTTTTTAGGTATATTAATTAGAGCAAAAATATAATTAAATGTAATTAACCATATTTTTTAAATAATGAATTTTTATATTAAAGCTGGCAGTTGTAGTAAGCATAATGAATAGAAAAATATCAACAATTAAATTAAAGTGATCGTAAAATAAGTAATGAGTAAATATCACAATAAGTCTTTAAAAAAATGAAGTACTAAAAAAATGAGTTAATGATAATCATAATAACTAACAATATTTCTAAAACTATATAGTTTTCTTGTTATCATTCTTGATATATTTTTGTTCGTGTGTTATATTTTTGCCTTTAATTATCATTCGTTTCATATATAGAAAGATATTTCTAGAATTATTCATTGTTCTTGCTATTTTTTTTAATAGATTTTTGTTATAATGAAATTATATTTTTATTTGTGATCGTCTTAAATACAAATATATCATCATATTCATTTTATTTGTAATATTATTTTTAACATCTTTTTCTTTATTTCAATCTAATATATATTATTAATTTATCACACTTATTATTTTCAAGTATATTAATTAAAGTCAAATAAAGGTGAAAATAATTAATTTATAATGTATTTTTATATTAAAGTAGGCATTTTTAATAAGCATAATGAATAGAAAAAATATTAAAAGTTAAAATTAAAGTAATAGTAAAATAGAGTAATGAATAGATATTACAATGACTCACAAAAAAAGTGAAGTAATAACAAAATATATAAATAGTAATAACAATAACTAAAGATATTTCTAAAACTATTTGATTTTCTTATGAATATCTCAACAATATAATTTTCCTTCAATATTATAAAGGGATGAAACTTTATGGACATCTTGAAAATATGGATCATAAATTAATTGTTTGTTCACCAACTAATTATATAGTCCTACATTAGAGAACAACTTTATAACATGAATTTAGTATTTTTGGGCCAAAAAGAGGAGCAAATGTTATGCTTTTAATTATTCAAGAGCATGGATAATACTGATGCAAGGAACAAATAATGAAGTTGGGCTAGATTATTTATGCAAGGAACAAATAATGAAATTGCATTCTACAGAGGAATCTTTATTTTTCTGTTTTAACATGTTAGCTTCATTCCTATTGCAGCAGCCAACAAAAGTCACGACTTGCTTCGGTTAATTTTTGGGTATGTCTAGCCTTTAACTTCCTCCTACTTAGCTAAGCTGATAATATATAAGTTTAACAATATAAAATATAGAATTTACCATTCAAGTTATAGAATAGGGACAACTGCTAAGCCTGTTTGATCTAATGCCGACAAACTAAGCATAGCATAAAAATGATAGCATTTTTCACTTAACAATTAAAATCCAAATAGCAAATAAAAAATAGAAAAGAAAAGAGAAAAGGATTATTTTTTACAAATAGTGAAAATTAATACAAACAACTACACCAATTTTTTGTTAATTTCATCAAAACAAAGAGCTAGTAATTAAACTTGTTTAATTATCACTACAAAGTTGGATGATGCATCACCCTTCATCACAAAGTAACTACATCAATAATACTGTAGTCATAGTTATAGGCAGATGTAATGAATAATAAGTTATAACTACAACAATAGCACAATTTTGGCTCACTGACAGACTACATAACTTCAAAAAATGTATTTTTCATGTATTAGCTCTCATCACATACACTTACCTTCTCTCTGATCATACCATTGGCACTCCACTTGATTAATAAAAAGAGGAATAAGATTTTGTTCGAGAAGATCTTCAGTTTTTGAATAAAGAAATTGCTAACTCCAATAACTCTAATTTTCCCAGAATCATGAAGTTTGTTTGGTACTTACCATGTGCTTAGTATATCTGTTGGAATCAAGTTTTTAGGTTTAAAGTTATTGACAACATTTTTTACCAGAACGGGCCAATGAATCTTTAAAAAGAAAAAGATAAGCCAATAGGAAAATAAAAATGTAAGACAAGCAGAAGTTTAACAACTCATTGAATCCCCATTTTGTTGAGAATTTATTTATGAGACACAATAATAGTAAGTAATAGTGGGAATTAATAGAGACTTTGGGAGCACTTCTACAGGTTTGAGATCTAATATTTTTCATGTATGTATATGAAGTCAAGTATCATACACCAGTAGCATATGTAAATCTCTGTACAGTTTTCACAACATACAGATCATATGTAGTTAGGTTGCAACTTTGTTAAATGTCATTTATACATCTTCAGAATCATGATCAGTGCACCTACACAAACTCATACATCATAATACATGAATATCTTTAAACCCAAAGAATGATAAAGTTAATGATAAAAGAACCAAAGATTACCAACATAGCAATTGTTTGAATGCATGTCATTTGAATCAACTATGACACATAAGCAAAATAATAATGCCAAGTTTAATTAGATTAAAGCAACTACCCTTCATATCAGATCAAATTGATGCTAGAACAGAAAAATTTCTCCATAATAACCAACATAAACAATTGCTATAAAGGAATAAACTTACTTGAGTGGTCAACAGATCTACAGAAAAATGGCGTTTGAAACACATATGTTCTAGGTTCCTTAATAATTGCTTCTAATAAGGACCTCTTCTATCTCTCTGCCTCTCATATCAGCAGCATGGACAATTTGGCGATGGGAGTGGCAGCTTCCCAGGCTAGATGCAGATTGCCATCCTCCCCATGATCAAACGAAGCACCCATAGCAATCAGTTCTCTAATTCTCTCAGGTCCTTCAGTACACACAACCTGGAGAATGAAGTTTTTAAAAGAGTAAATTAAAATAATATGACATCTTGTAAGTTTCGTTTAGAACATTGATTGCATAAGAAACACAACTATATGAACTAAGTTTTTTCCAACTAAGAAGAAGTTATCAATTGTGATATCCCACCAATCAACCACAACATAGAACTTCCTTGTAGTCAACATATGTTTATAGAGAAAAACAAAAATCATAGAGCAAACTAATTGGTGTCCCTTAAAAAAGTGGTGTTGATTTAGGGAAAGTGCTATTATACTTTTGTGTGTTCTCATCTAAAACAACAACAACATAGTACTATGGTACAAAGTAAATGAAATCCCGCCATCCAACCGAAAGAGACAACACAAGTTTATTTCCAGTTTAATTTTATTTCTTCCTTATTGCATGTCACTTTCAAGCTCTCTTCTCCAAATGTTCAAATACATAAGTCACTATTAAATAATCCAATGAAAATGTTCTGTATTACCAACCATTGGTTTCACAGCTCTCTAACCTTCTTCAGTTTCAACTTTTAAGCACTTACATCAAAAATAGGAATAGGCATAGATCATGTCTTGCAATATTGCTTTCTGGCACTTCAGCTACAAACTGGAAACAAGCCTAACTACCTGATTGCTCTTACATTTTCCCAATATTTGGGAGTTCTACATCCTGCGGTAAAAGATGTCTAAGCAGAAAGTTCATTTGATTTCGACTTGATAGACGAGAACTTTCCTATTCATCCAACCAAGTAGTCTGGGAAAAAATTGGAAAGAAAAAAATAGTTTCCAAAGAGAAAAGCTGAAAAACTAACAACTACTTTATGGAACTGAAGAGTCAAATATTCAGCGGACTTACTCTAATAACAATTGAATGGAAGCAAGTTAAAGATTAAAGAACACATGCACTTGATACAGTCAGGGGGTTGTTTTAGAAATCAATATTATAGTTCATAAAAGTAGAATTTGGAACTTACATTCCTCCCGTGCATCGTCAGTTCGCCACCATCATCACACATTTTTGCAGGAAACTCTCCCTACAACAATTTACTTATCATAAAATTTTAAGTAATGATTTCAAGCTAAATACAGTTCAAGAAATAAACTACTAAATGGAGGATTCTATAAAACACAACATTGAAAAGATGAACTAAAAAAGGGGACAGGAATTAACAAAAATATTTCTTTTTTTTCAAAAAAAAAACAAACTAAAATAATTCATTTTATGCTCTCACTAACTTTGCAGCTCTGCCTATTTTCATGTCCTTAGAGGCCAGAAATGATCGAAGCAAAAGGAGAAATAGAATAAATTATAAGTATTACGCTGGTTCAGCTCTTCCCCTTTTAAGTATATTATCCCCATTGCACATTTAAGTACAATACTACAAGCTTTGAGAAGCCCCGTCAAATTAGTTCACTTATACTATTAATTAGTTTATTATAAGAACAGTAAGTTCATGTAGTGTAATCACTCTCAAACTCATGCATAGTTAAATTGGTGTACCTGAAAAAGTAAATTGCTTGCTATTGAATGGAGAAGCTTGGCGTTGAAAACATTTGCGAACTTGACCACCAGTATATCTTTTTCCCAAGATGAACCTTGCACCATACAGATAGCCAAAACATAGCTGGAGTAGATAATAGCAAAATGAAAATAGCTTAGTCTTTTAAAATGCTTAGAAGAATTTTTCACAACTTGCTTCTCCCCTGAAAAGATAGTGAAACAAAGATTGTTTTACTCCCAATATAAATTTCATCAGAGCATGGGCATCCCACTAATTTAAACATATGCCAGGAGCCAATTGTTTTTTCAGCCACCATTGCTACCTTGGCATAAGCATCTTGTCTACGGGACACCATCCTAGATAGGATGAGACACATTACTACACCAAAAGTGGAGTTCATGTCAGTATCTAAGAACCTAACACTAACTTCGACAATGCAGACCCACTCAAGTATTTGTTAACTCTACCCACCAACCTTAAGCAGATAGAAAGAAATTATAAATGGTGTTTTTAACTCCGCTGAACCATCCAAAAGTAATATGTTGTTCATTTTTTGTAACAGAAGAAAATGACTTCTTAAGTTTTTTCAAAAGAATAACTGAAAGAAAGTAATAATTTTTAACAAACACATACTATACCAAAAGGAAAACAATAACCAAAACAGAGTATAGAAGAAATAAATACACTTATTTTCAGATAATGAAATTCAGTTCATCAAAGGGATGGAAATGATAATAAAACGGAATTAATAAATAAAATATAATGAAAGAATATTTTAAGCATACGAAGCAAGAAGATTGATGATGATGGAATCTGTCAGCTGCCTTTCCTTTTTCGATTTTCTGTTAAAACACCTAGGTATGACATCCATCTTCAACGATTGGGCTTCATCATCTTGAATGCTTCAGCGATAGCTTGTTCGTGCCTACAACAACGATTTGAGCACAAAGGAGAATAAAGAAAGACACAACTTCTACAATTATGTTTGAGTGTTTGTGCATAGTGTGTGTTGAAAATTGAAATCCTATGTTTGGACTTTGGACTCAGAAAAACTGAAGACGATTCTAGAAGCACCGACATAGAGCGTGAAATTACCTATTCGTCTAAGGGCTTCAGTGAAGGATCGAATGTCTCTCCATTGTTGGAACAAATATACGAAAGAATGGATTCTTCTGGAAATGTTGAGAAAAAGTTAATTATCTATTTTTTGTTTTAAGTAAATTGACGGATTTTAATTCAAAATCTATTAATTGTTGCATAGTATACAGTTGTTAAATGTGTCTATTATATATTCATGATGAGAATGTCCTACTATTAGATATTGAAGTACGATATCTACATAGTTAATATATAAGAATACAATTACATTTAAATATTTATTTATATAATAAAATATTTCATCTGCCCTAATTACTTGTTCACATTTTCTTTTTTAAATGTCCCTAATTACTTGTCCATCTTGACAAATTAAAAAATGATAAAAAAAAAAATCATACTTATTACACCCACAACTAATTACTTTTAAAAAGGCAGAAGTTCTTGAATATCTTAAATTTTTAATTGATCCACTTCATAATTAATAGGGATAAAAAAATAAATCCACTATGTCAATTTGTTTTCATAGGTATGTCAATTCAAAAGTGAACAAGTAATTAGGAACAAAAAGAGTAACTATAAATGACCAATAGCAAATGCACACTAATGGTGCAATCAATTTTTTTCTGAACAACCATTGATTTTGATTAGAAATAGGGATAACAATAAAACGGTCGGAGTGAGTATGGGTGGGTGTAAGATTATTCAGAGCAGCACAATCTTTAAGCGGGTGCCGGGTCAAAACCTATTTTTTTTTAAAAAAATTACGTGAGTGCAAGGTGAGTGTGACTGTCCTCCCTTTTTGTGTTCTCCTTGTATGATAAAAATCATGCATAACACAGAAGTTTTCTCGTCTATAATTGAAGTTTATTATCATATTAGTATTAATAGATCAACAGGAAATATACCCAATCTACAATTTGAAGTATTTGTTTTGATTAGTACTATGCTAAATTGATTGTTTTTTATTCTAGATTTAGACAGTCAAGTGAAAAATAAAGTATTGTTGATAATTCCAGTGAGGCATTATTCACAAAGTTGAATCATGAAAACTGAATACTATTAAATATTAATATATCAACATTTATGTGAAAGAAAAAAAAAGTCAAGGAATAAACTAAAACATAATTTCTTTGTTTGAGGTTTGGATGCGAAGATATATAATGTGATGGTGTATATTTAAGTCTCTAAAGCATACCAAAATCAAGTTTGAAGGCAAAGTACACAGGAGTGAGGTGTAATAATACTTGAGCAGGACAAAGTATGACATTCATCCCTCATCAAGATATAAAATAATAATTTCTTTTAAAATGTGGAAATGAAACCCAAAATAAACGATGTAACAAACCCAATAACAAGACCAACTCAATTCGAATTCAAACAACCGACAAATCTCTTTTACTAACTCGTAATTAGAATTACAAAGGAATTTAAGAACTAAATAGAAATTGAAGAACACAAGTAGAAGAAAAGGGATGAGAAGTAGAACTCATAGAAGGGGATGAGAGGGTAGATATTTTTCTCAACAATTTGCATAACCCTCTTTTGCTTTCACTATTCGGTGTTGGGCCGCTTTTTCAATCCTTGTCTAGGCCCATTCATAACAAGATCAATTACTAAAGCTTGCATTTATCCATTGGTAAGCCAAGGTCCTATGTTTCTGGATAGACGCACACATTTTTTGAAGAGTCCTGCCTGCCCCATCCCATGGGCATACGGCTTGGCAGACCTTTCCTTAATCTAACAATAAAACTAAAGGTTAAGAACCAAATTGTAAATTTTCTCCCACCCAATGACTGTCTAACAAAGAGAATTAGTCTCTTGGGCTTTATATACCAAAAGATTAAGAAGAAGAAAGGTATTAGTAATAGTACACTTAGTATTAACAAGCAAATACTCAATTTAGATCTTAAATGAAGCCTCACTCATATTAAGCAATTTGATCGACATTTATTTTTATATCTCATCACTACATGCTATTTTTTAAGTCAAAAAATACCTTGCTATTATTTTCTTTATATTTATGTAGGACTAAGCTAAATCACGTATTCAACTACATGATCAAGACAAAGTGCTATATCATAAGAATATCATTGAAAAGTCAGTTCTAGCTACCAAAATAAAGAAATAACCTTACAAGTGTTTCAACATATTTCAAACAAATTATAAGTAGTGCTTTTGAATCCATTGTAGTGTCTTACTTCCTACTTGTGATGCTACTTTTCTTTTTTACCTAGATGTTCACTTTTTAGAATCAAGTGCTTTTCTGAGCTTTTATCCTAAGGTAATTAAATCCACATAATCCAATTACATTGATTGTGTTTTGGCATGTATTGTAGGTAAGTCGCATCATTATTTTAGATCAACTCTTTGGTTTTAGATAACTGGAATATGCATTTTTGCTGTTATGTTTGTCATAATTTGAGATAAGAATTTTATAATGGGAATATGGGAGTGGTTATACTTTATGAATGCTGCAAGCTTCTCAAGATATGCTGACATTCATCTTTCTTACCACTTTATCAGATGGGAAAAACTGTTTTTAATACCAACAACCAATAGGAGAATTGACCACATAGGTTGATTGGACATGTTATACTTTCTTGATAAATTGAAAATTCAAAATTCAACTAAGGTGTTGTCCAATTTATCAACTAAGGTGAGTACATGCATTCCATCATTTCTTACATGCTAGCTTTAGTGTGAAATGCAAAAGCATTTGCAACAACACAAAGATAGCTAATTTCTCAAACTAATACATTAGTCAACTTCGATTCTGAAGGAGAAAAAAACTAACAATTACCTAAAATGGTGAATCACTAAGTGCGAAACAGATGGAAATAAGTAAGAAGAACAATTAATCTAACTAACTTCAGAGTTTCCACATCACTTTCAACAATTACTTGGTCGTCCGTGGCATCACAATTCAATATCCCTAAATCGTAATATTTTATATCCAACTCCAGATAAGGATATATTAGTTGTCACCACATGATGAAAAATTTACAAAACATAAACCTTAGAAGCAGAATAAGAAAGAGTGAGAAAAATTGTCAAAACAAAATTAAGAGATACATTCTAAACTCAAGATGCATATATTGACGGTATTGTTTCCCTTGACCATAACCATGGCCAACGATGACGACGGTAGATGGAGAAGGATTGATAGGTTGAATGGAGGTCGGGTAAAGAGTTAAGGGGAGGCAGAAGGGGTGGATTTAAGCCACGTATGGCAAATGATAGTGCTAATTAGTCTGATCAGATACTAATAACTCTTTAATCATATTAAGTTAGTCAACAAGTCCATATCATGATGATTCAATTTTAAAGAGAGGACAAATCCAGGACATTTCACCTAGTTCTAAAGAAAAGTAGATCAATTTTGCAATATAAAAGAAAATCATGTTCATTAAAGTGAAAAAAATGTGGACAAACCTTCATCAGCTAATGCCATAGACTTCTCCTCATGCCACTGTTCTTGAGGCAAAAGCTCAACTGCCACTATATCACCATCAAAATCGATATTCATGTCTGCATACCCATATATAATCATCTCATCACCAATGCTTCAAATGGATTAAAACGGTTATCACGAAGTTTCCCCTGATGAAGAAATCCCCAAAGCAAGCCAGAAGTAAAATCTGACATGGAATTATGCTATAGAAAACATGAACAACAAGTGTAATTTAGGAGGTCATAGCCTTAAAAACAGAACCCAAAAAAATCTCCTAAAAAACTGTATCAAGAAATTAAATATACCTCATTATAAATGACAATTTGCTTTGAAGTCCTCAAATCCTCAACATTATCCATATTAACATCTTCAGAAGGCGTCTGTACTATTAGGTCAAGTAATGACTTTACATAACACACAGCTGAGATCAATGGAAGTAAGTCCGTTAAGATTGCTGATTTTTTTTTATTAAGTACGAACTAAAGAAAATAACTTTATACACAATACGACTAAAGAGAACTTTTATGAACATTAACAGAAGCTGGTAGACAGTGGTCAAATCAATACACCATAGTATCATAATATTATCATCAGACAACAAGAAGAGAAATTTACCTGCCTCTGCCGAAATTCCCTCTTTAGTCTCCTCCTTCTCTCTATGGTAATTTATTTACAACTCATATTACCTGTAGATGGGCAATGCATTTGTAAACTTGCACTTTATGTCGATAAAAAAATCGGTAAGAGCTTTATTTGAAGTTATTTGTTTACATCGTATGAGAAATGGACCAGTAACTTTAAAGACACATTTTTATCCGTACGACTATTCCTGAAGTGCCTTAACCTTTTAAAACTCCTAATTAAAGAAGAGAAAATGATTTTGAAACAAAGGGCATGCAGGATAATGAGCTCCATAAAAGAAACTAAGCACTACCAATTTTCGGTGTAACTAAGCATACAGAACAAAGAAGTCCCTAGTTTACCTATTACACTCCAAAGCATTCGTCTCTCCACCTCGAGTAAATTTGACTTCCAGAATTCTGTAAGGTCCAAATTATACGGCTATTATATTACAACTCAATAAAGCACAAATATGTAATCTTACCGACAATTTTTTTTCTAAAGTACATAGATCTATATAGCAGAGCATGAATATGAAGATTGAAGCACAAGTACCATTTTTGGTTATAACTAAGTGTATAGAATACATCCGTCCAGGATTTACCTCTTAAACTTGTAGCATTGTCCCACTTTGAAAATCCTGTAAAATTCAAATCGTGCAACTACGATATTCCAACTGATAAAACAAGAATATTAGATAACATAGGCATTGAAATTCCACAAGGTAAAGTACATTGAGATGAAAATAATGTCATAGTATCAAAATAAAGAAAGCTATTTACCAAAATTAAATTAAAGAAGATAACACATCATTTTAAAAAAAAAGGAAATCACCAAATTATGTTAAGAATTAATGTCATAGTATCAAAGTAAAGGAAGCTATTTACCAAAAATAAATTAAAGAAGATAACACATCATTTAAAGAAAAAAGGAAATCACCAAATTATTTTAAGAATTAATGTCTCTGCAAAACATTCTGATTAGAAAATCTCGGAATTCTCTTTTTTGGGATAAAAAGATATGGAACTTTTTTTTTTTGAAGAAGAACAACTATTATTTTATTTTTTTTGATAAAGAAGAACAAATATTGTTGCTTCCTAAAATAGTACAAAGAGATAAATAAGCAGTAAACACTTACCAGTTACCGGAAATTTCCTTTGTCCTACAAAGAGACCCGTACTGATATAGAATGAAGAATGATACAATGATGAAGAAGATGTGTGTTTCTAGACCTAGCTAGAATTGTAATGGTAATGAGTAAAGTAAAAATATATGGCCACAATGTTAGCTATGAAATTACCTTTATGCCCTTAATTGTCCATACTTGCTTTTCCAAATATCTGGCCACAATGTTAGCAGTAAAATTACTAATATGCCGTTGGTCGTCCATGTGATAGCTCTTCTATATAGCAATAATATAGATTTTTATTTTGGCCATTAATTATATAATTATTATTTCACCCTTAAATAATATAAAAATTACTAAAATGCCATTGTTTAATAGAGATTTTTGGTTTAATGAAAATTTCACACTAAAAAAAAGAAAAAAATCTATAAAAAATGTGGGTCCAAATTAAATGTCACATTATCAAGATACACATGTCATTTAAGAAAAGATATTTGGTTGTATTGTTATTATAAATCTATTACCTTTTATGATGTCATAACATAAAAACAAACATTCTAGAATATTTATGAAATGACAAAATTGTTATTGGTTGTATTGTTATTATAAATCTATTACCTTTTATGATGTCATAACATAAAAACAAACATTCTAGAATATTTATGAAATGACAAAATTGCCCTTGGTCGTCCTCAACTTAAAATTGCCCTTGGTCGTCCTCAACTTGACTTTTCTATATTTTTTATATTATATAGAAGAGTAAAGTGGAAGGACGACCAAGAGTAAAAATATAATTTCATTCTAACCAAAATCTATTAAGAAAGATAATAAATAATTTTAGAAATCTCTTTCTATATATAAAGTGAATAATGATCAAGGGCAAAAATGTAATTTCACCCTAACAAAAATCTACCAATAATGATAACAAAAAAATTAAGTATTCTAGAAATATCTTAAGTTATTGTTATTATCATTAACTTATTTTGTTATTACTTCACTTTTTTTTCTTTTGAGAGTTATTCCCATATCTATTTTATTATTATCCTATTTTACATTAGTTTAATTCTTAATATATTTTCTATTCATTATGCTTATCAAAAATGCCTACCTTTTATATAAAAAAATTACATGAATTAATTATTTTCATATTTATTTTGGCTCTAATTAATATACTTGAAAATAAATAAGTGTGATAAAATTAATAATATATATTAGATTGAAATTAAGGAAAAAATGTTAAAAGTAACTTTACATATAAAAATAAATAGGATGATATATTTGTATTAAAAACGATCAAGAATAAAAATGTAATTCTATTCTAACAAAAATCTATCAAGAATAAATAATTATAGATACATCTTTTTATATATAAAGTGAATGATGATCAAAGGTAAAAAAAAAAGTAATTTCATGCATAAAAATCTACCAAGAATGATAACAATAAATTTAAATACTTCTAGAAACATCTTTAGTTATTATTAGTAGTATTACCTCATTTTTGTTATTTCTCCATTTTTTATGAATTATTACGATATCTGTTTATTATATGAAAGTAAATAAATTATGATTATGATTTGCTCTTAATAATTATATATCAAGTATAATATTAGGTGGAATCAATCAAAAATAAAATTAAAATTTATATGTATATTTAAATTTTGTGTATTAAAATATTTTTGGATTTTGTGATCTTAAATATGCTATATAAAAAAATTTAAAATTCAGTTTTTTTTTTTTTTGAGATGAAATAAAATAATAATTTCATATAAATCAAAAAGGAGGAATCATATATTAAAAATAAAATATATATGTGTTATTATTAAAATGAGCTTTCATATATTTTTTTTAAAGAAAATTCTTTTGGTTTCCTTCTATTAATTTGTGCATATATATGGAGTTTTAAAGATTTGAATATTTTAATATAAAAATATAATGATTTGAAAACTTTAATTCTTCGTTTTAATTTCTAATTTGTTACATATTTAAAAATCTACATAAAAAAAAGATATAGAAAAGTGAAGTGGAAGGACGACCAAGGGTAAAAATATAATTTCATTCTAACCAAAATCTATTAAGAAAGATAATGAATAATTCTAGAAATCTCTTTCTATATATAAAGTGAATAATGATCAAGGGCAAAAATATAATTTCACCCTAACAAAAATCTATCAATATGATAACAAGAAAATTAAGTATTCTAGAAACATCTTAAGTTATTGTTATTATCATTAACTTATTTTGTTATTACTTCACTTTCTTTTATTTTGTGAGTTATTCTGATATCTATTTTACTTTAGTTTAATTTTTAATATTTTTTCTATTCATTATGCTTATCAAAAATGCCTACTTTTTATATAAAAAAAATTCATGAATTTATTATTTCCATATTAATTTTGGCTCTAATTAATATACTTGAAAATAAATAAGTGTGATAAAATTAATAATATATATTAGATTGAAATTAAGAAAAAAATGTTTAAAGTAACTTTACAAATAAAAATAAATAGGATGGTATATTTGTATCAAAGACGATCAAAAATAAAAATGTAATTTTATTCTAACAAAAATCTATCAAGAATAAATAATTATAGATACATCTTTCTATATATAAAGTGAATGATGATCAAATGTAAAAAAAAAATATAATTTCATGCAAATAAAAATCTACCAAGAATGATAACAAGAAATTTAAATACTTATAGAAACATCTTTAGTTATTATTATTAGTATTACCTCATTTTTGTTATTTCTCCATTTTTTATGAATGTTTATTATATGAAAGTAAATAAATTATGATTACGATTAGCTCTTAATAATTATATATCAACTATAATATTAGGTGGAATCAACCAAAAATAAAATTAAATTTATATGTATATTTAAATTTTGTGTATTAAAATATTTTTGGATTTTGTGATCTTAAATATGCCATATAAAAAAATTTAAAATTCAGTTGTTGTTTTTTTGAGATGAAATAAAAAAATAAGTTCATATAAATCGAAAAGGAGGAATCTGTTGTAAAACAAGAGGAAAATACTATAATACTTAGACAATAAGGTAAGACAAATGGTGATGGCAACTATAAAGATTGAGAGCTTTATTATTCTCCTCAAGTGTGTTTCACAAGGGTGAAATACTACCATTTTATAGGATTTAGAAAATCCATGTTACGTTCTTTAACCAAATACGTTATGACAAATATAATAAATACAATAAATACATACATTACGTTAAAGATGAATTAAGAGAAACATCCACACAATTAAGTGGATTTGTAACACTCCCCCTTGGATGTTTATAGATAATGTGCCTCGTTAAAACATTACTAGGAAAAACCCTGTGGGAAAAAGAGTACACACATCTTGTAATACGCCTTGATTGCTGCCTCATTAAAAACCTTACCAGGAAAACCCAATGGGACAAAACCTTGGCTAAGGAAAAAAGAGTACAGCGGGTATTTACTCCCCCTGATAAAGAACTTATTTGATATTTTGGAGACGACGCATCCCAATCTTATATCTTAGCTTCTCAAATGTTGACGTTGGCAATGCCTTAGTGAATAAATCTGCAAGATTATCACTCGAACGAATTTGTTGAACATTTATCTCACCATTTTGTTGAAGATCATGTGTGAAAAAGAACTTAGGTGAAATATGCTTTGTTCGGTCTCCTTTAATATATCCTCCTTTTAATTGAGCTATGCAATCAGCATTATCTTCATACAATATTGTTGGAGTCTTTGTTTGCACAGAAAGACCGCATAATTGCAGAATGTGTTGAGTCATTGATCTCAACCATACACACTCTCGACTGGCTTCATGAATGGCTATTATCTCTGCATGATTTGAAGAAGTAGCAACTATTGTTTGCTTCATCGAACGCCACGATACAGCTGTACCTCCATAGGTGAATAAATAGCCTGTCTGAGATCGGGCTTTATGCGGATCAGACAAATACCCTGCATCTGTATGACCGACCAATTCTGGCTTGGATGCATTAGAATACAACAATCCCATATCAATTGTTCCTTGAAGATATCTGAATATATGTTTAACACCTTTCCAATGTCTTTTTGTTGGACATGAGCTGAATCTTGCCAATAAACTTACTGAGAAACAAATATATGGTCGGGTATTGTTCGCAAGGTACATTAGTGCCCCAATAGCACTGAGATATAGTGTTTCATCACCAAGAATCTCTTCATCACTTTCTTGAGGTCGGAATGGATCTTTATTTATATCAAGAGATCTCACAACCATCGGGGTACTCAATGGGTGTGATTTATCCATGTAGAATCTTTTCAAAACCTTTTCAGTATATGTTGATTGATGGATAAATATTCCATTTGTCAAATGTTCAATCTGAAGGCCAAGATAAAATTTTGTCTTACCAAGATCTTTCATTTCAAATTCTTTCTTCAAACAATCAACGGCTTTTAAAAGCTCTTTAGGAGTTCCAATAATGTTCAAGTCATCAACATAAACAGATATTATTACAAATTCAGATTTTGACCTTCGTATAAAAATACAAGGACAAATAGGGTCATTCGTGTACCCTTCTTTTAGCAAATATTCGCTAAGACGATTATACCACATCCGACCTGATTGTTTTAATCCATATAAGGATTTCTGAAGCTTTATTGAACAACTTTCTTTTGAATTTTTATATGCTTCAGGCACTTTAAATGCTTCAGGGATTTTCATAAAAATATTGTGGTCTAGTGAGCCATATAAATAAGCTGTGACAACGTCCATTAGATGCATTTCAAGTTTTTCATGAACTTTCATATTTATCAGATACATGAAGGTAATTGCATCTACCACAGGAGAATATGTCTCCTCATAATCAATGCCAGGCCTTTGTGAAAATTCTTGTGCCACAAGTCGTGCTTTATATCTTACGACTTTACCACTTTCATTGTGTTTTCGCACAAAAACCCATTTATGCCCCACTGGCTTGATACCTTCAGGTGTCCGGACTATTGATCCAAAAACTTAACGTTTTTCAAGTGAAGCCAATTCTGTTTGAATTGCTTCCTTTCATTTTGGCCAATCATTTCTCTGTATACACTCGTTGACAGATCTTGGTTCCAAATCCTCATCTTGTTGCATTATTTCAACTGCAACATTATAGGCAAAAATATTATCCACCACAATATTATTTCGATTCCACCTTTTTCTCGTCGAGATATAATTTATAGAGATTTCCTCATTCTCATTATTTTCAGGTACGTGGACCTCCTTTGTGGTGTCATAATTTATTATGTCTCGGAGCTCTTCATGAGCAATTGCCTCTATATTATGATCATCATCTTGATCATTTATTTCTTTTCTTTTTCGAGGATTTTTATCCTTGGAACCAATTGGTCTACCACGTTTTAAGCGTGGTCCAGACTCATTTGCCTTAACATTTTGTCCTATAGGGACATCAACTCGAACTTGAGCATTAGCAGCTGGAATATATGATTTAGTAACCCGTGGAAGGTTAGTAAATGCATCCGGCAGTTGATTTGTAATATTCTGCAAATAAATTATCTTTTGAACTTCTTGCTCACATTGATTTGTTCGAGGATCTAAATGATATTGTGAAAATGAATTCCAATCTATCTCATTTTCCAACTGCTTTTGTTCTCCCCCTAATGTTGGGTAAACTGATTCATCAAAATGACAATCAGCAAACCTTGCCGTAAATAAATTTCCAGTTCTAGGTTACAAATATTTTATAATAGAACGAGATTCATACCCAACATATATCCCCAACATTCTTTGGGGACCCATCTTTGTGCGTTGTGGTGGAGCAATTGGAACATATACCGCACAACCAAAGATTCTAAGATGGGAAATGTTTGGCTCCTGACCAAAAACCAATTGTAATGGGGAGATGTCATGATAACTGGTTGGCCTTATGCGCACAAGTGCTGCTGCATGCAAAATAGCATGCCCCCAAACCGAAACAGGCAACTTTGTTTTCATCAACAAGGGTCTAGCTATCAATTGAAGACGTTTAATCAATGACTCTGCTAAACCATTTTGAGTATGAACATGTGCAACAGGATGTTCAACTGTTATTCCAGTGGACAAACAATAATCATTAAATGCCTGAGATGTAAACTCACCAGCATTATCAAGACGAATTGTTTTTATTGCATAATCTGGAAATTGTGCTTTTAACCTTATTATTTCAGCCAACAACCTCGCAAAAGCCATATTGCGAGTTGATAATAAGCACACATGAGACCACCTTGTAGATGCATCTATCAACACCATATAATATTTAAATGGTCCACATGCAGGGTGAATAGGTCCACATATATCACCCTGTATCCATTCTAGAAATGCAGGGGATTCCACCCCAACCTTAGCCACTGATGGTTTGATAACCAACTTTCCTTGTGAACAAGCAGCACAAGAGAATTCCTTTGATTGAAGAACATTTTGGTTCTTTAAAGTATGCCCATGTGAATTCTCAATTACTTTGCGCATCATATTATAACCGGGATGGCCCAACCGGTCGTGCCAAATGATAAAATCATTAGAATCAGTAAACCTTTTATTTACTAGGGCATGTGATTCAACTGTACCAATATTTGTATGGTACAACCCTGAAGAAAGTGCTGGCAATTTTTCATGCACAGTTTTCTTATCTGCATTTATTGTAGTAATATAAAGGTATTCCACATTTCCTTCATTCGCAGTCTCAACATGATAGCCATTTTGGCGAATAACCTTAAAACTTAACAAGTTTCTATGAGACTTACTACAATACAATGCATTATCAATTACCAATAGTGTTCCTCCGGGTAGTAATAAGGCCGTTCTTCCAGAGCCCTCAATCAATTTTGTACTACCGGATATTGTATTAACATATGCCTTTTTCATTATCAAACGAGAGAAATATTTCTTTTCTCTTAGTATCGTATGAGTTGTGGCACTGTCCAGAAGACACATATCTCCATTACTCATCTTGGATCCAACTGATGACTGAATTTTTTTTATTTATCTTCACAAGAATAAAAAATACATAATAAGAAGTACGAAATTTAGCAAAAGAAATCTTAAGTACATAAACTTTAATTAAGACATTAAAAATAAATAAAAATATTATTCATTTCCTAATTCAATTATCAATCTCAGTTGTGATCCCCAAAGAAGTCCTCAGCTTCCAGATGAGTAATATCATCGAGCCCATCAAAAGCATCATCTTTCAATGCTAAGTTTGCCTCAACATTCTCATTATATTTTTGAGAATATCCTGCCTGAATATCATCTTTGAGAGTCAAATGTGACTCTACTCGGGCTTTAGAAGAGGAGGCACCACCTTTATTTCCTTTCCTTTTAAAAGAATTTTGATACAACCTGACAAAATGCTCAGGTGCCCGACATTCATTTTTCCAATGACCTTTAAGGCCACAACGATGACAGTGATCGCCCTTTCCTTTAGAAGGATTATTTTGAGAACTTATATTGTTCTCCCTTTTGTTATGACCACCACCTCGACTATTACTATATCGTCTTTTGCCTTTGTCACGCCCGCGCACATTGTCATGGCCCCGATTATTTTGTCTTATTCAGACTGGCCGTGTGCATCAACCGCGTGTGCCTCCGGTAATGGAGCACTTCCAGTGGGACGGGCTTCGTGATTTTTCATAAGAAGGTCATTATGCTGCTCAGCCACCAGAAGGCATGAGATCAATTCAGAGTATTTCTGAAAACCTTTTTCACGATATTGTTGTTGTAATATCATATTAGAGGCATGGAAAGTAGTTAGTGTCTTTTCCAACATGTCCTCATCTTTTATTATTTCCCCACATAATTTCAATTGGGAAGTTATTCTAAATACAGCAGAATTATACTCAATTACGGTTTTATAATCTTGAAACCGTAAGTGCATCCACTCATAACGAGCCCTTGGCAATACCGTTGCCTTGAGGTGGTTATACCTCCCTTTCAAACCTATCCACAATTCAAGTGGATCTTTAACTGTTAGGTATTCAACCTTCAGGCTTTCATCAAGATGATGGCGAAGGAAAATCATAGCTTTCGCTTTATCCTGACTTGATGTCGTATTTCCTTCGATTATACTATCACCAAGACCCTTAGCGGTAAGGTGAATTTCAGCATCAAGTACCCATGACAAATAATTCTTTCCAGAAATGTCAAGTGCCACAAATTCAAGTTTTGATAAATTCGACATGTTGAAAACTATCATAAAATAATTTTGAGTTAATATTATGATGTTGATTTGTTTATTATAAATGACAAATTAATACTTTAAATAATAAAGTAAATGGTGAGTATAAATACATTATATGCATGAACATTAATGTTAGATTAAAAATATAAACTCATGAAGCATTGAAACGGTAAGAGTTAAATGTATTTCCTACTTGTTTTAAGTATTTATTACTAGTTTCAATTAATATCAAAGTTTAGTAATAATTTCAAGTTGTATTTAATACAATATTATATTCTATATGACACATAAAATGTATAACAAGAAATTACTTACGTGTAAACTAACTATCGTGTTATCATATTGCTTAGTATTAAATTTAAAGTCATACATAAGTAGCATAAATAACATAACAATATAAACTTGAAACGTATTGATTATTATGCCTAGTAAAGTATTATAATAATACCTAAAGCAAGTAAGTTATATATGCAGTAATAAAAATACGGATCAAAGATTTATGCAAGTCCTGTTAGATATGTTATAATATATAAATGTATACCTGACTCGGAGAGAAAAATGATTAATGTTTAGAAAAAAAATTAATTTCGAATTAAGTAGGTCTTAATTGGTTAGAGACTCATGCTGATAACGTGTTGTAAAACAAGAGGAAAATACTATAATACTTAGACAATAAGGTAAGACAAATGGTGATGGCAACTATAAAGATTGAGAGCTTTATTATTCTCCTCAAGTGTGTTTCACAAGGGTGAAATACTACCATTTTATAGGATTTAGAAAACTCATGTTACGTTCTTTAACCAAATACGTTATGACAAATATAATAAATACAATAAATACATACATTACGTTAAAGATGAATTAAGAGAAACATCCACACAATTAAGTGGATTTGTAACAGAATCATATATTAAAAATAAAATATATATGTGTTAGTATTAAAATGAGCTTTCATATATTTTTTTAAAGAAAATTCTTTTGGTTTCCTTCTATTAATTTGTGCATATATATGGAGTTTTAAAGAATTGAATATTTTAATATAAAAATATAATGATTTGAAAACTTTAATTCTTCGTTTTAATTTCTAATTTGTTACATATTTAAAAATCTACATAAAAAAAAAAAAGATATAGAAGAGTGAAGTGGAAGGACGACCAAGGGTAAAAATATAATTTCATTCTAACCAAAATCGATTAAGAAAGATAATAAATAATTCTAGAAATCTCTTTCTATATATAAAGTGAATAATGATCAAGGGAAAAATGTAATTTCACCCTAACAAAAATCTACCAATATGATAACAAGAAAATTAATTATTCTAGAAACATCTTAAGTTATTGTTATTATCATTAACTTATTTTGTTATTACTTCACTTTTTTTTATTTTTTGAGTTATTCTGATATCTATTTTATTATTATTCTATTTTACTTTAGTTTAATTCTTAATATTTTTTCTATTCATTATGCTTATCAAAAATGCCTACTTTTTATATAAAATTTTTTTATGAATTAATTATTTCCATATTAATTTTGGCTCTAATTAATATACTTGAAAATAAATAAGTGTGATAAATTAATAATATATATTAAGTTGAAATTAAGGAAAAAATGTTTAAAGTAACTTTACAAATAAAAATAAATAGGATGGTATATTTGTATCAAAGACGATCAAGAATAAAAATGTAATTTCATTCTAACAAAAGTCTATCAAGAATAAATAATTATAGATACATCTTTCTATATATAAAGTGAATGATGATCAAAGGTAAAAAAAAAATGTAATTTCATGCAAATAAAAATCTACCAAGAATGATAACAAGAAATTTAAATACTATAGAAACATCTTTTGTTATTATTATTAGTATTACCTCATTTTTGTTGTTTCTCCATTTTTTATGAATGTTTATTATATGACAGTAAATAAATTATGATTACGATTAGCTCTTAATAATTATATATCAACTATAATATTAGGTGGAATCAACCAAAAATAAAATTAAAATTTATATATATATTTAAATTTTGTGTATTAAAATATTTTTGGATTTTGTGATCTTAAATATGCTATATAAAAAAATTTAAAATTCAGATTTTTTTTCTGAGATGAAATAAAATAATAAGTTTATATAAATCGAAAAGGAGGAATCATATATTAAAAATAAAATATATATGTATTATTATTAAAATGAGCTTTCATATATTTTTTTAAAGAAAATTCTTTTGGTTTCCTTCTATTAATTTGTGCATATATATGGAGTTTTAAAGATTTGAATATTTTAATATAAAAATATAATGATTTGAAAACTTTAATTCTTCGTTTTAATTTCTAATTTGTTACATATTTAAAAATCTACATAAAAAAAAAGATATAGAAGAGCGAAGTGGAAGGACGACCAAGGGTAAAAATATAATTTCATTCTAACCAAAATCGATTAAGAAAGATAATAAATAATTCTAGAAATCTCTTTCTATATATAAAGTGAATAATGATCAATGGCAAAAATATAATTTCACCTTAACAAAAATCTACCAATATGATAACAAGAAAATTAAGTATTCTAGAAACATCTTAAGTTATTGTTATTATCATTAACTTATTTTGTTATTACTTCACTTTCTTTTATTTTGTAAGTTATTCTGATATCTATTTTATTATTATTCTATTTTACTTTAGTTTAATTCTTAATATTTTTTTCTATTCATTATGCTTATCTAAAATGCCTACTTTTTATATAAAAACTTTTTATGAATTAATTATTTCCATATTAATTTTGGCTCTAATTAATATACTTGAAAATAAATAAGTGTGATAAAATTAATAATATATATTAGATTGAAATTAAGGAAAAAATGTTTAAAGTAACTTTACAAATAAAAATAAATAGGATGGTATATTTGTATCAAAGACGATCAAAAATAAAAATGTAATTTCATTCTAACAAAAGTCTATCAAGAATAAATAATTATAGATACATCTTTCTATATATAAAGTGAATGATGATCAAAGGTAAAAAAAAAATGTAATTTCATGCAAATAAAAATCTACCAAGAATGATAACAAGAAATTTAAATACTATAGAAACATCTTTTGTTATTATTATTAGTATTACCTCATTTTTGTTGTTTCTCCATTTTTTATGAATGTTTATTATATGACAGTAAATAAATTATGATTACGATTAGCTCTTAATAATTATATATCAACTATAATATTAGGTGGAATCAACCAAAAATAAAATTAAAATTTATATATATATTTAAATTTTGTGTATTAAAATATTTTTGGATTTTGTGATCTTAAATATGCTATATAAAAAAATTTAAAATTCAGATTTTTTTTCTGAGATGAAATAAAATAATAAGTTTATATAAATCGAAAAGGAGGAATCATATATTAAAAATAAAATATATATGTGTTATTATTAAAATGAGCTTTCATATATTTTTTTCAAGAAAATTCTTTTGGTTTCCTTCTATTAATTTGTGCATATATATGGAGTTTTAAAGATTTGAATATTTTAATATAAAAATATAATGATTTGAAAACTTTAATTCTTCGTTTTAATTTCTAATTTGTTACATATTTAAAAATCTACATAAAAAAAAGATATAGAAGAGCGAAGTGGAAGGACGACCAAGGGTAAAAATATAATTTCATTCTAACCAAAATCGATTAAGAAAGATAATAAATAATTCTAGAAATCTCTTTCTATATATAAAGTGAATAATGATCAATGGCAAAAATATAATTTCACCTTAACAAAAATCTACCAATATGATAACAAGAAAATTAAGTATTCTAGAAACATCTTAAGTTATTGTTATTATCATTAACTTATTTTGTTATTACTTCACTTTCTTTTATTTTGTAAGTTATTCTGATATCTATTTTATTATTATTCTATTTTACTTTAGTTTAATTCTTAATATTTTTTTCTATTCATTATGCTTATCTAAAATGCCTACTTTTTATATAAAAACTTTTTATGAATTAATTATTTCCATATTAATTTTGGCTCTAATTAATATACTTGAAAATAAATAAGTGTGATAAAATTAATAATATATATTAGATTGAAATTAAGGAAAAAATGTTTAAAGTAACTTTTACAAATAAAAATAAATAGGATGGTATATTTGTATCAAAGACGATCAAAAATAAAAATGTAATTTCATTCTAACAAAAGTCTATCAAGAATAAATAATTATAGATACATCTTTCTATATATAAAGTGAATGATGATCAAAGGTAAAAAAAAAATGTAATTTCATGCAAATAAAAATCTATCAAGAATGATAACAAGAAATTTAAATACTTCTAGAAACATCTTTAGTTATTATTATTAGTATTACCTCATTTTTGTTATTTCTCCATTTTTTATTAATGTTTATTATATGAAAGTAAAACAATTATGATTACGATTAGTTCTTAATAATTATATATCAACTATTATATTAGGTGGAATCAATCAAAAATAAAATTAAAATTTATATGTATATTTAAATTTTGTGTATTAAAATATTTTTGGATTTTGTGATCTTAAATATGCTATATAAAAAAATTTAAAATTCAGTTTTTTTTTTTTGAGATGAAATAAAATAATAATTTCATATAAATCAAAAAGGAGGAATCATATATTAAAAATAAAATATATATGTGTTATTATTAAAATGAGCTTTCATATATTTTTTTAAAGAAAATTCTTTTGGTTTCCTTCTATTAATTTGTGCATATATATGGAGTTTTAAAGATTTGAATATTTTAATATAAAAATATAATGATTTGAAAACTTTAATTCTTCGTTTTAATTTCTAATTTGTTACATATTTAAAAATCTACATAAAAAAAAGATATAGAAAAGTGAAGTGGAAGGATGACCAAGGGTAAAAATATAATTTCATTCTAACCAAAATCTATTAAGAAAGATAATGAATAATTCTAGAAATCTCTTTCTATATATAAAGTGAATAATGATCAAGGGCAAAAATATAATTTCACCCTAACAAAAATCTATCAATATGATAACAAGAAAATTAAGTATTCTAGAAACATCTTAAGTTATTGTTATTATCATTAACTTATTTTGTTATTACTTCACTTTCTTTTATTTTGTGAGTTATTCTGATATCTATTTTACTTTAGTTTAATTAATATTTTTTCTATTCATTATGCTTATCTAAAATGCCTACTTTTTATATAAATTTTTTTTATGAATTAATTATTTTCATATTAATTTTGGCTCTAATTAATATACTTGAAAATAAATAAGTGTGATAAAATTAATAATATATATTAGATTGAAATTAAGGAAAAAATGTTTAAAGTAACTTTACAAATAAAAATAAATAGGATGGTATATTTGTATCAAAGACGATCAAGAATAAAAATGTAATTTCATTCTAACAAAAATCTATTAAGAATAAATAATTATAGATACATCTTTCTATATATAAAGTGAATGATGATCAAAGGTAAAAAAAAAATGTAATTTCATGCAAATAAAAACCAAGAATGATAACAAGAAATTTAAATACTTCTAGAAACATCTTTTGTTATTATTATTAGTATTACCTCATTTTTGTTATTTCTCCATTTTTTATGAATGTTTATTATATGAAAGTAAATAAATTATGATTACGATTAGCTCTTAATAATTATATATCAACTATAATATTAGGTGGAATCAATCAAAAATAAAATTAAAATTTATATGTATATTTAAATTTTGTGTATTAAAATATTTTTGGATTTTGTGATCTTAAATATGCTATATAAAAAAAAAATTAAAATTCAGTTTTTTTTTTTTGAGATGAAATAAAAGAATAAGTTCATATAAATCGAAAAGGAGGACTCATATATTAATAATAAAATATATGTGTTATTATTAAAATGAGATTTCATATATTTTTTTAAAGAAATTCTTTTGGTTTTCTTCTATTAATTTGTGCATATATATGGAGTTTAAAAGATTTGAATATTTTAATATAAAAATATAATGATTTGAAAACTTTAATTCGTCGTTTTAATTTCTAATTTGGTACATATTTAAAAATTTACATAAAAAAAAAAGAAGCTTAAAATCTCAATGTAACAATTTAAGATATTTTTTAAAAAAAACATAGTTAAAAGTCATAATGAAATTTGGTTGAATCCCTATCGAAATAAAAGAAATTGAATATATTGTTTGAAAATGACGTAAGAACTAAAAAGTACTATGAATCACAGCAAAATGACAACTAAAAATATGTGAGAATCATATAAGAAATTCCGTTGACTTTCCTAAAATCACTTGTATCATATAAAATGAAACAGTTATAGTAACATATACTATTTAAAAATTGACATAAAAGGTACGTAAATTAACAATTCAAAATATTTTAAAGAAAAACACATATAATAAATTTAGATCACTTTTTCAAATTTTATTTGTGTCACATAAATTGGAAAAAAAAAACTAACATACGTTGGGCCCGCATTGGCGCAGCACCTAATATCTAGTAATAGAATAGAAATGTTGTAAATAGTGGTGGATGTCATATGTGGTCCCACTATTGTTATTGTAGGAGTATCACCTCTTCAAGTTATATTTTGCCTATATAATAGCCTTTCACAAAGCAATAAAGAGACACTAAAAATGTTAGTTGCATCTCCTTTTCTCTACTTTCTGTCTTCCTCTTTACTTTTTTCATTTGATTTTAGTTTTGTATTGATTTTATAACACGCATTTCTCTATTTTCTGTCTTCCTCTTACTTTACTCTTTCCATTTGATTTTAGTTTTGTATTGATTTTATAACACGTCACGAAGTTCTAACCAAATTTATTATTTTGAAGTTGAGTTTTTTTTCTTCTTCGAAACAAGTCATCTCTTTTGAAAAAAAGGTGTGGGTATGCATTTACCATCGTTAGTGCTTAAAGAGATATTTTTCTCTGTTTCTGCTATATTTGGGGTCAATAATAAGTTTTATTAAGAATATCATTTAATGTCATCATTCTTGTTACTCCATACACACATTAGTTATATGTGTACTTTTGATTAATCAAATCATGTGTATTGATTCTAAAAATCAAATAGATGCTCCGAAATTAGTTCATTAATTTTATTGGTTTGGTCATTATCTAAAAATTTAGTGAGCATTCTAACTTAAATGGAGGAAGAAGTATTTTATTGTTGACATGATAATATATGATGGAGATCTGCTAAATATAGAAGATGAACTTATAAAGTCACATTCATCATAATAAAATAGAGTTCCTCAAGATTTTCTTTATAAATCTATCAACCTCTTCATCACTTTAGCACGCCAAAGATTTTAAATCTGAATTTAAAAAAAAATGAAATGGGTTCCTCAAATTTCTCGAATTCTTGTTGTGATTCCAACAAAACCCAGCGGAAAAAGAAAAGAAAAGAAAAATTTAAACTTCCCTTCATAATTTTTGTGCTTGTTAAAATTTGCTAGACTATCATATGGAATATGAAATTGTATTACTTATTATGCTAGAAATTTTTCGATTTCTACAACAAGTTATTTAGATGTAAATGTTTGTTTCTCATTTGAATGGACTATGAACTATTAGTTATATTAGTGATGAATTTATTAGTTTATTGTGAATTCATCTTATGATCTTTTGTCTTGTTTACTTAATTGATGATTCTGATGAAAACTAATTTCTAGAACATATAGTATCTATAAGAAGCTGGGTTTATATACTAATATTGCAATTATGCATATTTCAAGATAGTAAGATAGTACTTTAAAGGAGAAATACATGTTAGTAGTGATGGAATTTGGAGCAATTTTTATCTAATATAATGTTTAAAGTTAGAAATATATATTTTTACATCTTGACCTTTCTATTTGTCATCAAGATGTGGTTTTAATATCCTATTTCTCATGGATAACAACAATATCGAAGTTTCAATTGCTCATTTTTCTTGGAGAATTTTGATAATGATAACTACATATTTTTCTAAGATAAACAATGTTTTTTTGTTGTTGTAGATAACATCAATATTTATGTGTATAATTATAAAGTAGTAATTAAAGATAAGACTATGAATTCAAGTTTCATCGCACCAAAAAGGGTACAACATCTTTATGAATGTGATTTGATCACAAAGACACCATCAAGATCAACATTTGGAAAGCTAAGTATATGTGATTGGGAGGCATCCTTTACAAGAATTAAATGATGTTTTAATCAGGGAGAGTAAATACACGCTGCACTCTTTTTCCCTTAACTAGACATTTGTCTCAATGAGTTTTCCTGGTAAGATTTTTAATGAGACAGGTCTCAATGCGTAATACTAGATATGTGTACTCTTTTTTCTTCACTGGACTTTTTTCTATCGAGTTTTTTCCTAGTGAGGTTTTAACGAGGCATATTATCTTTGGATGAACTCCAATGAGCTGTAAATATATCTATTGCTCATTACAAAACTTTTTGGATAAGCGTGAAATCAAAAAGATAAATTTACAAACAGCTCAACATACAGATTTGAATAAGCAACTCCGCAAGTAGGTTGCTATAAACAACTTACACATGCTAATTCTTAAATAATTTACAAATAGCTTTGCAAATAGGTGAATACAATCAGTTTACAAGTAGCTTCCTATAAGCAGTTTTTAATAAGGCAACAAATAGTGTGTATTATATATAATTATATATATTTTTCTTTTACTAAAATTTATTAGCCCATGAACATCAAGGGGGAGTTGTAAATAGTGATGGATGTCATGTGTGGTCCCACTTTTGTTACTATAGGAGTATCACCTCTTCAAATTATATTTTGCCTATATAATGGGATTTCACAAAGCAATAAAAAGATACTAAAAATAGTAGTTGCATTTCCTATTTCTCTACTTTCTGTCTTCCTCTTACTTTACTCTTTCCATTTGATTTTAGTTTTGTATAATATATATATATATATATATATATATATATATATATATATATATATATATATAACAGAGAGAAAGAGAACAAATAAAAATCAATGTAAAGGAAAAAAGCGAGATGAGAATGGATCCATCCAACAATATTTTTCGGCCGAAGGAAAATATGAAATGCTAACAAGCAAACATACAAACTGTTTTTTAGTCAAAGTATGAGAAAGTACCATTTTTGAAGTAAATATATTACAATTTATTTAAGCATAATTATAGCAATATACCAAAATTATCCCTTGATCGATAAGTAAGCATGTCGACCAAGAGTTGTTCGCTCTAAGACTCTTATATATAGTAGTAGTAATAAATAAATTTTGAGTTTGAACTATTCTTATTATTTTTAATACTTTATATAACTTTTTTTATATAACCCATGAACTGATTAAATTTTGAATCAATCTATTTTAAGTGTTTTAAAGATAAAATAATTTTTCAGCACTTTTAAAGTGTATATAAAATTAAAAAGAAAAAACTTATAAACATTTATTTTTAAATCAAAATAATAAAAATAAATTAAAAATCATAATTTAAAAAATATAAATTTATGATTTTTAACTTATAAATCAAAAGCAATAAGCCATCTAAACATAAACACAACCTCGCTCAACCCTCATTTATTAGGTCAGACTTAAAATGACATTGTAAATTGGAGATACTCAAAATAATTACTCCCTCTTTCTCAATTTATGTGATATTTTTCGTTTTTTGAGAGTCAATTAGTTGAAGTTTGACCGGTATTTTACGCATTAAATCTTTAATTTTTTTAAATGAAATTTATATATTTGTAAACTACGTAAAAAGTATTACAAGTGACAACAATTGATAATTAAAATGTTTAAAGATCTATCAAAAAATTATGGTCAAAGTTAAAATTGTTTCAATGTTAAAATTGGAAAATATCATATAAAATGAGACGAAGGAAACAGAGAAAATGAGCTTAAAAGGCTTATCAAATTTTCAATTAAAAAAAGGGACAACTGGTCCCCCTTCTTTTAAACATATTTTTTTATTTTTAATATTAAAAAAAGGACTAAACTGTTAATTTTAAAAACGT
Source organism: Solanum sitiens (assembly GCA_016801875.1). Taxonomy (NCBI): domain Eukaryota; kingdom Viridiplantae; phylum Streptophyta; class Magnoliopsida; order Solanales; family Solanaceae; genus Solanum; species Solanum sitiens. The sequence goes on from JABWTJ010000210.1 coordinate 79,758, forward strand.
AAATAATACTTTCAAATTGTTATAAAAAAAACTTAAAGACTAAATTAAAACTTTCAAATTTTTTGCTTTCACTTTAAGATACATTGATTGACGAGGGAACAACCACAACAAGGGAGACGAATGGACCAAAATTTGGGGGGAAATTTCAATTTTTAGCTTTTTCAACTTCAAAACTATTTAAATTTTTCTATTGCATTTTCTTCCTGATCTCAAGGTAAATTTTGTTCTCTTTCTATTTCAAAGTATTAAAAACTAGGATTGCATAAAGAAGAAAACTATTATCATCCATTTATAATATCTTTTTGTTATTTTGCATTGCATTTATTCCCTTTAAAGTTAAAATTAACTCAAAAAAGCTTTTTAATCCGTATAAAATTATTTTTATGTTAATGATTTAGCCAATTTAGTGGTTTCAGCCACCAACTTTCGTAATTATCTGAATAACTAGTGAAGTTGTTTATAGGAATAATTAGACATATTTTCAGATACAAAATGGCCCAATAATTGCATGTACTTGTCGGGCGACTAGATCAGTTGTTTCCACAACTACGACAGTTGTTGGACAACTGTGTTCAGTTATTGATCAATTAATTAGTTGTAGGATAAATAATATAATTATTGATATTTAATATACTACAATTACACATTTTCTATTGATCCTGTTAAGTTAATTTTATATCATCTACTAACTTTTTAACTATTTCAGTGTAGATATAATGACTTCATTCAACCCAGATGCCGAAGAAAATGCTGAGAGCTATGCTGCTGCTAAGAAAAGAGGTATTGCAGCACCTCAAACTAGTAAGGGCAGAATGACTTATTAACAGAAGAAAAAAGTGATGAAAATAGCAGGAAGCAATCTAGTGGAGAAGAAAAAGGTGATGAAAGTGAAAGTAATGAAAATAGCATAAATTCAAGCGAAAAAGAAAAAGATGATGAGAGTGATGGAGATAAATATGGTGGAGAAGAAAAAAGTGATGAAAGTGAAAGTAATGGAGATAAATTAAGTAGAGAAGAAAAAAGTAATGAAAGTGATGGAGATAAATTTAGTGGAGAAGAAAAAGAGATAAAAGTGAAAGTGAAAGTGAGTAATCAGTTGAAAAAGAAGAAGAAGACATTGAATCCTCTCAGATTATGTCAAAATAATTTCCAATGATACGTATAAATTCAAGACTCACTTGAATGTGTCAGGGTCTTATGATTCTAGAATCAATGTGAGAGTCGATTTTGTAGTTCAATTTGTTGAGTTTAGAAAGATTCTAATCGCACAAAATATTGAAAATTATTTTAAGAAATCTTGCTTTGGTCACTTTTTGAAGTTGGATAAAGACGTAGTAACTTCCAATGAAGTTAGTACATGGTCTTAATCTTCGTAGTGTATTTTCTGAAAAGAAAAAAGAGGTTTGGATTGATTATATTGGTTTGTCAGCTTTGGCATTAATGAATTTGTTATCATGACTGGACTTTGATGTCATTATTTTCCTTCTCTAAGTCAACAATTAGCAAAAATTAAAAAAGAAGGTGAAATTTTGATTGATAAAGTGGGTAAATCTCCGGAGGGAATTCTGTTGTTCTTATAGAAAAAATGTGTGATCCAAGTTTAACCAAAAAGCAAAAGGTTGCTATTAGTATGGTTTGGTTTGTGCATTGTATATTGTGTTCAAAAAATGCAGATAAGAAGATAAACATTAATTGGCTAAAGATAGCGTCGAAAAAAAGTGCGTTTGATTCATATTCATGGGGTCGAGAAAGCTTTGATGTTACCATTGAGTATCTTTTGAAAAAGCTAGACTCAATCAAATTTCAATACAATCTTCATGGCTTTTCATGGGCGTTCACCGTAAGTAATTAAATCGATGTTTTCATTTTATGAGTTAAATTATTACTTGACTTTTATTATGCATATTGACTACTTCTAATGGTATATTGCTATAAACAGCTTACACAAGAAAATTCTTAAATAACTTACAAGTAGCTTTGCAAATAGGTGAATACAATTAGTTTATAAGTGGCTTCCTACAAACAGTTTTAATAAGGCAACAAATAGTGTATATTACATATTATTATGTATATTTTTCTTTTACAAAAATTTTTTAGTACAGGAACATCTAAAGGGGGAGTGTTGTAAGTAGTGATGGATATCATATGTGGTCCCACTATTGTTACTGTAGGAGTATCACCACTTCAAGTTATATTTTGCCTATATTATAGGCTTTCACAAAGCAATAAAGAGATACTAAAATTTTTAGTTGCATTTCCTATGTCTCTACTTTTTATCTTCCTCTTACTTTACTCTTTCTATTTAATTTTAGTTTTGTACTGATTTTATAACTATAACTATAACTATAACTATATATATATATATATATAGAGAGAGAGAGAGAGAGAGAGAAAGAGAACAAACAAAAATTAATGTAAAGGAAAAAAGCGGGATAAGAATGGAGCCACATCAAGCAGTACTTTTCGTCCGAAGGAAAATATGAAATGGTAAAAAGCAAACATACAAGCTATTTTTTAGTCAAAGTATGAGAAAGTACCATTTTTGAAGCAAATATATTACAATTTATTTAAGCATAATAATAGCAATATATCAAAATTATCCTTTGATCGATAAACGAGCATGTCGACTAAGAGTTGCTTGCTCTAACACTCTTATATATAATAATAGTAATAAATAAATTTTGAGTTTGAACTACTCTTATTGTTTTTAATACTTTATATATATATTTTTTTATATAAGATTAAATTTTGAATCAATCTATTTTGAGTATTTTAAAATTAAAATAATTTTTCAACACTTTTAAAGCGTATATAAAATTAAAAAGAAAAACTTATAAACATTTGTTTTCGAATCAAAATAAATTAAAAATCATAATTTAAAAAATACAAATTTATGATTTTAACTTATAAATCAAAAGTAATAAACCATCTAAACATAAACACAACATCGCTCAACCCTCATTTATTAGGTTAGACTTAAAAATCACATTCTAAAATGGAGATAAAACTTAAAATAATTACTCTCTCGTTCTCAATTTACGTGACATTTTTCATATGTTGAGAGTCAATCAGTGTAAGTTTGATTGGGAGTTTACGTATTAAATTTTTAAAAATTTTAAAAGTGAAGTTTATATATTTATAAATTACGTAAAAAATATTATAAATTATAATAATTGATAATTCAAAATATTTAAAAACTCTATGAAAATTTATGATCAACGTTAAAGATTGTTTTAATTTAGAAATTTGAAAAGTGTGATATAAAATGATTGGAAGAGAACAAAGGAGTAAATATTCATACCCCAATGGATGGTGGAACTTTTTGTTTGTCGTCCACCGTCATTGCTATACCCTAGAAAACACTAACCATAGCTTGTAACACAGTGACTCTGTGAGCAACCTGCTGGTCCAAACGGGTTTGCTTGAAATCATGGATGCTGCGGTTGCTGTTGCTGTTGCTCTTCTTTCATGGAGGATTGAATTTTTAAAATTGACGGTTGGTGGTTTTTTTTTTTTCTGATATCATTATTTTTTTTAAAGTTTCTCCTATTGCTTAGGAATTTTCCATCAAGGTTGCTAGATTTGTTGGGGAAGAAGAAGGGATTAGGATGTGTGTTTCTTGTGTAGGAAAAATTAGTTCTTTTACTTTTTTTTTTGTGTCATCTAGTAAAGAGTTATTTTGTTGGTACTTTTGTGGATCTAATTTGGGCATAACAATAAACATGATCTTATATCACTCTGGATCCTTCCTTCCTCTATATGTTCAATTCAATTTACATATGTTTCATGATTTATTGTATTAAATAGAGTAATGATTTTGGCAAAATAGTGAACAGAGAGTCTCTTGGATCTCTCAGTCAAAATGCATCTTTTGATAATTGAAACTTATTAATAGAGAATACAAAATTTCACTTGTGAAAGTTGTTAGCATGTGGGGACTTGTGGCATGGCCATAAGGCTTGTTATGTTGTGATAAGAAGAGGTAAGTGTGACAAAAAAAGGGAGAGTGTTGGTGAAAAGATGCATGGAAGGGTGGATCTGGTGATGAAGGATTAGAGGAGGAGGAGGGAGGGGTACAGAGATAAGAGAAGGGTGGAAGGGGAAGGGACGATAGTGGCGGCGGTTGTGGTGGCACTAAGAGAATCAGGAAGGAAGGGTGATTAGTGGTGGGATAGTAGTAGAGAGTGAGAGTAATGAGAAAAAAAAAACTAAAAGCAAGGAGGAAGATCAAATTTGCCCTTGAGCTATGTGAAAGATGTAGATTTGTGCTTCGTTAAAAAAATATGACTTAATTGTGGTAGACGTGGCATCATTGGTTGTTAAGCTTTCACCATTTGAAAATAATAGTTCGGTTGGATAACGACAAAGGCACATTTGACTTCAACTATATTTGGAGGGTAAGTTTAATCCATTTCACGTAGTTCAATGGTAGATTTGACCTTTTGCCTTTTGAGAAATTTAACTTTGGAATTAAATCAAGATTACTAATTCCAGTTTGTTTTAGATTTGATAGTTGTTAATTTCATCAATTCATGTCTAATTAGTTTTATAGTCAAACTGGTTTTTAGTCAAAGTAAAAATATATTTTTATAAATACGGGTGCTAGTAGATCTTTTATTAGCGAAGTTAAGTGAAGATTAAATTAAATCAAAAGAATATGAGTAGAAGCCTATACCTTGGTCATTTTCTAGTTTGTTAAAAGTTTTTACCTAGTCATTGTGTATCTTTTACTTGTGGGCAAGTTACTTATTATGATATTTCAATCCTTTCAGGTTTTCATCATTGGTGTATGTGGTATGGGAAGAGTTGGAAAGACTACTTTTATGAAGAATTTGAATAATGAACTCATAAAGATTATTGCGTCAGGCTCTAAACTGTCTTTTGGTGTTATGGTATGGGTTACCGTTCCCAAACCGCCAATAGACATAACCAAGGTTCAAACAAGAATTGCCAATAGAAGAGATGTAAAGGTTGATGACAACGAAAGCGTACAAAACGTTGCCAATAAAATTCATCAAAGACTCAAGCAAGAAATGATCCCAGTTCTTATACTAGATCATGCTTGGTAAGCTATAAGTTTGGATTATGTAGGTGTGCCCAAACTTGAAAATCTCGCAAGAAGCAAAGTAATTATTAACTTCCTGTTTTTGGATCTTTGTAGGCAAATGAAAACATACACCGAAACAAAGGTGTACACTATGATTGAGGATGAATCTTGGCAATTGTTTGTCAAAAAAGCAGAAGATAATGCCTCTTTAGAGCATATTCAACCATTTGCAAAGGCAATTGCAAGAGAGTGCGGTGGTTTACCTTTAGCAATTGTTGTTATTGGAGCATCTGTGAGGGAAGAAGAGGGTCGAGTTGTGGAAAGATTCTTTAGAATCACTTGGAATGTCCAAACCTCATAATGAATATGTCAAAAAGAGAGGTGACATTCAAAGTTGTTTCTTGTATTGCTCCTTATATCCAATGGCTATTCCAATAGATGCTCTCATACACATTACCGATGGGCAGAGGGGTTACTTGGTGAACGTAACACATGAAGCCTACAATAGGGGAATCACAATTATTGAGAGTCTAAAGATGCCTGCTTGCTTGAAATGTATGAGTTTGAATCTGTGAAGATGCATGACGTAGTTCAAGATGTTGTTTCATGGATAGCTAATTCCTCTGGTAATGAACACAATTCTCTTATTCAAGTTGGATTTGAGTTGGCTGAGATATCACATATTAAAATGTCTGCTTCTCTCAAGAGAATATCTTTTGTAAGTTATGGAATTAATAATCTACCTGATTGCTTCAGGGAATGCCCAAAGACAACACCTTTACTTTTGCAAGACAATTATCCTCTTGTGAAAATTCCGCATGAACTTTTTTTTGCATTTCCATCCCTAATAGTTCTGAATCTAAACGAAAACTGGTACCTCAACACTACCTTCTTCCCTCAATAGTTTACATATGGAAGAGTTGAAATTGACAACAAAAGTTGGATAGATAAACTCAGAGGCTGTGACAAATTAGGACTTAATCAGTGACAAGAGAGAGTGATCTATCATGGATAACTTCATGCTACCTTGTATTAATTCAAATCGGAAATGTGTTCAACCTTTAAGTTTGATAGGTTCAACCTTTAAGAGGCTTAGCACAAAAACTAAGACCAATTTTATAGGATAGTACAATTTGTGTTGTACAGAAGAAAAACATAATTCTATTCAAAAAGTTTAGAATGGGTCAAGTAAGGTTTTGAAGTAACCAAAACAGAAGAGTTAAAAAAAAAAATACAAGCATTTTCGCAGCAGAAAAATAAGAGAAGTTTATGCTGCACACTTTTCTCAAGAATAAACAACAGCTGATACTCTCTTGCTGGCAACATTTGTTTCCTTCTTTTCTTTCCTTTCCTATATGTTTGCTTTGTTATTAAACAATAGGGGAAAGAAAGGTTGTCCAAAGTACTTATTAATATAATAAAAGGAATCATTCTTCTCCCATCTATGCAAGAATGAAAGAGGCTACATAACAACTATATAAAACTTATTAAAGATTTTTCTGGAATTCTATTTATAAAGAAGGAAAATTTAGTAGTAAAATATAGACATATTGTGCTAACTATTTATCTTGCAACTTCATGACTGGTTAAATAGTTCTCTTTTTAGCATAATTGTTCCAATAGTATAGTGTTTTCTACCAGGAGTTTCTCCATTCAAGGATTCTAACTCAATATCCTAGGTAGAAGTGAATGGATGAACGAATATTTTTAAGATTATAGTAGAAAAGAACGGTTATCTAGTTCTTAGAATAAAAGGAATCATTTTTCTCCCATATGAGCAAATTGAAGAGGCTCCACAACAACAATTTAAAATTGATCAATTTATTTTCTGCAAGTAGTGCCTTAAACAAAGTAAAAACAATCATCTTAACTTCATTTGATTATCTTTGAGAGCATCATTAGCATTCTCATAAAACATTTTTATCTATTTACTGGAAGAGTAATATATTCAATGGACAAACTCTTTTCTGTTGTATCTAACTTTGTTTTTGAGGTGGGGAAGTTTGTGTTTAAATGCTTCTATCCTAAGATTGAAAACACAGTCCGTTTCTCATCAAATGTTGAAATTATAGGAAGGACATGGAGAAGCTAACAAAGTTAAGAGATGCTATCAAGGAGAAGGTGGACGGAGCTGAGAGAGAAGGCTATAAACCAAAACCAGATGTTCTTAAGTGGCTCAAGGATGTTCAGAAGCTGGTGAATGAATGGGAGTCTATCCAAGAAAACATTGCAATCACGAAGAAGCTTGCATAAAAATGCTGTCCATATTGCAGCCTTCACTTGGAAGTCTCCAATCAAACACAAAACCTGCGAGATCAACTTTGCAAGCTTATAGATATCATAGAAAGCTTTGAATCCAATTTGGTGGTAGAAAATTACCAGATGAAAAAAGTTGAGTTCATCCCAGAACCATCAATAGAAGGTCAGTCAGCAGCAACAAGGAATCTCAACAAAATCCTACAACTATTAGAAGATGATGAGGTATTGTTGGAATTAAACCAAGAGAAGTAATCCTAAAATGATTAGCATTTGTACTTGCTAAGCTGAAAAAGTAAGAATTATGAGTGAACGATTAAAGCTTCCAATTCCTTCTCTCTCTAGTTTTGCTAAATTTCTTTATATAGCCATTGTTACATTTTCACTTGTGGAAAAATTATTTTTTGAGCTTTTTTAATCCTTTCAGGTGGGGATCATTATGGGAGGAGTGGGAAAGATTACTTTGGTGAAGAATTTGAACAATGAGCTTCTAAAGACTACCGTGCCAAGCTCCAAACTGCCTTTTTAAAAAAAATTAAATTGGATACTTCATCAATTTTCAATGGAGACAACACCTGTTTGACTAGATTGAAAAGATTTCGCATTGAAGTTGGGGAAGCTCCAATACTAGTAAAATTCAACAAGTCAGCAAGGATGATATGCGTCTCCAATTGTGAAATTTTCATAAATAGGCGTGTCAGAGAAATCTGAGAGTTCAAGCAATATTCGTTTGTTGGCTTCACATCATGGCTCACTGGTAAGTCTCAGTCTCTCAGTTTATTGTCTAATGAATATACAAGTATACTGACTACTGCATAGTCAAGTCGTGGTTTCTTCTTTCATTCATTTTCTTGAATTATTCTCCACTTAACTTTGTTCTGTATATGATGCCATGTCATCTCCTTGTTGCCACTCAAACACGGTTTATTAATACATGTTACTACTTGCTAGCATTATACTTAGCTTTACCTCGAAAAATATATGCTTTAAAAGAAGAGATCGTGGGTGTGGGGGGTATGATGAAAGTTATTTTCAGAATATATATATATATATATATATATATATATATATATATATATATATATATATATTAACATTGACTTCTTGAAAATATTTTCATTGGAAATGTTTTTCATTGTTTGGTAGACAGTGGAAAGTATTCTAGCCAAGTGCCAGAAAATAGGTGGATATTTAAAATTACTTCTGTTCTCCGTGAAGTAATGGGATACATAAAATCCCTCCATGAACAAGTGAAAGGTGCTTTTTTTGCCAACTTTTACCTTTTTCATCATCTGTAGGAACTATTTTACTGTACTACTGATTAACAACAAGAAAGTTTTTTCAAAAAAAGACAAGAAAGTTTGTGGCTCTAATATGAGTATCTTTTAAACTAAGGGGTCGTTTGGTAGAGTGTATTAGCACAATTAATGTATTCATTAGCTCTATGTGTTAGTACTCCCTTGTTTGGTGCACTTTAGCCAGCTAGACAAGATGAAGAAATGTTAAGATAAAAATAGTGCATCTATTATGTATATATATTTTGATGTTGAGTTTTTTTTTAATATGCATAGTGTGTGAACAACACTTGCTTGAAATGGACCAATTCAAGAATTTCTGGGCGATTTGGTCCAGCTCGCGCTTGAACAAGCTAAGCCTCTCAATTTTGGAAGGAAAAAGTGGTAGGGGAACACATTAGAGCACAATCTACGGGATGGGCTCTCGGAACAATGTACGATGCCTCCAATTAGGATTAGAATGTATTGGATTGTCACATCAAGTCGAGACACTTGATGGTGTTCAAATAGCAGCCACGTTGCAGCAAATTGCACAACTTGTGCATTGGTAGCGTCTAAGGTTCAACGAGTTGCTGAAAATGAAAGAATGAGCAAAACCGTTGTGAAAATCAAAGAATAAGTGCTTAACCTCGCTCGTATGACCCATTCTTCAAGAAGACCCTCGAGTGATGATGAAGCCGAATACATAGGCCTCCACCTCTTAGCATCTCTTTAGTCAGTTTATACTTATAGCTAAAGATTTTATATTATGATTTTAGTGTTTATGGATGATTGATGGAGTGCATATGCTTATTGTTTGGAATGGGCTGAATTGAATTTGTAATAACTTATTTACAGGTGGGTAGTAGAAAAGCGACGGACATGATCCTTTTAACCGTCGCTGCTTCTAAAAGAATAAGTGACGCTGTCTATCGCTTAGGCAGAAAATTAAAGTCCGGAGCCTAAAGGGTGAAAAATGTTAACAAAAATTTTGAAACGGTATATGAAATTTCTTTTTAACCAAAACGGCTAAATCGCTCATGAAGTAGCGATTTTGTCCGTCGGAAAAAGCAAAATCGCTGCTATAGCAGCGATTTGTTAAATTTGATTTGATTTTTTTTTTTTTAAAAAAAATTTAAACAGAATCGCTCCCAAAGGAGCGATCTTCAAAATAAAAAAAAAATTATAATTTTTTTAATATATCGCTGCTGAGGCAGCGACTTAAGTTTAATTTTTTCTTTTATTATTAATTTTTTGCTTCTTTTTTTTTAAAAAAATGTTTAAAATAATATTACATAATTACCATTTTAAAAATTTTTTTTGCTTAAAAATTAGTTAATCGCTGCTTTAGCAGCAATTTTACTAATTTTTTTTTAATTTGTTAAGATTTATTTACTTAAATTATTACCAAATTTTTTAATATTATATTTAAATTATATTATATTTTAATTATATTATATTTTAATTAATACAATACAACTTGATTTGATTTTAAACTTTCTTTTAAAAAAAAAGCAAAAAATAATAATTTAAACTTAAGTCGCTGCCTCAGCAGCCATGTATTAAAAAAATTTAAATTTTTTTTTTTTTTGAAAATATTCCTTTGGGAGCGATTTGCTTAAAAAAATCAAATTTGACAAATCGCTGCTATAGCAGCGATTTTGTCTTTTCCGGCGGACAAAATCGCTACTTCGTGAGCGGTTTTGTCGTTTTGGTTAAAAAGAAATTTCATATACCGTTTTGAAGTTTTTGTTAACATTTTTCATCCTTTAGGCTCAGGACTCCAGAAAATTAAGCTATTATTGTTAATTAATTAGTGCGAAAGATCCTTTTTCATCTAGTAACTCGACTTTACCGTGAAAAACTGTTCTCAGTTTGATCTTTTGTTTCTTAATTTTGGTCCTTTAATTTTACCAGAGTTAAATCCTTGATTAGAAGAAAAAAAAAAATGGAAAACTCACATCCGCCCTCATTGCACCAACAAAGTATAATGATATCATATATGCAAAGTTGGTAGAGGTATATGGTCATTTTCACTTTCTCCATATTTATTAAAGTTTCCAATTTTAGAATAACTTAATATAAAGTTTTTGACTTCTAATATCTTATATCTACTGTCAAATTAGAGCAATATGGAAAATGAAGGGAACTTGTAGAAAATAGTAGAAACACCAAGTATTTGATTACTCAAAGAAAGGAAATAAATCCCCTCTCTATATGAATTTGGTATAGTAAATGTATGTAACTAAAAGTCTTTATATTGCCCTCATAATACAGACTAACTTTTTTCAATGTATAGAGTTAAAACTTAAAACTCTTTTGAATGTTGCTTTTGCTTTGTTAGGTTACTAGAAGCAAAATAAAGTGTCAAGAAAACAAAAATCTTGGGAGAGTCAACATAGAGGTGAAAAAAGTGTCAAAATGATAACATCCTACTACGGACGGGTACTTAAAATAGACGAGGTGTCTAAATAAAAGTTGGTGTCAATCCAACATTCGAAGAAGCAATAACAAAAACTAATTAAAGTAAACTATTGCATAAACAAAATTTAGTCCATGTGAGTAATTATTTATTTCTTGTATCAATTTTAAGGGTAGACTCTTAACTAAGGCAACACTAATAAGAATGATTTTGACAATCAAACACACTGAAATGGGATAGCAGGAGGAATTGGAAGAAGTTTTATAAGGAGCTAGCCACAACCATTTGGGGTACAATGATCTATATCCCTACTAGCTACGAACTTCGTTGCTGGTCTGTCGTTATTTTGCTCGTAGTAACGAAAATTTATTGGTAATTCGTTGTCAAGTAGGATTAGTGATATATTTTGTTGTTTAGCTACAAAATTTGTTCGTTGCTAAACTCAATATTTTTTAGTAGTCTTGAAAGGGCATAAATTGAAAGCAATTCAGAACTTAATGGTGAAGGTGAATATAATGTGGTAATATCATAGATATAGAAGGAGGTGAAGGAAAAAATTAAAGAGGAAATTTCATAAATAGCTAAGAGTAAAACTTAATAAGCTTACATAGCTACAGTTCGCTTAGTTATTTTTATAGCTATAATTTCATTTGCTATGCTAACTAATGTTTGTATATTTTGATTTTTTTAAAATTTAAAAATGATATAAATTTGATTTTTTCAAAAAATGATGAAAAGGGCGGTATTTTCGGTTACAAAAAATGGAAAACAATTCCAATACATGTTTTTATGCATATAAATCATTTTTTGTATTACACTGCATGGTGGTGCTTTGAGTAGAAATTTAACAGCCTAAAGCAACATGTTCAAAAATAACTTCACTTCTAAAAAAAAAAATAGTATTGCCTCCGCTCTTTTTTATATGTCATCTTTTTTATAAATAGTTGGTCCATATAATATTTGTCATTTCATAAAGTTAATGCATAAATTACCATATTGTTCCTTTTCTACCCTTGTGAGTTATTAGCCTTGAAAATATACATTTGATCAACATAGAAAAACTAAGTATATGATTTATGTTTTTTGGTTAAATTAATTAAGCAAAATAAATTAATTCATATTCATTGATTGAAAACTTGAGTTTCAAAAATAATAATAAAATAAGGTTAGAATAATAAACTTACTTAGTTTCTTAACGCACGAGAAATCCAAAATGGTGACATATAATAGAAACGGAGGGAGTAATTCATAATTAAGTGAAACACTATCTTTATGGAAAAATCTTTTTGGCTAGAAAATTTGGCCAGATGTTATTTCACCTTTTAAAACATTTTTACTCTTTTAACTTTAATCCATTTTAACTAAAAAATAAAAAGAAAGATTAATTTATTTAAAATAAAAAAAATATTAATTTATTTAATTTTTTGACCAAATTTTGACCATTTAGCACTTCCCTATCTTTATTACATAATGTACTAGTAATATTAGCCATTTCCCACAAAATAAACCATCAAATTAAATTGTACAAAAAGATGTAGATAATTAATACAATACATAGGATGTAAGAAAGAAATTGACATTGATTTATAACTAATTGGTTTGTTTGTTACATCTTGTACTAGTAATATTTGCCATTTCCCACAAAATAAACCATCAAATTAAATTGTACAAAAAGATGTAGATCATTAATACAATACATAGGATGTAAGAAAGAAATTGACATTGATTTATAACTAATTAATTTGTTTGTCACATAATGTGCTAGCAATATTTGCCATTTCCCACAAAATAAACCATCAAAATTGTACAAAAAGATGTAGATAATTAATAGTTCTAATTCATCGGTGGCCCCTTAAAATTGGCACAATATTTCACTTAGACAACTTAATTGGACGATGTTCACTTTAGACACCTCATGTAGGGTTCCGCAGTGTCATTTGATACTTTTTTTAATATCAGCAAAAATATATAATGTGCGTGTATTACACTCGCGATGGATATGTAAAGTGATAGAATTAAAAAATGTCATTTGTCATTTGTGTGAAAACTAATTTTTAAATAATTAATTTTGAAAAAAAATTAAATAATAACCAATAAATTATTGACATATCACCTAAATAATTACAAAATAGAATAAAATTAAAATCAATAAAAAAAAAAGCCCACCCCCGCCCTCAGCCCCTCACCCCCATGATTGTCTTCTCCAAATAACCTTAGTCTCCAAATATACTCCTACAATTCTATTCCTTTTGCAGAAACCCATCCCCCATCCCTGTCTTCTTTAAATGACTCTGCCCGCACACCAAATCCCCCCCCCCCCACCTTCTCCAAATACTAAAGTTGCGCACCATTGTTTATTACTTTCTCTCTTCTCTTTTTTATTTTTTTTTTGGTGATAAATAGGTTGATAGAGAATGGGAGAATTTGGTTAGTTTAAAGAATTTATTTAGCTTAGTTTAGAGCAATTTACTTCATTATTTTGCTGGAATCTTCATTCGCAATAGATGAAATTTAACATGGGTAAAATTGTGACTGAAAAATGAGGAAGAAGATTAAAAAATAATAAAAAATTAAGTAACGATTCACGCGCTAGTCATGAGTGTATGACACTCATTATGCCATATAATTAAAAAGTGTCAAAATAACACAATAAAATCTTATATAAAGTGTCTAAAATGAACGTTATCCAATTAAAATATCTAAGTGAAATATTGTGCCAATTTTAAAAGGCTATCGATGAATTACCTCTAATTAATACAATACATAAGATGTAAGAAAGAACTTGACATTGATTTTTAACTAATTGGTTTGTTTGAAGGCATGAGAAACTACCACCCTACCTAGAAGGTGGTCGAGTTTCTTTTGTGCCTTACAATTAGGGCTGGGCATAATATGGTTCAAACCAAAAAAATTGACCGAACCGATTTATTTTTAATTTCGGTTTCGGTTTTTCGATTATTTCGGTCGGTTTCGGTTTTGAATTTTTACATTTCAGTTTTCCGGTTCGATTTTCGGTTTTTAGATTTGAAAATTCGGTTAATCGAAAAACCAAAATTATATATATATATATATATATATATATATATATATATATATATATATATATATATATATATATATAATTGTTACCCCATAAGTCCATAACCCATTCCCTCCCAGTCGGCTCATCCTATTATTCTCAGCAGTCAGCCCAACTATCCAAATTCCTATTATTCTCGGCAGTCAGCCCAACTACCCAAATTCCTAACCCAATTACCCAAGCCAGTTTCCAATCAATTGATAAATCCCTAAATTGATAGTTTTTTTATTATTATTCTTGACCAGTTGTTAATGTTATTGCCTGTTGGCTAGAGCTGGGTTATGCTCAATACGTTTATGCTCCAAATTAGCATACATTGGGATAAAACTTGTTGACCCCCTTTGAATTTTTCCATGTTTAAGTGCTTTTATTGCTTAAAGACTCAATTTTTAATTGTCATGATGGCTGCTTTGCCATTATTTTTTATCTGGCTAGCAGGCTAGTAGCTGAGAAATTCAAACAAATGGGGAAAAAAGGATAATCTTGCTGACCCCTTGTGGATTTTTCATGTTTTACTGATTGAGTCGATATCTAGTTATCAGATGGCCGCTTTATCATTTTTTGTATTAAATTTGGTTAAACCGAAACCAAACCAAAATAAACCGAACCAAACTGAATTTATTTCGGTTTGGTTTGGTTTCACATTTGGCCAAACTGAAAACCAAAAAACCGAACCGAACCGACCGAACGCCCAGCCCTACTTACAATTATATTATTCTTAGTCTAATATGATAATATTTTATAGTCTATTGCAATTTTTTAGCCCCCTCCCCCCCCCCCCCCCCACAAAAATTTTTTTAATAGTGACAGACTCATAACAAAACAAAAACAAATTCATGTGCAATATTTCCCCTAAGCTTGACTAAGTAATGGTAACTTGAGTATCTTTGAAAATTATTTTATCATATATTCAGATCCTTGACTGAAATATACATATAACTTAAGTATAAAATAAAATTTATTAGTAAATTTTAAAAACTATCAATATAATATCCTAACTACTTTTCTCTTTATGTTATTAATTTTTTTTCTTCAAATTGATCATGTAACTTGTATCAAATCGTTATGTATACACATTTTCTAAGGATCCAATATAGATAACATTCGATATTTTTAGATAATTGAGTAACAAAGATTATAATTTTGGTGTTGAACCAAAGAGGGAAGTCGTGAGATTTATGTAGAAAATTGTTTTTACTTCCAAAGTAGTCAAATTGGGTAGATGGTCCATGTTGCTGAATTAATTCTTAAAAAAAAAGGAAAACTTTAACATATAGCCACTTAAAAATAATTAATTACTCTTTATAGCTATAGTTTGATAATTACAATTTGTAGCTACATGTTATATGGAGGAGAGAGGCGAGCGAGACTGGGAGAGAGAGGAGAGAGGCGAGAGGGGGGAAAAGAGTGGGAGAAAGGTGAATTGTATATGTATATTGATAAAATAATTGTATATTATACATATGTATTTGTATATATATGGCAAGAGAGATCGGGAGAGGGAGGAGAGAGGTGAGTGAGACTGGGAGAGGGAGGAGATAGGCGAGCAAGATCGAGAAGGGAGGAGAGAGGCGAGCGAGAGAGGGCAGAGAGTGGGAGAGAGGTGAATGTATATGTATATAATTGTATATTATACATATGTATTTGTATACATGTCAAGAGAGATTGGGAGAGGGAGGAGAGAGGCGAGCGAGAAGGGAGAGAGTGGGAGAGAGGTGAATTGTATATGTATATAGGTTAAATAATTGTATATATACATATGTGTTTGTATATTCTGGCGAACTATACATATACAAATGTGACTAATTATACAAACTCAAAGTCAACCCATGTAATTAATGACTATAACTAGAATATATAATTAAATAATATAAATTTCCTTTGTTATGTAATTTTCTCATAAAAAAATATTAATAAATTAATACAGATATATCAATAATATATTTGAAAAGTCCGAACAATTTACTCAGCCGAGTAAAGCGTAAGCGGTGACGTGCAGTAAAAATTAATGCATTGAAAGCTTTTAATCTCTTTTTTCTATGTTAATATTTACATGCCAAAAAAAAAAAAACTTAAGACGTCTCTAGCAATTTGACCACACGTGGATTGTTATAATATATCTGTCACACATATTTTCTTTTCAACAATTAACTCCCCTATTAATTGTTTTTTTCCAAACCAAAAATAATCCAACTAAGCACACCTCTTTGTCTTCTTATTATTTCTTATATATATGTATAACATATAGTTTAATTTTTTTCAAACAAAAACTACAAAAAATCTTGAAATAATGGGGAAGATTTGTGACAAAGTACATGGTTTAAAGCCAATTATAATGATGGTGTTTATACAAATAGGTTATACAGGAATGACTTTATTGTATAAATTAGCATCAAATGATGGAATGAGTTTAAGGATTTTAATTGCTTATCGATTTCTCTTTGCTTCCGCTACCGTTCTTCCTTTAGCTCTTTACTTTGATAGGTAATCTACTTTTCGCGTTTCTGTTTTTCCAAAGTCAAATAATTTATAATTTTTGATTCACTATTAGAAATATTTGTGTTATAAAATATAATTTTTCTTGTTTATTTTCTATCGAACTAGTTTTAAATGCATGATAACAAATAGATTTGGGAAATTTTCTAATTTTATTTAATATGAAAACATTATTATTTTTTATATTTGATCGATCTAATCAAAATATTTTGAATAGTTTTTTTAACATTTTTCATTTGATATATGTAGGAAGAGTAGGCCAAAAATGACATGGATGGTAATGTTGCTTGCGTTTCTTTCTGCACTCTTTGGGTAAGAGTTACATTTTTATTTCATTTATTCAATCGATTAACTATGTGCTATGTGAAAAATATTTACAAAATTGAATCTTAATTTGACTATTTTAAAATGAAAAACAAAAACAAAAAATTAAAACTTTTTATGAGCTTTCTTCACTTTTCCAGCTAGGACTTTTATCATTACTGATTTGTGTATTATCTTTAATAAATGATATTTTTACATACAATAATATTAAATTCAAAGTATTTATATGTATTAAATATTCCTTTAATTTTATTTATATTTTAATATATTTTTAAGGAAAAATTCTTTTGGTCAGAATTTTTTTTATTTATGTTATTTTATTTTTAAAAATATTTTTATTTTTTTAATTTTAATTCCTTTTAATTAAAAATAAAAAAAGACTAGTTTATTTTAAAATTAAGAAAAATATACATTTTTTAAGTTTCTGGTCATTTAGCATTAAATTATTCTAAAAATTAAACATATAGATAAACAATTGTGGAATTTCCGTATTATGTAAATTGATTTCATTTTCTCACCTTTACAAAAAAACAAAAATATTAAATCTACTTTTATGAAAAAAATGATCCAGTCCGTTACGGTCAAAAATATTTTATCTTATTAGATTTCAAAATATTATTTAGTGTAATAATAAATAAATAAAATAATTTTTTAAAGCAGTACCAAAGAAAATAATCGTAATCTCTAATATTCATTTTTTACACATAATCTAATTTATTACACTCATGTCTTAATGAACAAAATAGTAAATGGAGGAGTTCTCTCTCTAAATTTAAAAGAAAAATAAAATGGTTAAAAATTTATATTACTTTACGTGACACTATTTGACTGAACAGAAGTTAATTAACGAATTACTTTGTTTTATTTTTGAATCTCCATTAGATTTTGATAATAGAAATACTAAAGTTCAAATTTAATTTCTTCAAATGAATTTAAATTTCTTAAATTTTGATTTTTTTTTGTCAAAGGATGTCATTAATTATGAGCTCTGCAATTTACTAGATTCTTGTAAATCACATTTTGGTATTAATGCGCTTTCAATTAAGTACATGTCTGCAATCAGTAATTAATTCATGCATTTATATCTGATTTAATTTTTTTTTTATGTTCTTTAATTTTATTATATATATTTATATTTATATTTATATATGCAGGGGTTCAATGCCACAAAATTTGTTTGCAGCAAGTTTAGTCCTAACTTCAGCAACTTTTGCTACAGCTACACTTAATCTCATACCTGGCATTACTTTCATTATAGCCATATTCTTTAGGTATATATTTCAAATTTTACTATATTAATTTCATCCCTTTGCACAAAGTATACTTTTGACTATATTGAAAAGTTGATTTGGAGGCGAGATTTTGGTCAAAAATATTCTTAAACTATATTCTAAAATTAAACTATATCTTTAAAGTATTAATCTTAAAAGAAAACATCCTTCAATTATTTTAAAGTGAATAGTATTTATCCTTCTGTTAGATATTATTAAAAAATTAAGGGATCCTACAAGAGTTTTTCTGCATAATTTCATTACCTGCTATAAGAGTTCCTGAAAAAATCTTAGACATTATTGCTTATCGAAACAAAAAGTGTTTGAAAGGTGTGAAGATACATGATCTGCTCTTTTTCTCATTTAGTAACGGACATAAGTTGGAGCTTAATTATCTTTACTTTTTTCATAACCAAACTTTATTAAGATCAATAAATTTTTCGACTAATCTGATATTGAAGTGATCAAAATATCGATTATATTTCGTATTTGAGTTTCATTCTAAATTATTAGAAGTAGAAGTCTCCAACAAATGCTGCTTCTAGCATATTCGGTTGAGAAGAAACATATTTCAATTAATTAAAAAAAAAATAATATTTCAACTAATAATATTTTTAATAATAAATTATATGAAAAATAAATGGAAAAAAAACTGTCAAATTAAAAGATTTTGCATAATATTAAATTTAATTACCTAAAAAGTTCACGATTGATATTTTTTGGCATATCTAAGAATAATAATTACGAATGAATGACTTGATTTTTGTGAGAATTATTAGTTTTCTAATAAATTCAAGCAGATAGATTAAAATTGTTCACCTTTAAATACTTAAAGGATGTTTTCTGCTAAAAATTATACTTTAAGGATATAATTTAAGTTTGAGATATAATTTAAAAATAATTTTAGCCAAAAACACTTTTGAAGGCACTAATAAAAATAAATTTATTTTTTTTTACTTCGGAAAAACATGATTTTCATACTTATATTTTACCATCGACCTAACTCACTTGGAAATGCATCATGAAAAAATAGATTCTTATTGAAATTGTGTGAAATTTGATTAGTTTTTATAAAATTATTATTATTTTTTCTTTTCTTTATTGATTCGATTGAAATAGCCACTAAAGATTTTTTAATAGTGAGAACAGTAATTTATGTTTGGATTTATAAGTGAACTAGATAAAATAGAAGTATTTCTAGAGGAAAATTATTTATTCATTTTTTTTTTTAAAAATTGCTTGAAGAAGTTTTGCAAAAATAAGAAAATTTTCAAATACTAATTTAGGGTGTTTTTCTAAAATATCTTTTCACTTATGAAATACTCATCACGTTCTTAAGAAAATAATAAATTTTTAATATATTACTAATTTAGGGTGTTTTTCTATAATCTCTTCTTTCACTTACGAAACACTCATCACGTTCTTAAGAAAATAATAACTTTTTTAATATATATTTTTTTATCTCTTAGAAAACTTCTTATAAGTCTTGTGGATTGACTCATCAAGTTTTGAGAGTTACAATTATTCCAATTCTATTTTTATATGGTAAACTGTTATATTAATTTATAGTTAGCTAGGACGAAATTAAATTTGAAATCTAAAACTTATGTAACGGTGCGGTTATGAACTCTGATAAAAGTATAGACGTAAATGGATTTAGTTGAACTCATCATTTTTTTTTTATTAAATATAAAAGTTTGGTGAAAAATTAATAAGAAGTTGATAAATATTAGACTATGAATCTATAATTTCAAAGAGTACTATGAATTTAGCGGTAAACACATAAATATTAAACTTATAAAATTCAAATTTTGGACACATTTGACCACAAATATATTTGGGAAAAAATTGAGGATTAATGTTTGGCCATGGCAAACATCCCAAGTTCTAAAAAAAAACACGAATTTGGCTAAATTCCAGAATATAGGAATTTTTTAAAATTTAAATTATTTCAATTTTTTTATATTTTATAAAAAAGGCTCATAATTTATAGTTTAGATTTCATCCCTAGTTTGTTATACAAAATTTATGTTGTTATAAATATATTTTATATAATTTTTATTCAAGCTTGTTCTTCTAGATTACTTCCAAATATAATTTATAATAGTAGTTTCATATACAAATCAATGATATTTTCCTTTTATTTTCAAATTCTTATTAATTATACACATCATTGTAATGAAAATTTACGAAATATTATTATTAGAAAATGACAATACAAACTTATAAATATATTTAATAATTTTTAAAATTTATGAATATAAAATTTTTAAAATCATATACTTCTCTTTAAAATTTTTGATTAAACATATGGTAAAATTACATATCAAAATAATTTTATTTAAAAATTTATGATCAAACGCTATGTACTAACCATATGATTTGGACTTATTTGATTAGGTTGGAGAAGTTGGATTTGAAGACAAGGGCAGGAAAAGCAAAAGTGTTGGGAACATTAATTGGAATAGGTGGGGCTATGCTTCTCACTTTTTATAAAGGCTTGGAAATTAAAACTTGGTCAATTAAACTTGACCTTAAAGGACACGTGGCAGCCTCTCATCAAAACCAAAAACCATATGCTCATATTTTGGGTCCTATTTTGGCTATTTGTAGTTGCTTTTCCACAGCATTATCCCTCATTTTTCAGGTATGAAAAAGGCTTAAAAGTATTTTCTTACTATGCTAAATTCATTTGGCCAAAAATATTTCCCTCCCATTAAAATATATGGGCAAAAAATGACACTAATTTATTTTGACACAATTTTCATTAAATACTAGTAATTTCTTTTGGTTTCACATTGATAGAATTTCATTTGTATTGATTATTAAAATGTAAATAACATTATTGACTAGATAATCATAAGTTAACTAAACCCAAATTTGCATAAATGGTATAAAATGTACATAATTTCTAAAGTAGGAAATCAAAGCATGTTTCAAATCACAATATAATAACTTTTTTTTTTTTAGATTTATGATATTATAGTTATTGTGTCTTCATCTAGCATTTATAATTTAAATTATACATTGTAACTTGTTTAAAAGTTGCTCATAATGTGGTTATAACTTGTGAGTTATATGACACCTTAAATTGATGAGAAAATTCACCACATTTTAACTAAATTGTTTCACAAGTGCAACAACACAAATTATTATATAAAACTATGGTTAGAAATTAAGTTGGATCAAATATGCCCTTAATATAAATGTATGTAGGTCCAAATATGCTCTTATTCGTCTGATGTGAAATAATACATTTGTGGCCCAACTTTTTTTAACGCTAAAGATAAATTAAAATCAGTTCTTGTATCTTTATTGGAACAGAATGGTTTCATGTTCTTTCATTGATTGCCCGACCATTCTAGGGCATTTGATAGTACTATTGATATTTTCTCTTATTTTGTTCACTTATTTGCTAATGTTCAATGTTTAGGCCAAAATGAGTGAGTTGTACCCTTGTCATTTTTCTAGCACTGCCTTAATGTCTATTATGGGAGCACTTCAAGCTGGAGTTTATGCCATTTCTACTGAAAGAGATTGGAGCCAATGGAAATTAGGATGGAACCTTAGGCTCGTTGCCGTACTTTATGCGGTATGTTATGTTATGTTATATTATATGTTCTCTATAACAACATTTCGCTATAGTGGTAAACAAATATTTAGACAAACGATGATGTTATAAAAATGTTTGACGTTATATAGATTTTTTTTTTTTTTTTTTTTGTAGGGGGTAGTGGCTTCTGGATTAGCAATCATTTTCTTGATGTTTTGTGTAAGAATGAGAGGTCCATTGTTCGTGTCCATTTTCAGCCCTTTGATGCTTGTATGTGTTGCCATTGCCGGTTCTTTATTTCTCAATGAGAAATTACACTTGGGAAGGTATTCTTTTTGCACTATTTACATATTGTTTATATCTTCATTTTTTCATTTTTTTTTCTATGCGTAGGTAACAATTTAATCTTTAGGTACTCCATTAGCAAAACTCATATTTAATAAATAAACTACAATTTTTAAAATTAAATTACCACTAGACAGAGAGTTTGTCAACCTTTTATTAAAAATATAAAGATATCAATAGGGATAAGTATAAGTAAGGGGGTTAGGTCTAAAATTACCATTGCTAATGACTAATTGGGTAACAAACCTCTACTAACTAACAAACATGAAGAAAATAAGAGTTAGAGACAACTAGGTATTTTTTGTGATCATTACGGAGTTTGTAATTTACTCTATGATGATATTACAAGTGAGGATGCTTAAATAATGCAAAAATATCACAACATGAGTGAAAAAAAATTGATTGTCCATCTAAAGTAACTTGAAGTATTTTTCTTTTGTCTTCTTCTTCAAACATATCCATTGATAATTCATCACTTCTTTATGGATTTATTGGATCTTGTTGAGCCTATTGATACTATCATATGATTTTTCTCTGCCAATCACATCGGTAGGTACCTTGAAATAAATTCCTCAATCACTTTACCTTCTCAACTATGTTACCTTCCACATGTCTTCTTTTTTGCTTTTGTTTCTTCCACTTCTTTACTGCCTAGGCGAGATACCCTCTTCCCTAAACATTCTATCAAACCATGTGTCCAGCATATTGTGTTCCTCATTTTCATCAAAATAATCCTCGCCAAAATTAATTGTATAAGAATTAGCTGGACTGGATATTGACTCTAAGGTCCTTGACTCATTCTTCTTTGCAATCACACTTTTAGGCACACATATAAGAACTTCTGGACTTAATTTGCTATTCAAAGCAGGTGGTGAAACTTGCTTCACCAAATCGTTTCTCTATTGACATTAATTGTTGGGTGGTCTTGGGCCTTCTCAACCCAAAAGCTAGCTCAAAGGTTGAGGCTTTCCCTCACACTTATAAATTGACCACCAGCCCCTTCCACTTCCGTGGGATAACCCAACAATCTCCCCCTTCACACATCGGGCCTTGGGCTGGAGAGAGCGACAACCCAGTTTCTCCCGGTGGGCTGAGACTTGTTGACAACCTGGGCTCTGATACCAATGTTGGGTGGTCTTGGGCCTTCTCAACCCAAAAGCTAGCTCAAAGGTTGAGGCTTTCCCTCACACTTATAAATTGACCACCAGCCCCTTCCATTTCCGATGTGGGATAACCCAACAATCTCCCCCTTCACACATCGGGCCTTGGGCTGGAGAGAGCGACAACCCAGTTTCTCCCGGTGGGCTGAGACTTGTTGACAACCTGGGCTCTGATGTCAATGTTGGGTGGTCTTGGGCCTTCTCAACCCAAAAGCTAGCTCAAAGGTTGAGGCTTTCCCTCACACTTATAAATTGACCACCAGCCCCTTCCACTTCCGTGGGATAACCCAACAATCTCCCCCTTCACATATCGGGCCTTAGGCTGGAGAGAGCGACAACCCAGTTTCTCCCGGTGGGCTGAGACTTGTTGACAACCTGGGCTCTGATACCAATGTTGGGTGGTCTTTGGCCTTCTCAACCCAAAAGCTAGCTCAAATGTTGAGGCTTTCCCTCACACTTATAAATTGACCACCAGCCCCTTCCACTTCCGTGGGATAACCCAACAATCTCCCCCTTCACACATCGGGCCTTGGGCTGGAGAGAGCGACAACCCAGTTTCTCCCGGTGGGCTGAGACTTGTTGACAACCTGGGCTCTGATACCAATGTTGGGTGGTTTTGAGCCTTCTCAACCCAAAAGCTAGCTCAAAGGTTGAGGCTTTCCCTCACACTTATAAATTGACCACCAGCCCCTTCAACGCCCGATGTGTGAAGGGGGAGATTATTGGGTTATCCCACATCGGAAGTGGAAGGGGCTGGTGGTCAATTTATAAGTGTGAGGGAAAGCCTCAACCTTTGAGCTAGCTTTTGGGTTGAGAAGGCTCAAGACCACCCAACATTGGTATCAGAGCCCAGGTTGTCAACAAGTCTCAGCCCACCGGGAGAAACTGGGTTATCGCTCTCTCCAGCCCAAGGCTCGATGTGTGAAGGGGGAGATTGTTGGGTTATCCCACATCGAAAGTGGAAGGGGCTGGTGGTCAATTTATAAGTGTGAGGGAAAGCCTCAACCTTTGAGCTAGCTTTTGGGTTGAGAAGGCCCAAGACCACCCAACATTAATAACTATCTAAATTCACCAAGCGACTCCAAAGATTGAGAAGGGACCTTGCGAGCTGAAGTGTTCAATTTAACCATGAGTGACTTGATCGTTAAATTGTATTTGAGTAGCATGACATCCTGATTTTCTTGAAAAATATTCGCTACGTCTCCAAGAGGAGAAAGATGTGATGTTGAAGCCATAATATTACCATCTTTTCCAGTAACCTTTTTAAAGCATCAATATATTCGAATATAATAGGTCTCTTGAGGCATTACTAATATCTTGTCTCTTCTCATTTTCCTGAAAATTTTCAGTCACACCATTTTCACTACTTGGAAATTTATTTGGACTAGACAAGAAAAGGGTCCTACTCCTAGTTGAATTTTTGTGTGCAACCAAAGTCCAAGTTTAGTTACATTCTTGATTTCAACTTGCAAAACATGTGCTAACCAGAATTTTCAACATCTTCAACATCACTTGTATCAATTACTGTAGTTTTTATCCTGAATCAACTTGGGACACATCTACTCCAACTCTTGGTGTATCCTCTGCATTTTTAGTTGCATTAGACATCAATATCACTAGTATCTTTCAAAACAACTTCAATGGTATCATCAATTGCAAATACACGTCGTATTTATTCTATACATGAATAACTTACTTCATAACTAGCTATCAAATGTTGTATAACTTATGCAGAAATTAATATATGCATAAGTTGTCTTTTTATTATATACCAAATAACCTCTTATAGGTTATTATTTAACTCAGCCTTTGTTTTCTCCTTCGTCTCTTTCTCTCTCCCTCTCTTGCTCATCCTTTGTTTTCTCCTCTCTCACTCTCTGCACATTTCATCTTTTGAGCTTGGATTAGTCATGATCACATTCTTCAAAGAATTTGAATTTTTTTGAAAAATGAAAAGATTAGGATATGAGAGTAGGGAAAATAAAAGATGTTTGGAAGAGGTAATAATGGGTAGAGAGAGTGAAAATTTAAGAGGCTCGGACGTTTGATCATTTAATTAAGGGAAAAGGGTCAAAGATATTCATCTACATTCGTTTAATAGTTAAGCTTATGCCTAGTTAGTTATACCCTAAGGTCAAATATACCTCTGCTATTATGAAATTATTTAGAAATATCCCTCATTTGGACAGATTTCCCTAAGTTGACTTCAATCGCTCGATTTATATCGAATTGCATGTTCTTTACTTGCTTTATTATTTCTAGTATTTTTATTTATTTCTTTTTCTTTTTTATAAAAAAAATGAATGTAACTTTGTTTATATGTGTTGGAATATTAGTGTGTTAGGAGGAGCAATAATAATATGTGGATTATACATGGTGTTGTGGGGGAAGAAACAAGAAATTACAAGGACTTCCAAATTGACACCTTCAATAAACTGTGAAGAATCTGACCAAGAAGACCCTATTGTTCCTAGCAATGTCATTGGAATTGCTCCAAATTTCCATGCTTTGAATGAAATGGTACAACTATCAAGCCAACAAGTTCAAAAGGACAAGGAATCTATTGATCTTGATTCAAAGGTCTAGAAGTACTTACCTTCTTGATGAAGAGAATTTAGTTTTAGTCATATACATTATCAGTATAACTAATATAATTGTTGCACCTTAATTAAAGACTTAGCATTATTCTCCTTTTTGATTTTATTTACTTAGCTTACTTTTCGTGTTGTTTGATTTGTATTTAGTTCAGCTCGAATGAATTTTCTCTATTAGATAATAATGCTTATTTGGATTGTGGACATGTGTCATTTTTAGTCCAAAGGGTAATATTTATTTTCTGTTTGTTTATCTATCTATCTATAGTTGAAAAAAGACATAGATTTCCCTTTTTAACTTATTTTGAAATGTCAGTTATATGTTTAAATTATTATGACAGCCTATTACACATCTTTACTACTTAAAAGTAAATTTATTTACCCTCTAAAACTGATGTGGCAAAATAATATTTAAAAAATAAAATAAAACTAGGCACGTTAAATTTATTAATGTAGAACAAAAAAATCAAAATTCAATTAAACCCCATCCACTCTTGACATTTCTTCTTCTTCACAACCCACCATCTTCTTCTTCTTCAACCCCGCCCTTTTGAGGAAGCACATTTTTTTCTCTACAAAATATCATCCTATTCATTTTTTATTTGTCAAGTTACTTTTAACATATTTTTCTTTAATTTCAATCTAATATTTATTATTAATTTTATCACACTTATTTATTTTCAAGTATATTAATTAGAACCAAAATAAAGAAGGAAATAATTAATTCATGATAGATTTTTATATAAAAAGTAAACATTTTTTATAAGCATAATGAATTTAAAAAATATTAAGAATTAATTTAAAGTAATAGTAAAATAGAGTAATAATAAAATATATATCACAATAACTCACAAAAGAAAATAAAGTGAAGTAATAACAAAATAAGTTAATGGAAATAACAATAACTTAAGATGTTTCTACAACTATTTAATTTTCTTGTTATCATTCTTGGTAGATTCTTGTTAGTGTGAAATTACAGTTATGCTCTTGATCATTATTCACTTCATATATAAAAAGATGTTTCTAGAATTATTAATTACTTTTCTAAATAGATTTTTGTTAGCATGAAATGACAAATTTACCCTTGGTTGTCCTCCCACTTCACTCTTCTATATTCTATATATATATATAAAAACTAGATAAACGATGCCCGTGCTAAGCACGGGCCCAATATATTTGATTTTGACGTAATACTAACACAACAAAACATGACATCTTTAAATACATGTGTTAAATATATAATTATCACAAAAACACATATGTCCATCTCTATACATGTTTCATGTGATTATTTTATCAAATATTCATAAGCACATTTGAATTCATCCTTCTTATTGAGTAAAAGTTGTTGTCATCAGCTTAGCAAGTAACTTTATATGTTAGTTTTTTTCTTTCGATTTATGTGACACAAGTAAAATTTAAAAAAAGCGAATTAAATTTTTTATATGTGTTTTTTTTTAAAAAGTTTAAATTGTTAATTTATGTACCTTTATCATTTTCGAATAATATATATGTTAATCTATTCATTTCATTTTATGTGATACAAGTGATTTTAGGAAAATAAACGAAATTTCTTATATGTTTCTCACATATTTTTAGTTGTCATTTTACTGTGATTCATAGTACTTTTTAGTTCTTGCGTTATTTTCAAATAATATATGCAACTTTTTTCTTTGTTTCGATAAAAATAATGGAGTCAACCAAATTTCATTATGTTTTTTAACTATGTTTTTTCTAAAAATATCTTATATTGTTACATTGCATGCGTTTAAGCTTCTTTTTTATGTAATTTTCAAATATAACAAATTAGAAATTAAAACGAAGAATTACAGTTTTCAAATCATTATATTTCATTTTTAATATATGACTCTCTTCTTTTCGATTTATATGAACTTATCTTTTAATTTCATTTCAAAAAGAAAATAACTTCTGAATTTTAATTTTTTTTATATAGTATATCTAAGATCATAAAATTAAAAAATATTTCAATACACAAATTTAAATATACATATAATTTTAGTTTATATTTGATTGATTAACCTAATATTATACTTGATATATAATTATTAAGAGCTAAGTGTAATCATAATTTATTTACTTTTATATAATAAATAGATATCAGAATAACTCATAAAAAATGAAGAAATAACAAAAATGAGGTAATACTAATAAGAATAATAAAAGATGTTTCTAAAACTATTTAATTTTCGTGTTATTATTCTTGGTAGATTTTTGTTTGCATGAAGTTACATTTTTACCCTTGATCATCATTCACTTCATATATAGAAAATTTTTTCTAGAATTATTTATTTTTGATAGATTTTTTTTTTGAATGAAATTACATTTTTATTCTTGGTCGTCTTTAATACAAATATATCATCCTATTCATGTTTATTTGTAAAGTTACTTTTAACATTTTTTTCTTTAATTTCAATCTAATATATTATATTAATTTTATCACACTTATTTATTTTCAAGTTTATAATTAGAACCAAAATAAAGATGGAAATAATTAATTTATGATAAATTTTCATATAAAAAGTAAATATTTTTTATAAGCATAATGAATTGAAAAAATATTAAGAATTAAATTAAAGTAATAGTAAAATAGAGTAATAATAAAATAGATATCACAATAACTCACAAAAGAAAAGAAAGTGAAGTAATAACAAAATAAGTTAATGGTAATAACAATAACTTAAGATGTTTCTAGAACTATTTAATTTTCTTGTTATCATTCTTGGTAGATTTTTGTTAGCGTGAAATTACATTTTTGCCCATGATCATTATTCACTTCATATATAAAAAGATGTTTCTAGAATTATTAATTATTTTTCTTAATAGATTTTTGTTAGCGTAAAATTACATTTTTGCCCTTGGTCGTCCTCCCACTTCACTCTTCTATATAATAGATAGAAATATATATATATATATATATATATATATATATATATATATATATATATATATATATATATATATATATATATATATATATATATATATATCCCCTCTTTCAGCCTCATAGTTGTTGATGAAAACATAACTATGAGATTAGTTACTACGTCTTTTAATAACTATTCATATAGGACTATTTTAGTTTGCACGACCTTGTAGGTTTTTAATAGGAGAACAACATATGTTTACTAAGTAAGAAAAGAGAACATAACAAGGTTAAAATTTCATGTTTAATTATTGAAATAATGTCTGCAATATAAATACATGATTTCATAACTTAAATGGATAAGAAAAGAAGTAAAATAAATTAACATTATCTCCAATAACTAAAGCCTAAAATATAGCAACTAACTAATCGGATTTTGCCAAATACTGCAACCTTATTTATCTGAACTTAATCCTACTTTTAAGTTGTATATTGATACATTAGAAAGTGGAAATAATCTTCAGGTTTTGAGGCACCACTTTAGACACTCTTCCTTGACTTAAGAGCAATAATCCCAAGCCTTTTTCCGAGATATTCAAATCTACTCCAGAATACATCTGCGACCTCAAATTTATAATTCAAAAATTGATCCAACAATATCTGGTACGATCATCAATAAAGGCAATATAATACTTACTACCCTTTAAAGATGGTGTTTTCTGAGGTATGCCTACATTCGTATGAATAAGTTGCAGCTTCTGCTTTGCCCTTAATGATGAATTCTGAAAAGGCAAAGTTGTTTGCTTCCATACTGACAAGCTTCACAAGCAGACATGTTCTTCGCAAGGCTGAGAAGACCTTCTGCTAGTTGATTTTATTTCATGAAGAGTATAGCATCATGATGAAAATGTCTGAGTCTTTTATGACATAAATTTGAGTTATTTTCCAACTTGATAACTGCTGTTTGCTTCTCGTCAAAAAGGTTCAAAGCAAAAAATTTTCCTCTCATCTTGACCTTGAACATCTCTTTATTATTAGCATCCTTGATGACACATGCTTTTTCTTCAAACAACACTTTCATACCATTTTCAAGTAGTTGTCCTACACTTGAGAGGTTTTGAATAAGATTAGGAACAAAAAGAACATCAACTATAAATTTCAAACCTGTAAGGCTTTCAATTGCAAAAGTTCCTCTACCTGTCGCATCGAGATATTCTCCATTTCCAATTTTCACTTTGGAAATAAAAGATTTATCTAGATATATAAAGAGTTCTTGATCGCTGGTCATATGATTTGCGCATCCAATATCAATTAACCAACTTTCAAAAGCGCTTTTGCTAGAAAAACAAGTTTCTACAAAAAATTGCTCTTCTTGATATTGATTTACTGCAACCTTAGCTTCTTCTTGTTGCAGTTGCAACTTGCATACCCTCTCCGCATGGCCTAATTGACCACATTTGTTGCACTTGACATCTGGTCTCCACCAGCACTTCTCTTGAGAGTGATTTGTCTTTTTGCAATGAGGGTAGGGAGGCCGACTTCCTCCTTGATTGTTGTAATTATTGCTTGCCCTCTGCTTCTTGTTTTTTTCCTTCCCTTGTCTGACTCGTTGTTCTATGATTTAGCTTGAAAAACACCTTCAACAGAACCTTGTTTCCTCATTAACCTCCTTTGCTCTAATGCCTGCAAAGCTTTAACAAGTTCTTCCAAGATAACACTTGAAAGATCTTTAAATTCTCTAAAGAAAAAAATATGGCTTCATATTTGTGAGGAAGAGTAACAAGAATCTTTTGAACAATTCTTTCATTAGTGAATCCTTACCGAACAATCTCACCGTGTTGTCCAAGTTGAGTAGTTGGTCAGCATAGTCTTTTATAGGTTCTGATTCTTTCATTCTCTTCAAATTCTCGAATTAGATTCATCACTTGCATATTATATTGTAGAGTTTCATTTCCTTGGTATTCCTTTTTTAGATATTCCCAAATTTTTGCAGCAGACTTCATTTGCATAATTCTGGTAATAATTGAAGGGGATACTGCAGAGAAAATGCAAGCTTTAGCTTTGGCTTTCCTTGTCTTATTCTCCTTGTGAAGTTTCATCCGATTCATTGTTGGATTATCACCGAGAGAAGTTACTTCATAATCCTCTTCTATTGCTTCCCAAAGATCCAGCGCTTCGAGATGAATTGTCATTCTAATTGCCTAAGCTTGATAATTCTCACCGTTGAAGAGTGGTGGAGTTAAGTTAAGAAGCTTGTTTAAGAATTCATTTTTCCTAAACTATTTAAGTTAACAGTTCAAAGAAAGGTTTATATGGTTCACTGTCTTTTTAGAGTTCCTCAAAATGACAATGCTCTGACACCAATCTGTAAGTTTTTAACAGGAGAATAACATATTTTACTAAGTAAGAAAATAGAAGATAACAAGGTTAAGTTTCATGTTTATTGAAATAATGACTGCAATATAAATACATAAATTCATAACTTAAGAAGCTGTAGGTTTTTAACAAAACAATAACAAATGTTTACTAAGTAAGAAAAGAGAAGATAACAAGGTTAAATTTCATGTTTATTGAAATAATTACTGCAATACAAATACATGAATTTATAACTTAAAAGCTAAAAAAGAAGAAGTAAAATATGCTATTATCTCCAATAACTATAGCCTAAAATATAACAACTAACTAATCATATTCTGCCAAATACTGCAGCCTTATTTATATTAACTTAATCCTACTTTTAAGTTGTATATTGATACATCAGAAAGTGGAACTAATATCTAGGTTTTGAGGCACCACTTTCAACACTCCTCATTGACTCAAGAGCAATAATCCCAAGCTTTTTTTCCTGAGAAATTCAAATCTTGTTCTAGATAGGGCCTTAGTTAAAATATTAGCAGTCTAAAAATTAGTTTTGCAGTGTACCAAGTCTGTCTCCACTCTTTTGCACCTCCCTCGAGAAATAAAGCTTGATCTTGAAATGTTGTCTTTCCATGTGATTAAGGATTATTTGCAATTGAAATTGCAGCTAGATTATCAACAAAAAATTCAGTTCTCTTCTTTTGCTCCATATACAAATCTGTCAGTAGCTTTTGAATCCAAAGGGCTTGATTCACAGCTGATGGAGTTGCAATGTACTCTACTTCAGCTGTAGATTGAGCCACAATATCTTGCTTCTTATATCATCTGAGCTACCAACTCAATCACTACCAGAAAATCCATGAAACTGAAATTTGGATGCTTTTTTAACATTATACCAAAATTAGTATTACCTTTAACATATCTAATCACACGTTTAGCTACTTGAAAATGAATTTCGCTAGCACAATGCATATTCTTGAAAATAAACTCACAGCATAAAGAATAAAGAATATCTGGTTGTTGCAGTCAAGTACATTAGACAACCTATCAGGCTCCTATAAAGTCCTTCATCATCCTTTTCATCTCCATCTTGTTGTAGACTTGCATTCTTCCATTTTGAACTTTATGAGAATTTTTTTTAGCATATTTCTGCTGGTATATGAAGACCTCATGTCCTTTTTACTGAATTTCCATGCCAAGAAAGTAGAATTTCTCCAAGGTTTGTCATCTAAAAAACTTTCATCATTTCAGTCAAACGAATTGATCAAGTTCAAATTGCTACCTGTAACTAGCAAGTCATCTACATACAAAGAAACAATGGTCAAATCAGAATCTTCTTTTCTATTATACAGTGTAGACTCACTGAGACTTTTTGTAGAGTCTAAGTTCAGAATATGAGCATCAATTCTGCTATAACAAGCTCTGGAAGCTTGTTTTAAACCATACAATGCCTTCTTTAGAAGGTACACTTTGTCTTCTTTGCCTTTGATAGAAAAACCTTCAGGTTGTATTACAAAAATGTCTTCTACAAGGTAGCAACTTAGAAAAGCTGATTTTACATCAAGCTGGTGTATTTTTCATCCCTATTGAGATGCTAAAGCTGACAACATTCTTATCGCATCCAAACAGGAAAAGAAGCAAAAGTTTCTAAAAAATCTACTCCAAACATTTGTGCTTACCCTTTTGTAAGCAGCCTGGCCTTGTACTTGTTTATGGAACCATTAGGATTGAGCTTGGTCCTATAGATCAACTTGACTCCAATAGCCTTCTTTTGCGATGGTCTATCAACCAGCTCCCATGTGTTGTTCTTTTCTATCATTTTGAGCTCATCCTACATTACATATTTCCATTTTTCATCTTTAGCAACCTCCATATATTCTCCTGGTTCTAAAATTGCAAAATTACACCTTTGATATATATATCAAAAAGTGTTCTTATGACTCTAACAAATACATCATCAACATCTTCATCTAGAGATTCTAGATTTTTTTGCTTTTCATCATCTGACCAAGTGTCATTCTCCACGAACTTGACATACTTGCTAATAATGATTTTGTCATTTTGAGGTTGATAGATCTCTATAAGCTTTTGAAAGACTGATGTATCCTACAAAAAATCCAAGTTCAACTTTCTTATCCAACTTATCTCTTTTCACTTGAGGCACACAAGAAAAACAAAGACAACAAAATATTTTCAGATTTGTTAGCAAAGGTTTGTAACCAAACCAAGACTCAAATGGTGTTTTCTTTTGCAAGGCCTTAGTAGGCAATCTGTTTAGCAGAAATGATGCAGTATTTGCAGCTTCAGCCCAACATTTCTTTGGCAGTCCTTTCTCATGGAGCAAACACCTTGTCATCTCCATTAGTGTCCTATTTTTTCTTTTCACTACTCTGTTTTACGGGAGAATATACGGTGTTGTTAGCTGATGCTCGATTTCTGCTTCATTACAAAACTTGTTGATTTTTTTTAAGTATACTCGGTTCTATTATCTTTTCTTATTACCTGAATTCTGCAACCACTCTAATTTTCCACAAAAGCCTACTATTTTCAGAATACATCCGCGACTTCAAATTTATAATTCAAAATACAAATCCAACAATATCTAGTACAATCATCAATAAAGGCAATATAATACTTACTGCCCTTTAAAGATGGTGTTTGCTAAGGTCCGCATTCATCAGTGTGAATAAGTTACAACTTCTGCTTTGTCCTCCATGATGAATTCTGAAGCAACATTGTTTGCTTCACATGTTGACAAGCTTCACAAGCAGACATGTTCTTCTCAAGGTTGGGAAGACCTTCCGCTAGTTGATTTTCTTTCATGAAGAGTATAACATCATGATGAAAATATCTGAGTCTTTTGTGCCATAATTCTAAGTTATTTTCCAACTTGACAACTGTTGCTTGCTTCTCGTCCAACAGGTTCACGGCAAAACTTTTTCCTCTCATCTTGACCTTGAATATCTCTTTATTAACAACATCCTTGATGACACATGCTTTTTCTTCAAACAACACTTTCAAACCATTTTTAAGTGTCCAACACTTAAGAGCTCTTGATCAAGACCATGAACAAAAATAACATCAACTATAAGTTTCAAACCTGTAAGGCTTTCAATTACAACAGTTTCTATGCCTCTGGCATCGAGATATTCTCCATTTCCAATTTTCACTATGGAAATAAAAGATAAATCTAGATCTATAAAGAGTTCTTGGTCGCTGGTCATATGATTTGTGAATCTAATCTTAATTAACCAACTTTCACAAATGCTTTTGCTAGCAAAACAAGTTGCTACAAACTATTGCTCTTCTTGATATTGATTTACTTCAACCTTAGCTTCTTCTTGTTGCGGTTGTGACTTGCATACCCTCTCCACATGTACTAATTGACCATATTTGTTGCACTTGACATCTGGTCTCCACCAACACTTCTATTGAGAGTGATTTGTCTTTTTGCAATGAGGGTAGGGAGGCTGACTTCCTCCAACTGCCTCCCTGATTATTGTAATTATTGCTTGGCCTCTGCTTCTTGCTCTTTTTCCTTTCTTTGTTTGACTCGTTGTTATGTGAATTAGCTTGAAAGCACCTTCAACATAACCTTCTTTCCTCATTAATATCCTTTGCTCTAATGCCTACAAAGCTTTGACAAGTTCTGTCAAGGTAACACTTGAAAGAGCTTTAGAATTCTCTAAAGAAGAAATCGTGGCTTCATATTTCTGAGGAAGTGTAACAAGAATCTTTTGAACAATTCTTTCATCAGTGAAATCCTTATCAAATCTCACCTTGTTGTCCAAGTTGAGTAGTTGGTCAGCATAGTCTTTTATAGTTTCTGATTCTTTCTTTCTCTTCAAATTCTCGAATCAGATTCATCACTTGCATATTGTGGAGTCTTTCATTTCCTTGCACTACACCATTTTAGGCCTACGACCACCCCACTAAAGTGTAGCCTAAACTAGCAAAAAGTGTGGCCTTTGATAAAAGGCCACACTTTTGGACTTTAAGCAACACTTTTTAGGGGGTGGCCTAAAGAGGCGTAACCTTTGACATAAGGCAACACTTTTTAAATGTTGCCATCTTTGGCTACACTCATAAAGCGTAGCCAAAGAGGTATAAGGGCACGCTTTGTTTTGATGCATTAGCAACGCATTTTTTTTTATTATACTACTCTTAAAAGTGTTGCCTTTGCAGTGTTATTGGTTACACTTGAAAAGCGTTGCCTTTTATATGTCATCTAGAGCAACACTTATAAAATGTTGCCTTTTATATATCATCAAGAGCAACACTTATAAAGTGTAATTTTATATCTCATCTAGAGCAACACTTATAAAACATAACTTTATATATAATCTAGAGCAACACTTATAAAGTGTAACTTTAACATTAGACGTCCTACATTAGTACTTTCGAATTGCATATATTCAATATATAATCACATAATTACATATACAAATGAACTAAAGCACAAAATTAACTAATAATTAAATCGAAACTATATATTTCAAATAAATTTAGAGAAACATGTCTCGTAAATCAAAACTTAGAAAGTGATTGCTTAAAGATTTCTACTCTCAATAAATTCCAAAAATCAAATGAATTCAAACGTATATGACAATACGACAAAAACTCTCCATCGTTCACCATAATAGATCGAGTTTACTTTTGGCCACATGCAATTCAAATTCATTTATTGGCATTTTCCTGCACATTCAAAATGAAATTATAAATCAAAGAAATAAATGTGGAAGTGCATAATTGGAGAGTATTCAATATATATATATATATATATATATATATATATATATATATATATATATATATATATATATATATATATATGCAAATCATATAGAACATGTACCACACGTGAATTATCAAAAACAAGGAAATAGCAACTATCCAGCTGATGAAGAATGGCAGAGTAAAAAGAAGAAAGCTTACAGGCCCATTTGTTATAGTGAAGTTCAAACAATTAGAAAATTTCCCTGCTTTTTATTCCATGACACTACCATGACTAAAGGAATAGTCCCACCTTTAATTATTGCTTTTCTAGCATCATGTAAAGTGTTTCCAACAATTTACAAATGAAAGGTGTGATTACATGGAACCCCATTGGAACCACAACTAAAGGAATAGCAGGTAAAACTGAGGAAAAACTCCAAGAAGCAAATCCAAAAGAATCAAGAATACTCATTCTCCCAACAAATATTTCAATCAACACTAATTCTTTTATGGAGTAAAGCATTGTAATGCATAGGCGCCTATTGACTACATCAACAACCTTAAAAGGTAACAAACAAAAACTATCCTAACTAGTGATGCAAACAGTCCATTAACAAGAACATGATCAGAGAAAAGGTGATTGAGACCTTCCTCCAACACTAATTCCTTGATTCACTTGTGAATGGAAAAACTGTATAAATATACAAGGGTGAGGTAAGGAACTGCAATGCAAAAAACAAAGTACAGAGAAAAGATGATTCAGACCTTCCTCCAATTCCTTGGCAAGTCCCACACTATATTGACATTCCAAATATGCTTGTCTGAATTTTCTGTAAAATTAACAAACATAATTCATAAATGTGCTTTTAAAGGAATCAAAATTTAGGGAAAAGGAAAAATTTTGCATACTCAAACATCGGAAAATTATACCGTTATAAATAGAAGAAGCAGGGAAAGCGAGGTATAAATTTTGCATACTTCGGCCAATAATGGGTCAGTAATACTTGCATCAACAATGGATCCGAAACATCTGCATAATAAGAGATCAACAAGAGGATATAACCACGAAATTAGTTCCGGCAGAGTGATAAGCATTATTCTTTGAAAGAGACTGTCAAGAATAATTCTGAGCATCATTGTATTGAATACAATCTCATCAGACTGGTAATCATCATTGTTGTTGTTATCAACAACAAAATTGATACTCCCTCTACTCCACAATGTACATGACACTTTTCTCTCTAGTTTGCCCAAAACGAATTGATATATTTTCTTAATTAGCAAATATTTAATGACACTATCAACATTATACCCATGTTGGATCCCATTTATTCGACAAAACACCCACTCCGTGTACACTTATAATTAAGAATTTATTTATTTAGCAAGTAGTTTTGAAACATTGCAAAATCTTTCCATATTTTTAAGACTCCGCGCTCGAGTCAAACTACATCACATAAAATGGGATGGAGTACAATTTATGCATTATCCAAAAAAAAAACAATTTATGGATTATCCAAAAAAAACATACTTGCCAGAATAAATTATAAGTATTATCCAAAAAGCTGCACTCGACCAACTTGATTCCCTATATGAAAACCCAAATCTGAAAAAATAGAGTAACTCATCTAAGATCAACAATTATGTGAAAAATCCTAACTGGTGATTTTAACACCTTATGCAGCAACTGGCGCTAGCCTTATACAAGATACATAATTAGTAGTCAACTATAACAGTACTATCTAAGTGTATGGTATGTTTCTGCATTCCCTAGCCATAAATCGAATTTTACAAACTTTGGACTTCCTTATAAAGCTATAGACAAAGTTACGAAAAGGAAAAACATCCACAAACCTTGTGTGAAAGAAAAACCAGATCACAACCCGAATAAATGAAAGAAATGCATAATCAAGTCATCCTCAGTCATCTACACTCGATTTCTAGTCTGCTGAAAAAAATTGTAAAGGAACCAAGTATAGTGGAAGGAGTATGAGAAAGTTAAGAATTTTACTGCTTTAGTTAAGTAAATGATAAAACATACCTGTTCTTTGCTCTTCCTTTTCCCAGTAGCATCTTTTGATTGCAGATACATACCTACTTAGTTTTCGTTACTGGCCTTTCTCAAAGAAGCTTTTTCGTTACTGAGATTTTCAAAGATGTTTTTTCCTTGTTGTGCTTTTTAGTAGAATCTCCATTAGTACCTTGCATAGGCACTTTATTTTCAAAACAAAGCAAAACAAATATAGTTTATTTACACTAACGTTTCTAAGCTCCTCTGATAGGGACACACCCTCCAGTGACACAACTGAACTTCCCAATTCTAATGAAGTTTGGAACATTGTAAGCCCTCCAACATAGTGACTTACCTGGTCTTTCAACCAGCAGTATGTCTTTAGCTTAATGATGTTTTTTCCTTGTGGTCCTGTTTGGTGAAATCTGCATCAGTGCCTTGTATAGGCATTTTATTTGCAAATTTCAGAAAACCTGCAGAATCTTGTGATGACAAAGCATTAGCCTTCATATAGTGTACGGTGCCTGATGGAAAGCTGCAGGCTTAGAAACAGAGAGTACATGGTGTGTAAAGAGGTAGAAAAAAGATTTGTAACACTAGAAGGCAACACCTTACATGTTTTGACAATCAGATGCAACACACATCAGAGTTTCAACAAGAAAGCTTGTTGTTCATCTCAACATTCATGATATATTTCCCGTTCAAGCATTCCATGATTGAGAAAATCATTTCAACATACTAGTTAGTGGCTTTTACCTAGAATAGCTAAATAAGAACCACCGCACTAGTCGTGCAAGCTGAGAAAACAATATAATACAAACTAACAACAAACAATCGTAGGAATCTGCACAAGCTGTCCATCAACACAAGGCACATCACCTACAAAATTCCAAAATGTCATCTTGCTACAATGGCAATTACAATGGGAAGCAAGGCTGTAAGGCGGAGCGAATCCGAAAAGATTGCCTCAGTTCGGATTGTTCTCTGCAACTCGGGAAACAGAAGCAACCACTAATTTATGGGATTATGGATAGACAACGGATTACATGAACTGCATATGAATCAATGAAAAATATATCTGGTAGGCTTTGTATCACCTCGTGCACAACATAATGAAAAAAACAGAGAATTCTAAATCATCAAGACGAACAATTGAGACTAATGATTGACGTTTGAGACCTCAAGAACTTTAGAATTTGAGCATTAAGAGTAGAGAATTGATAGAAACAGTCAAATGTAATGGAGCAATATCACCGTGAGAGAGTGAAATCATCTAGATGACTATAAACTAAAACTTGAATCATTTAGACGTAAGCTACTCGGAATGTTTAAAACAAATCCGCCTTTGCTTTCAATTATCTCTCTTTCCCTATTTCGCTCATGATCGACAGATAGCTGCTCGACAACACCTTTCTTGTATATAATAGCTCGATAATCTTCCACATTTGCTACTATAAGTGTATGGCTATTTATCAGCATTGCATTAAGTGCATTTGACCCTACTTTTCCCAATTCGAATGCTATTTCCAGAATGTCTTTTTCTGTACTATGATAAGCTCTACGAGTTACATTCACAGTATCAGTCCAAACATCATGCTGCTCACAGATACATGTGATGTGAATAAGAAGAATGAGAGTATCTGAATAACAAAAATGAGAGCTAAGACCAGTATTCCTAGGGTTAACAAAAATCTCGTCTTCTCAATATTCCCATGGTTAACTTTGACGTACAATTTTTTTGCACTTTCTTCCCCTTCTTTAGAATTTCATATATAACAACCGCAAAGTAATCAACTACTTATAAACACAAAACAAAAGTCCAATCAACTGACTGGTTTTAGTACTAGACGATTAGTAGAGAGTAAAAAGGAATCTCGGCTGTACGAAATTGGTACTTACGCTTCACGAAATCAGTTCTTCAACTTCCACTCTTCAGTTCTTCGATCTTCAGTTCCTCGATTGATCCCTATTTCGTCATCATCAGCTCTTCATCTATTCAAGAAAATTGGGTTTTGGAGAAGAAAATCAGCTCAACTCTTCCGTTTTTCAGCTCAACTCTTTAGTTCTTCAGCTTCATCTCTTCGATTTTCAGCTTCAAACTATTCGATTTTACATTCTGGAGAAGAGAAATGGTATAATTTTCATATAGAAAAAAAGAGTAAAGTAGCGTGTTTTCTAATGTGTAGCATAGGTTCTAAGTTTCAGCTAGGAAAGAAGACAAAGACTAAAGTTTTTATTAATGTTTTATTAATTATTTTTTTGGCCAATAAAAATGGGAGGGAGAGTTAAAAATGTTGGAGGGAATCTAATATTTTAGTGAAATATTTTAGGCCACACTTCTAATGTGTTGTTTTTTCCATTATAAAAATAGGACACTTTAAAAGTGTCCCCATATATATAAATAATTGTTGTCATTTATTTCATATTATGACAACACTTATAAAGTGTAGCCTATGCCATGAAAGAGTACACTTTACAAGTGTTGCCAATATTATTGTTGCCAAAAGTTAAAAATTTAGGCTACATTTTAAAAGCGTTCCCAAAAATATTTTAGGCAACACTTCTCAAGCGTTACCCAGATTTAGTGTGGCCGTAGACCTAAAATGGTGTAGTGTTGGTATTCCTTTTTTAGATATTCCCAAATTTCTGCAGCAGAATTCATTTGCATAATTTTGGTAAGAATTGAAGGGGATACTGAATTGAAGCGGATACTGCAGAGAAAATGCAAGCTTTAGCTTTGGCTTTCCTTGTCTTATTCTCCAATGAAGTTTCATTCGATTCATTGTTGGATTATCACCGAGAGGAGTTACTTCATAATCCTCTTCTACTGCTTCCTAGAGATCCAGCGCTTCAAGATGAACTATCATTCTAATTCTAATTGCTTAAGCTTGATAATTCTCACCATTGAAGAGTGGTGGAGTTAAAGAAGCTTGTTTAAGAATTCATTTTTCATAAACTATTTAAGATAATAGTTCAAAGAAAGGTTTATATGGTTCACTGTCTTTTTAGAGTTCCTCAATATGACAATGCTTTTATACCAATATGTAGGTTTTCAACAGGAGAATAACAAATGTTTACTAAGTAAGAAAAGAGAAGATAACAAGATTAAGTTTCATGTTTATTGAAATAATGACTGCAATATAAATACATGAATTTATAACTTAAAAAGCTAAAGAAAAGGAGTAAAACAAGCTAACGTTATCTCAAATAACTAAAGCCTAAAATATAGCAACTAACTAATCAGATTCTGCCAAATACTGCAACCTTATTTATCTGAACTTAATCCTAAAATATGTGCTTGAGTATGTATTTGTGGTGCAAGGATAATAAATATTGATAAGAGGAGGCTTAAGCTAATTAAAGAAATATCTTGCATCTTGTAGCACAATGATACAGATTCATAGTTTTGACTATAAGCTGAAGAGGAAAGAGTTGGAGGAAAGAACTGCAAAAGATTTGTTTTAGACTAAGCTAATATCAAATCGAACTACCACTAAAATCTATGAGCCATTTCAGAAAATGAATGTCATCTTATGATTGTCGAGTATGACTTTATAATAGAGCTGATACCACTATTTGATTTTTAGCTCACTCTCTTACAAGTGTTCGTCTCTCCTTGATCTCAAATTCCTCAAATTCTACTAGGGAGCATCATCAATTAAGCATAAGAGAGAAATTGTAATGATGTATTTATCGTGGCATCCATACTTCAAAAACTTCTATGTATTTATAAATATAGTTTGACAATATTATTATAGTTTATCCCTTTTTAATTGTATAGCAACAATATTTGTTTATGATAATCAAACTACAAAAGAAAAAAGTCATCATTGTTCTTACAAAAATGAGTGTTAGGACAAGACACTCGACTCCTCAAGTGAAAACAAAAGTAAAACTATAGCATATTTTTACTCCGGCTGC
This sequence comes from Solanum sitiens, assembly GCA_016801875.1. NCBI lineage: Eukaryota > Viridiplantae > Streptophyta > Magnoliopsida > Solanales > Solanaceae > Solanum > Solanum sitiens. The sequence continues at coordinate 121,469 of JABWTJ010000210.1, forward strand.
AAGTGATTTTAGTGAGACTTGATTTTAATAGAAAATCTCATTAAATTGGAAAAATAATTCACAATTAAGTAAAACTATAGCTTTATTACATAATATACTAGTAATATTTATCAACTTACTTAATTTTCCAAAAAATAAACCATCAAATTGTACAAAAAGAGCAAATAGATGTAGATAATAATTAATATAATATGGAGGATGCAAAAAAGGAGTTGATAACAAATTGGTTTGTTTGGAGGTGTGAGTGACTACCACCTACCTAGAAGGTGGTCAGGTTTCTTTTGTGCTCTATAATTGTATTTTCTTAGTCTGGTAGGATTACATTTCATAGTTTATTGCCAAAATAAATAAATTTACCCATTAATTTGAATAGTTACAAATCCATGATAACAAAACAAAAACAAAACTCATGTGCAATATTTCCCCTAAGTTTGACTTGGTAATGGTGACAAAACATGTTTTTTTACACTTCGTCAATATATCATAAAAATATTTTATCATAATTTCAATGCCATTATGAAATTATTCAGAAATATCCTTCAATTGGACATATTTTCCTAAGTCGATTTCAGTTGCCCGATTTCCATCGAATTACATAATTTTACTTGCTTTACTATTTATAGTTTTTCTTTTTTATGAATGTAACTTTATTTGTATGTGTTGGAATATTAGTGTGTTAGGAGGAGCAATAATAATATGTGGATTATACATGGTGTTGTGGGGCAAGAAACAAGAAATTACAAGGACTTCCTGTTGGGTTTAGCAAGTGTAAATGGAAAAGAAAAGAGAGAATATGAAAAGTGAGGGAACTATTTTGGAGGGAAAATGAAAAGTTATTTGCGCAAATGAAAAGTCATTTCTCCCATATCGGCAAAAGAAAGGGAAATTGTTGTCCTTATGTAAGGAAACACTTCCATTACTTCTTAAAGAGCTAATAAGAAGATGCCCCCTCGCGCCGTCGTCGTCGCTCGGCTTCGGCAAGTGATTGATTGATAAATTTTTTGGACAAAATTTATTTAATCAGTTTTTATTAAATCAAATAAATCCTATTAATATTATCTCAATTTGCGGGTAACGGTAACATTCCGAAAAGTTGTTACTCTTTCCGAAAAGTCGTTACTTTCCGAAAAGCCGTTATTTTCCTAACAGACATATTTTTCCAAAAAGTTGTTATTTTTTCCAAAAGACACAACTTTCTGGATAAAACGGGTCTGAACAGATTTCTCTGAACAGACACGTTTCTTGCTGAAAATGGCTATAAAAGGAAGTCAATTTTCGTTTTTTCAAACACTGAATTTTTCCTGCTCGGCATAAATTTTTTCTCTCAAACAAATTAAAGTGTCGATCGACTGAGTCTGTGTGACTTGTTGCTGTACTGCAGTTCGCTGAAGTTAAAGAAATTTGAGGTACCGCTATTTCTTTAACAGGATTAATCCGTTTTATCTTGGGAAAATTAATCCATAACCTCGGGTACAGTGAGGGGATTAAATTTCTTAAGGAGACATAGTAGTTTCTGTGGACTCGGATTACTTCTTGTATTCTATTATACTTTCTGTTCATCTTATTCTGTTTCTGTTTTATTTTTGGCTAACCTTATAATACAGGTTGGATAACACTTCCAAATTGACACCTTCAATAAACTGTGAAAGAATCTGACCAAGAAGATCCTACTGTTCCTAGCAATGTTATTACCTTTTAAAATATCTTTTATCCTTTTAACTTTAATACCTTTTAATTAAAAAATTTTTGATCATATTTTCTGATCATTTAGCATTGCCCTTAATATATTATATATATATATATATATATATATATATATATATATATATATATATATATATATATATTAGTAAAGTAAAGTCATATTTGTAGTAGCCATAACAAAAACAACAACTATAGCTAGGATAAAAATAAATGATGAGATCAGTTGATGTACACAACACAAATAAACACGTCGTTCAGTTCACAACAAAAATAAACACGTCGATCATGAGCTATGTGCTTCAAGCCTCTTCTAGTAGTAAAAGTAAAGTAATATTTGAAATAGTCATAACGAAAACAACTACTATATGCAAATCTATCGATACAGGGAAAGAACCTATCGAGAAGTAGAGACGTTACACTCAAATCTGAACGACTTAAATATATACAAAGGGAAAGCATAAACATCTTCTCACTTACCACAAGTCCACAACTTAAAACATGAATAAAGATAGAATATTGCAAGTTAAAATCTTATCCAAAAGCCTCATAAGACCATCACCGCAACACCTTAAAATTCACAAATTATCTTTCTTTGATCAAGTGGCTGATATAGCACACAACCCTCTTGTTCTTTTCTATTTTTAGGTCTTTTATAGGTTTCTTTACAACCACAAGTGATATGACGAATACATTTTTTCTGGCAAAGATGCAACCTTGCACCGCAAGTTAAGTGGATAGGACATTATAGATGATGCCAAACGTAAAATTAGTAGGTGAAAAAAGAGACTTACGAGTTTGTTGTTGAGTTAGATATGGGGATTTTATATTGTAAAATGGTTTTCCGATCTTAGGTTGAGGGGTTTAGGGATTAACGTCAATGTACGACTTCCCAAGGACCAACCAAGGGAACTTGAGGAGGACCCTAAAGCCCAAGACTCCCCAAATCTGCCAAGGCTGCCAAAAAAGGTCCACCTACGGATGGCACCTATGACCAGAAGGTGGACCCATGCCCCCGTAGGTGGGGGTTGTGGGTCCTGCCCTCATTTTTAAGCTGCAGATCATGACCTACAGACCTTTAGTATGGCCAGTAGGCTGACCTACGGACCATAGGTCCAGGCATTGGTCATGTCTGCAACAATCTGGTTCAACTTGGCCAAGGTAAGTTAGTTTTAAGAAATTTATAATTTAATTATTTTAGTATATAGTCGTTTTATTTCATTTTAACAGACCTATATAAGTATTTTTAGACCATTAACTAACCTATTATATTTCATAATCCCCAAGACCCCAAATCATAACTAACTTTCCAAGTTTCCCCCTAAATAATCCTCTCTCTAGAAATCACCATTGGAGAAAAAGAAGTCAGGGTTTAGAGCTCGATCAAGAGTTCATCTTTCTCACTCAATTTCGTGGAGTTTCTTCAATCAAGGAATGACAGTCTTGATTTATGGATAGTTTCCTTTCATAAAGCCCTTCAAAACTCTATTTATCAAAGTGAAATTTCTCCAAAACCTAGGATTCTCACTCCAAGCCATGAATCTTTCTCAAAACGTTTTTATAATTTAATTTTCTTATATTAATGTTTAATTGCTGTTTTATGATAAATTCTTCCATAAATTCATGAATTTCAGTAACTTCTCAAATTAGATCTTGAAGTATGGGTGTTGATTGGTATTAGTAGAATATTGTAAGAGTTATGAATATAATGGATTGATTACTTAAATTATGTATTAATCAAGGAATTTCTATAGTTTTGATGTTTAATTTCCTCCAAGATTCGATGAACCCCCATATCCCAATTTGTGACTATGTGATGTGGGTGAGTTGTAGTGAGTTGAATAGTATGAGATTTTCTTGTAGCGGTCTCGTTAATTGAATCATGTCACCACCTATATCTAATGTAGTAATTCTATATTGATTGGTTGATTGTGATCTATAGACTTTGAAAGACAAAATCATAAGAATTAGCTATGTGTATGAGACTTGTGTGCATTTAATTAGATTGCTTTTAAGAGTTAAATGAATACATTATAACCTAATTGTTGTGTTGATTGGATGATTATGACTTGCACACTTAGACATGACTACCACACAATTTGAAAGGTTTGTCATATTTGGTGATTTCAAGGGTTGTAGGCTAGTCTCCCCTATGGAATCTAGGAGCTTTAGTATGAGTTCGATTTGGGTTGTGTGTCAAGACACCCTTCCATAATTAATAATTTAAGTCAAAAGTATTTGATATAAACTCAATGGGAATTATTCTTAGCATCGAGTGGATATTAATATGAGATGGAACCCTCACGATAGTAGCTGCTGGGTTTCTAGGAATAATCTCTTGGGATGGAAATCCTTACGTTAGTAGAGGTCAGATTTTTAGAAGCAATCCCCTTATCCCATAAATTATGTACCCACATAGGTTACTTAGCTATTGGTTTCACCCAAGCTAAGAGTATAGTTCTACTCTCGGCAAGTAGGACAACCCCTTTTCGGTGTGAGATAGACACTGGATTTCATGGTCTATGTTGGTTATAGCTAATTTCCACAAGATCAAGTTTAGGATGAACTATGACTATTTAAGAAGTACTACTTAGTGTGGGTGAAAGTATGAGACTTCATCCATGCATTGCACAAGTAGGCTTTAGGGGTAGTTATGGTAAGTTCTTATGTCATGATTTCTTGATATAGTCTATGCGCTTGTAGTAGAGGTGGCAATTACATTAGATAGTAAGGCTACTTCTAATATTCTATGATGCTAACTTGTATTTTTTCTATGGGTTGCTTTCCTTGATATAGTTGACTAAAAGTGAATGTTCCTTTTCTATGAGAATTAGGCTAAAGATGAGTTAAAAAGATGGTAAACATGAGTGAGAATCTAAAGTGACTTGCTTAGTATGAATGGGATTATGGGGTCTTACCTATTCATTGCACAAGCTTGCCTTGAAGTGGATCATGAAGTGTTGCTCTCCTATTATACTAAAATTAGATTGTAATGACTATGTATACGTTTATAATGGTATTTCTTGTACTCACTAATTGTGATTCTTACCTACCATGTTATAGCCTATGTCTTATTATGATGTCTCTTTTGCTTATGAATTGTTTTTTCACACTACTTTCTAAATGATGGGTTAAACTAGCAAAGTGCATGCATTTTAAAAAAAATAATCCGTTTTGCATGTTTTCAAAATTTTTATGCATGGCTATCATACTTAGTACATTATGTGCTAACCCATATTTTTTCTATATTTTTTTCACAAGTGTAGGGTTCGGCTATATTGACTTCTATCTTCGTGGCTAGGATCATAGTAGATCAAGAAGAAGAAGCTTGGTGAGTCTTCATAGTATTCGAGGGCTTGATCATTACGTCCTTTTTGTTTTTCTTATGTTTTAGACTTTTGCAAGGGTTGTGTCCTAAGATTTTATTCAAGTATTATAAATGCTTTTAGACATAGTGTTGTAGACTCCCATTTGTTTTTATATGAGACTTCAATGTAAAGAAAAGTTTTAAATATTCGCTCTTTTTCTTATGTTCTTATGTTATGATACTCTATGAGGCTTGTATGAGACTTTTCGGAGCCTTGTACGCCGTGTCATATCTAGGGGATAGTCTTGTGTCGTGACATGTCCATTTTGTAACATGGATTAGAGTCATCTCAACTCGTGGAGGTTTGAAATTCAAAACTCCAACATGTTAGATCAAGAATGTTTATAGTACAAGGAATTCAAAACAAAACTTGCTTGGCTTAAGGACACGTTAAAACGTTTCTTGGAGTTAGTTGAAGTCTCTCCCACGAGCAAACAGAAGAACAAATAACAACTCTATTTTCGGAATTCAACGAAGCCACAAAATAAGTAGCATTCAAGAATGTTGTTCTTCTATTCTTGAATTGGTGATTTCACCTTTTGATTAATGTCTCACGGATGTTTTTCGAGGAAAAATAGTTTGAGTGTTTATCTTTTCAACCAAAAGAAACTCAACAAAAGTATTGCAAGCAAAGAATTTAATATAATTGTATTTATTATAGGTTCACGAATTAGAAAAGAGAAACTTATCTTCGAACAAACCCATAACTTAGAATTAAAAAGGCATAAAAAAAGAACCCTATAACATATGTAGAATCAAAACAAAAATGAATGTTACAATTCATATTCATGTATTTTGTTATTTCAAAATTTTTAACGGATGAATTTGTTTCAAAATTAATTGAAACACACTGAATCAAATTTCTCTCTAAACCTTGATATTACAACTTCATAAAAAACAGACCTCATGAGTTAATTAGTTAAATGATAAAAAAAAAAATCTGCAAAATAAAAATAGCTACGTCATTTAGTCAATTTTAGAAGGGAAAAGGCTCAAAAATGCGAAAAGGCTCATTTATGCCATCCGTTAAAAGTTTGACTCATTTATGCCATTGCTGTTAAAGAAAAGCTCATCCATGCCATTTTTTTAACTCCGATTTTGTAAAACCACTTTTTACATACCAAACAAGGTTTAACACTTTTCTATTGGTGTTTTTGGATCAAATGTATACTTTTTGTTCTACATCCCTAAGAACACTAAGATCACATAAGAACATTAACAAATCCCAAATTTCAAATTATTCAGTTCTTCACGAATCGCCTCAAATTTCAAGAGTACTTTCGCTCCGAGCGAGATATCAAAACTCAATTTCTTTTGAGCTCAAATTCAACATAACTCAACAAGAACCAATTGAAATTTCTTCAAAGTTTCATAACTTCAACATTCTTTAATGATAGATTCTCCACAACTTCAAATCATTTGAAATTTTGAACATAAACTCAAAAAACACTAGTCAACAAAGAGCTAATGTAAAAAACTACAAAAACAAGAATTAAAGAAAATTTTGAAGTTTTGGGACTAATTTTTGTTTTTTGGAATATATTTTTTAAATATGGGTGAATTTTTTGAACTCTGCAAATGATGTTAGAATTTATTTTTTTAAAAAGAAATTAATGATATAGCCGAAATTTGAGATGATTTCGTGAAGAATTGAAGATGTTGAAAATTTGGGAGTTGTTAAACACCAATATAAAAGTGTTAAACCTTGTTTTGGTGTGTAAAAAATGGTTTTGCAAAACCGGAGTTACAAAAATGGCATGGATGAGCCTTTTCTTTAACACCAATGGCATAAATGAGCCAAACTTTTAACGGATGACATAAATGAGCCTTTTCTAAAAGTTTAGAATAGAAACCGAACCTTCTTGAAGGTAAACCTACTTCCACGGACACTAAAATTTCACAAACCTCTACTAATTGACAAGCATGAAGAAAATAAGAGTTAGGGAGAACTAGTTATTTTGTGATTACCACAGAGTTTGTAATACACTTTATAATGATATTGCAAATAAGGATGTTTAAATAATGCAGAAAGATAACAACCAAGAAGCAGCTTGAGTTATCGACCACAAACTTACTTTTACAAATTCATGAATTAAAAAGGATTCATTGCTCATCTAAGGTAACCTGAAGTTGTTCTCTTGTCTTCAACTTCAAACATGTCCAACAATATTTGGTAGTTCTTCATTTATTCATGGATTTATTGGATCTTGTTGAAGCTATTGATATTGTCATAGATTCTTCTTTACCACTTGTATTAGTAGGTAACTTGGAACAAACTTCTCAATCACTTTTTAGTCTCAACTATGTTGTTTTTCATGTGTCTTCTTTTTTGCTTTTAGTGCTTCCACCTCTTTGTTACCTAGGTGATATCCCCTTCCCTTGTCACTTTATCAAAATATGTGTCCAGCATATTGTCTTCTCAATCTTCATCAAAAGAGTCCTCGTCCAAATCAATTGTATAAGCATTAGTTGAAATAAATCTTGTCGCTAGACTATTTTTCTTTGCAATCACACTTTTAGACATAAATACATAAGCTTCTGGACTTAATTTGCTATTCAAAACGGATGGTGAAACTTGCTCTTCTTTATCGTCATTCTTTGTTGACAATAGTAGCCGCCCAAATTCACATTGATATTGACAAGCGCCTTCAAAGATTGGGAATGGACCTCATGAGCCAAGATGTTCACTGTGACTAGTGCCGGTAAAATGAGCCCATATTTTGGTAACCCGTCCAACCCGTCCATATTTTAATGGATTGGGTGAGTGACTTTTTACATGGATAAAATATAGGTTGATACCCATATTCAACCCATAAAAATATGGGTAAAATATGTAATAAATCAACATAAGCAATAAAAATCATAAACTTGGCAAAAAAATAACGTAGGTAATTTATAAGTGAAAAAATAAATTACACAACACTCAAAATAAAAATTGAATGTTTATTAATCTAACAAAAATCAGTGTTCATATCCGAAGCTGGAGGAACTTCAAAATGCCAAAGCTTTCCTACACCATTGACCAAATTTTTCCTACACAAAAAAAGTTCAGCATAAACTTTTTCTACATCGCGATCCACATCATGCAATATTACATGTGTTACCCCAGGCCCTTTTCGATTTCTTGCCATAACAGCAGCAGAATAAATCGCTGACATTCTTCCCGGTGCTTGATCAAAATACCCTTTCGGACCATCTATCATAATTATATCCCATTCTTTATCGTGCACTTCGTTCGATAACATGTTCAATGCTAGCTTACATTTACTATTACCTCGTAAAATTGATTTTCTAGCCCAACAATCCGGTTCCTTATTGTAGTGGTCGATTAATTTCTCTGCCTCATACAAAGTCGTCCTGTATCTAACTGTGTTAGAACGGATGAATGATAGGTCTTTAAGTATAGCCCTGCTCCATTTTGGATCTTCCTCTAGGAAAAATGTTGTGCCACGTGAATTCATGGATGACCACATAAACGAGTCATGACCTAACCCGAATACTAGCAAATTACAAGGAGTTATTGATTTGATTAAGTTGAAAGATATCTTGATCTCGTCCAATGTTTGTTGAGGTATCACACGTGATGTGGCATAGTGGAGGATCGCGTCAACTTGGAGATGCTCAGACATTATTATATCATCATTCAGTGTTGAGTTTCCATTCGGGAGGGTCCCTGAACCCTCTGATGTTTCGCAGATGGTTGGATTATTTGACATTCGAAATAAAATTAAAATAAGTAATATTGTACAAGTTAAACCTATGATTGCTAATTTCAACATGTTATGTATTGTTTGTGAAATTATTTATTTGGGAAACTTCATCACAATAAGATAACAATAGCGATTCAAATATCTATCATTTTCTACTTGAAACTTGGTGTTGATTGCTATAAATTGGATATGTACATATTATTACACAAACCATGTACAATGTCTATAGTTTGTGTTATTATAAAAACAAGTTTTAAGGAACTTAAGCCTCTCAAACCATCCAAGTGTTCGTCTTCCATGATAAGCAGTTACTAATTCATGATATTGGATTTCGGATTTAATAACTTGATAATATATGTAAAATGAATTTGTGGAAAGGAGAGATTAAGGGATCGAAAATCTTTTTAATTATTACGGATAGTTTTTCAATTTTGTAAATTATTATATATATACAATAGAAATAAAAGTATAATAAAGGAACAAGAATCATCGAATTTTGAGGCCGTACAAGAGAATTATGGTTGCAAAATAATGTTGAACATTTTCTGGTGCAACAATTTTAAAAATACTAGCTAGATGCATCTTTGTTGTAATACTAAAAAATTATGATCTGAATTATTTTAGTTGGGAGCACTTTCGGAACATGGTGACTTTTGAGAGAGAAATCAATGGATAATCGAAGTATATCATCATCTTATGGTTTCTAACTGAAATTTATGAGTTTTACATGAATCTTTTGGGATAAGTTTATGGTTTTTAAGAGGGCTTTTGGGAAAAGTACATATTATTTTGGAAAAACTACACAAATTGGACCAATTAATGAAACTATTTATCTAAATTGGACTCAATCCGAACCATTTACCCTTAGTGGACCTATCACCCAAATTATTTATATAATCTGGTATATATATAATCTGGTAGTATCAAACAATAACTTGTAGTTTTTTAAAGTGAAGCACCGCTTTTCTTCGTTGATACCACCAGACTATATATATATATATATATATATATATATATATATATATATATATATATATATATATATATATATATATATACTGTGATAGTATCAAAATGTTTGATACCATCAGAGTGTATAGTATTTTCAGTGATTTCATGACCCAAAGTATATCCTAGGTGTAACATGACGTATAGAACCCCAAAAGACCCTAGACAATCCACTTAGCATACGTCATACAATATTTCAAAAGAAACAATTTCATCAACACAGAAGAGCTTGACAAAATAGAAGTCAATAGCCTCAACAATATATCTGATGGTATAAAATAGTAACTAGTAGTGTTTTTAGTGATGTCATGACCCAACGTATACCCTAGGTGTAAGATGACGTATAGAACTCCGAAAGACCCTACATAAGCCACTTAACATACATCATACAAGATAAAAGAAATAAAGATTTTAAAAGAATGGTTATATAGAGCTTATGATAAAAGCAAAAATGACATAGTACAAGCATAAAACATTAAGGAAAAGACCCAAAAGACCTTAAGAATTAAATGTGAGACTGCTCTACGGGTCAGACGTACGTACCTTAGAACTTTCTATGGTTTATACTAGTTAACTATAGACCAAGTACTGTGACCTTAAGATTACACAACATTTGACGGGACCCTTTACGGTTTGTAGGAAATCCTACGGTCTGTAGACCCACTACACCATTTTAGTCCTAAGGCCACACTAAATCTAGACAACACTTATAAAGTGTTGCCAAAAATATTTTTGGGTACACTTTTAAAGTGTAGCTTTAGTTTTTAGCTTTTGGCAACAATAATATTGGCAACACTTGTAAAATGTGTTCTTTATTAGTAAAGGCTACACTTTATGCATGTTGTCAAATTATGATATAATTGACAACACTTATTTACACATATGACTACACTTTTAAGCGTGATATTTTAATAGTTGTAAAAACTAACACTTTATAAGTGTCACCTTATTTGTTTCCTAAAAAATTTCCATTTTTTTCACTAAATTGTTATATATTCCCTCCTAAATATTTTTGTCTTTCTCAAATTTCTGATTGACCAACAAAAACAACACTCATAAAACATGTTTTCCCCAAATGAAAAAACTAATCTGCAGGTATCATTGTTGTTCTTTCTCGTCATACATAGCTTCTCTAGATTTTTGTAAGAGCGTCTCTTTGCCACACTAAGAAGCTGCCAAAATCAAAAGCTTTCTCGTTGGCTTTCTCGTTTGCCCAAATCAGAGTCTCGTAAGAGAGTCCCTTTGAAGATTTTGTTCATAACTTTCTCGTCGGCTTCTCCAAACGATTCCCTATATGCAGGTATCGTTGCTGCAAACCCTTTTCAGATCTTATCTAATTTTTGCTTCATGGGGTTTTTGATTTTTTGATTTTATTTGAAGTTTGTTAGGGTTTTTATGAGGTGAATTTAAGATTTGAACTGGGAACTGGAAACAGGTTATCTAATGTGCTTGGAAATTGTAGAATAGTAGTCAATTTGCCTTTATTTATGGGATTAATGGGTTTTTATTAAGATGGAATGTTTGGTAATTAGGCTTTTATGAGCTTAATATATGAGTGGGACAACGAATTGGTCACTGTACATTTCTCTCTTTTTGATGACGGATGGTGAGTTTCTACTTCTTCTACACCTTTGTTTGGGAAAATGGAGAAATAGATCGAAGATTTCCGACATCATTTTGAGGAGTTGGGGAGTCTATTGAAGCAGATATGGGTTGTGGTGACTAAGATAGATTCGGTCACTCGACTCATATATGCTAACCTTCTTCTCGTTCAGATGATAACCTTTCCATTTTATGAGTTTTTAAAATGTTAGTTGCAATTATAGATCTAAATAATCTTCACGTTTTTTTGGAATTTTGATTTCATTAGATAACATATAGTTTAAGCTTGTCGTCAAATTTATGGTTGCAACGTATTGTGGAGTAGTAGGGTAATTGAGTTTTGAAAGATTTCTGCTTCATTTTGTTTGCCTTTAGATTATCTATGACTATGTATGAGTTATTTGTTTTTTAGTTTATGATAGCATGTACATGAGGATCAAGCTAATATTGAAATATTTATCCAAAAATTTGTACTATAGGAAACAGAGAGACTCTTTATAAAAGTAGTGACTCGAAAAGGAAGCTCAAGAGGTAAAAGAAGAATGAATGAGAGTGGAAGATGAGGAATAAAAGGCGAAACAAAGCCAGGTACACATAATTGGCGCCAAATGTACTTCCACATCTTCTTCTTTTTATTTACGCAACAGTAAAGTTTGACTTATGTGGGTTGTGTACAATGTATTTACTTTATTAGTTGTAGCTGTTTATTGATGGGGTTAAATTGAAGGTTAATGGATGTTTGTTCAATAGACATTGTGTGACGTGAAATAAAGTTGAGGAAGAAATGAAAGAAGTCAGAAGTTTACTACAATATTTTGGTTACAAAAGATAATCCGAAGGGATTGACCAGCCCAATTCTAGTATGGCAATCAATTCTAAAACAAGCATAGAGAATCTTGCAGTTTTAGGGATTCGGATGAACTTTTTAGGAATTGGAGATATTGTGGTGGATGCTTTCTAGAGACGTAAAAGCATGTTCTTGTTTGACAATGATCATAATGCAGAGAGAATGCACATAGGAGTTGGTCAGTGGAGACAAATGGTCAAACAATCTATTCCAATTTAGTTCCATATTTTGAATATGTCTACATAACAGAGTAGAAAATATAAATTATCATGTGCTTCTTTGAATGCATAAATTAATTTGTGTTTTTTAGATTATTGTTCTCAGCGTGCAGCTTACAATTGTTTCAAGTTGATGGAAGTGGTTTTAGTGTCACTTTTTATATCTTAAGTTAAACCTCTAAAACAGTACTACAATTATCTAGGAGAGTATATACTTATTTACATAACCTTCATAAAGGGACATTTTGGAGCTTAGTTACTTGCCTAAATACTAATTTGCTTCTACTAAATAAGCTTCACTATAACTATGTTTTCTACCTTATGTTTAGCAACTTTGAGGGTTATTTATTTATATCTTGAAAATAGTGGTTTTTCCAGTACTAAATGCCCGAATGCGGATTTTCATGTATGAGATTTAATTCGTTATACCTACATAGTCTTTATGGAAATTTTATAGATCACATGCAAGTTTGTTAGTGTAACCAAATTGAAAGTTCCCATCTATGGGGAATTCATGAAATCTAAGCTTAAGGTACAACTTGAATCTCACTACTCTCGCTTGAGCTCTGTGTTGATGACTTTGTTACTCTCTATTTTTTCAACAGTACTTTAAGGGAGTAAATTATTTAACGAACATCTTTATGTTTACCTGATTCTTATATTAAGATCTTCTGTACTTCCTGTCTTTTAACATGAATTACACACGTGTTGACAGTCATGCTCTTGTGAAACGTCATGCAACTTTATCCATTGTTTCTGCAATCCTGATGGAGATTCTGAATGGGCGAACTTGGATAAAGCACTGCGAAGATACTGGCTTACAAGGATGGTTGCTTTGCTTAAGTATGCTAATTAGTCTGTCTATGATAGACAACTCTAACTGAAAAAGACAGAACGGATGTTGGATTCCTACAAGATGCCGGAAGCTGATCCTGACATGTCCATTAGTTTTAGGTATCTTTCAAGTGAACTTAATAACACATTGAACCATATCTTGATACTTCAGTCTTTTATAAAAGAACATTCTGATCTATATAATCTTTTAGATTTTTCAGCTGCTCAGTTATTTCCACAACAAGGGATTCTAGGTTAACATCATCCGGATGGACCATCTCATCAATTTTCTCCTAAACAAAAGTAGAGCCATAACCAGCATATACAAGTTCCTCAGGAACTGGTACTCTCTTACAATTATTGCTTGTGTCTTCATCTTTCATTTCGTTGTTCTGCTCGCCAACATTAGGTGCTTACATATGGTGACTCTTCCTCTTGCCTCTCCTTCCATATACCATCAAAGACTACTAGTTCTAGCATCACGTAACATCCTAGACAAGAGATCTTTTGGAAGGAAGATATTTTTCTCTAAGTGGTCCTCTTTACATGCTGGTGGTCCCTTTGGTCTCCTAATTGCGTACTCATGACTTTAGGTATCACTTTAGTTCCTGCAGGGGTGCAACCTGCTCGGCCCATTCCTTAGAAGCGTACAACTGAAGAAGATGAACTTGTTGTTTTGCAACAGAGATGGCTGTTTGAGGTAGATTTTGTGGTTAATGTTCAGAAGTGAAATTTTTGAGACACATTGAATGAAGTTTCTTTGTGATGAAGTGTATGTACCCTCTTTGCTAAAGTTTGTTTCACAACCTTTGCATTTTTTATTTTCCAGTCAAAGAGATCATAATAGGACGCCAGAAAGTTCAAATTGGCAGAGCTAATGAATAAGAACTGTGCTGCAAGTGTAATTCCAAAAGGTATTCACTATCTTTTGTTGTGGTTTATAGATTATTGCTCCTCTAATGCTCAGACTCGCAGACAATTCTTGCCGCCAAACTACTTTCTCCCAATAGTATTATGTTTTGGATAATACTATTGATCATCATTTGAGAGTTAGATCGCCCAGTTGATTTCACCTTGTTTTCACCTGGAATCTTCATGTTTTTACTCCCATGCCTCAACAACACAGCCACATCCCCCTAAGGATAAGGAAAACGTTTTCTATTAAGAAATGCATCTTGTTTCTTATCATAATTCTGATTTGGTACTTTCGCTATTGATAATATTATTTCATTGCAATCTGCCAACAGAACTAACCTTTTTTAGCAGAAGAAAAACACTATTTGGCAGTGTAAGTCCGTACGACATTTTTTTTATAAATAGAATATAGAATAGGTTTATTTGCTTTGTAATATTTTAGGAGAGTGGTGTTGTGTATTTTACTTTGTGGATACAGGTTAAAATAGTAAGTTTTTAAAAGTGAATTAATGATGAATATAATTTAGGTTTAAATGTTATATATTGTTGGGAGGGCTATAATTTTATTTTAATATGCTTGAGTCGTTGTACATAGCATTTTCCTTCTACTTGGCTACTTTTCCACCAACAATTATATTTGACGTTGTATATCTATTCTAGTCTGACAGGGATCCTGCAATAATATGAAACGGCGTAGAAGCAGAAAAGAGATCTTTTCAAAATTCGAGTTGCAAAGGTATGTGATTAGTTGATTGTTATCAAGAAAAAGAGATCTCGATATGGTTTTGAATATTGTTGAATGCTGGCGAAACACTCTAAATGCTTAAAAAGTTTTCTCATTTTAGTTGTTGTTAGTGGCTTGTTTGGTATGGTTGGAGTCTAGTTTTTGCTATGTGAGATTTTCTTTCCAGTTTTAATTATGTTCTGGGTGTTAGCTGTTAAGATTCAAAATGGTATTTCTCTACTACTCTATTCGACTGATGAGCCTTCAGTGTATACCAGATGCAATCTGGAATCTGGAATCTGCAATCTGCAGATTTATTATTTTCTGTAACTTCCAGATGTCATCTCGAATTTGCAATCTGCAGATTTTGCTTTCTATAACTTCCAGATGCAATCTGCAGATATATGTGTTGACTGTTGAGTATGTTAGTTATACAATAGGATATCTATGTCTTAATGTACGTAACAACCGTTATATTTGATTTGAACTATATATTTATACTGAATTCGTTTTGCTTATGGCAACAAAAAGATAAGTAATGATTAAATAAAATGATATTTTATAGCTCATATGCTAAAATCCTGGATTTTTAATTATTAATATGATGTTTAATAAGAGAGAGTTTGGTGGAAGAGTGGAAATGATCACATGATATTGTATATTGAGACATGCACATGAAAGGCCCACCTTGTGAGTACAATAACAAACACATTTCTCTAAGCCCACTTGAGATCAAACCCCATTTGGAAACAAACAAACAAAAAAATTTTAAAATTAGTTATGGCCTCCCCACCCCCACAAACATGACTAACTAGTAGTAAGTTACCATTACCTCTTAACAAAAATAAAAAAAATGTTACTCTGTGTTTCTTCAATGCAATTGTCTTCTTCAATCCAACATCACTATCTATGTTTTTTTTTCTCTTTCTTTTGTGGTCCTTCCCCTTCTTGAAAGCAACAATTATTTTTGTTCTATAAACTACAACAATCAAGAAAAATGCCAAAGCATAAGCATATTGCTTCTTCATTTGTCTTCCCATTAAGAAGATTTGGATTCTTAAGGCTACATGACTATTTATTTTTCTTTTATGCTATGTGTTTTAGGATGGAGGAACTAGGAAACTAGAGATTTTCCCATTTATTTGGTTAATTCTATTCCACTAAGGTTCTGAGATAATGGGAAGCCATGAACAATATTCATACACCTTTGTTCTACTTACATATTTTTAATCATAAAAATGAGTCCAATCTTCTATTGACTTCCAAGTTCCAAGAATGTTGTTTTTGTTCCATTAATTAATAGTTTTATATACTTCTGATTCTTTGAGCTTTACTTAAAATTCTCATTATTGGACCATATATACATACTTTGAATCACCAAGAATGATAATACAAACTACTGCAATCTGGACTTCTTGCCTCTTCAATAAATGTTGCAATATGGAACTTCTTGCCTATTCTATAACCATCACAATCTGATTTGTGTAGGGAAATGGAGGTGAACAAATTTGAAGTGGATGATGAAAAGTTTTTGAACTATTGTAAAAGTTTGAATACATTATATTTTATTTTGTGAAATATATTCATTGGTGGAATATATTGAACTATTGTAAGAGTACTTTTTGAACTATTGTGTACACATTTTAGAATATTGCTTTATAAGTATGTGTATGTACACAACACATATTATGTTTTGAAGTTTATGGAAATCTATAAATTTGAATTACTTATTAGCTAATTTAATGCTTGAGATTATTTATTGCAAAACAATATTGGTGTATTTTAATTTGAAATTGTGGCATATAAATTATGTATGCATATGGGCAAAGACTACACTTCAAAGTGTTGTCATATATTAGATATTTTTGGCAACACTTCATAATTGTGGGCAATATGGTAGCAAAGGCCACGCTTAAAAGTGTAGCTGGTAAGACAACACTTTTAAGCGTAGCTGCAAAGTGTGGCCTTTTTGCCTATTAGGCTACGCTTGAAAGTGTCGCTGCTAAGGCCACAATTTTAAGCGTAGCTGAAAAGCGTGGTCTTTTTGCCTTTAAGGCTACGCTTAAAAGTGTAGCTGATTAAGCAACACTTTTAAGCGTAGCTGCAAAAAGTAGCCTTTTTGCCTTTAGGCAACACTTTTAAGCGCAGATGCTAAGGCAACACTTTAAAAGTGTTGCCTAAATTCTAAGGTTACGGGGCTTTCAGCCACCCCTGAAAAAGTGTGGCTTAAAGTCAAAAAGTGTGGTATTTTATCAAAGGCCACACTTTTTCATTGTTTAGGCCACACTTTTCTAGGGTGGTTGTAGACATAAAATGTTGTAGTGACCCTAGCTATAGAACTCAACTTAAACCCCAAAATTTCACCAAGTATGGATAGCTTCTACAGAACACATCTACCACCCTAGATCACTTGACAAACCGTATGGGTCATCTATAGGATGAGGTACTGGATTTTGATTTTCAAATAATTATTTCCCCACTTCTACGAGATTCGTCTATGACCCGTAAAAGGTTTTACGAACCGTAGACATGTCTCCTAGACCTGAATTGGTAGACAAAGTTTATGCAATCTAATTCCTTTTTGAAATCTGAGGTGTTTCAAGTGAAGCACTACCGTTTATTGTTGATACCACCATAGTATATATACACTCTGAGGGTATCAAACATCAATTTAGTTAGTTTTCATTGAATTACTACATTTTCCTCCTTGATACCATCAGAGTAAGTATATATATATATATATATATATATATATATATATATATATATATATATACAAGCACTCTAGTGGTATCAAACAATAATTAATAGTGTTTTGAGTGAAGCACTACCTTTTGTTCTTTGATACCACCATAATATATATATACTCTGATGGTAAGAAGCATCAACTTAACTAGTTTCACTGAATCACTACCTTTTCCTCCTTGGTACTATCGATTATATATTTTTGCTTCTATTAAATGACTTACGATTTGGAAGTAAGGATTATATTTTTGCTTCTATTAATGATGAATTTCTTTGCTCGTTTTCCTCACCCTAGTTCACCAAGATTCAAATGGTTTATTCCCCAATTACTTAGATTCGGATACCCAACCTAAGTGCACACTAATCTAATCAAAACAAACCTTAAATTCCTAGGATTTATCTCAAGAATTCATCAAAATCTCGACATAACAAGATTTAGAATGAAACTTCAAGAACTCAACATACTCAAACTTATGGATAAAATTTGTAAAAGAAACTCATAATTGGCGCGTGTGTAACAAACCCAATAATATGAAAACTTACATAACTCTTCGGGGTTAAACCCTTGGTGAAAATCTGCAAAAAAAAACTCAAGAATCTTGACGAACGCTTTGATCATTTCCTTCCACCCCCGATTTTCTCTTCTTGAACTCTCAATTAAAACCCTAAGCGTAGATTATGATTATAAAACTGAACCTAATCAATTTAGACCCCTAAAACCTTACTAAAAATGAATTAAATCTGATTGGATAAGGAAAAGACCAAAATACCCTTCATATTTTCGGGTAAGTTTCCTTAAATGGACATGATGACTTAAAAAGGGCATATCTCACTCATCCAAACTCCAAACTTAGAAAACTGTGTTGAAAATATAATTCAAAGACCTTTCATTTGATATCTTATGGGCCACCTAACTCATCATATACAAAAAGTTATGATCGTTTCAAGTTGATTCAAAACTTAGAAGAACTTAGGAATTACTTGAATGAACTCTCTTTAGTTATTTTTGGAATTAAGGGTGCTACATCTAGTGACCTTAATACTCAAAAAATTTTAAATTCCTTGGTAAAAACTAACTCACTGCGAAGGATGGTTCGCGAGTCTTCGTTCAAAATTTTTTGGAGTGTTACATATATCTTCCCCTTGGGATCATTCGTCCTCGAATGACGGCTGGATTGGGTATGGAACATGTTTACTCTTACTCATGTTTGAGTCTAATGGTATGATCTTACTATATTAAAGCTTAACCCAAACTCTTAGTTTGGGGTTCTACACCTCTCTATAAGGAATCTCATCCCAAGACTATTACTCTTTACCACCACATTGGGCTCATCATCTTTGCCATACTGATAAGTCCTTTTAATGATCACGGTTATCAAGCCACTACCTTCAGTACGAGGTCCAATAGTCGTAAGCAATAATATAACCCAACCTAGGGTTGGGCTCGAGTCCCAAGGGAGCGGTTCCGCAGTTGAGAATATATATAGTAGAAAAGTTAAGAAGTAGTTCTAATTAACCATAGCTTAAAACATTATCGATAAAAGACATAATAAATATAAGGGGAGACACAAGCGTCAAATAACAATGGGGTTTTTGTAATAGCTAAAGAGTAAAACCAACAAAAATAACAAAGAGTACTAATCAATGAGATGGAGGTTCTTGGGATGTGATAGGAATACAGGATAAACTAAATTATTGGGTACATGCTTTTAATAGAGAATTCGTAGAATATTTGTGACTAGGCTAGACTTTAATGGAGATAAGCTTTCTCTAGAACAACTTACCCCGTTTCAAATGGATTTCTCTCGAACATCCACTTTTCACATGAAGAGAAGCCTCCGCCTTAGCCCACTCACTCTCTCGAGTTGAGTGTGCGGGAATGAGACTAGGGTTCACTCTCTCGAGCATAACCTCATGTCAACCCAATCCCAGCGGCCATCAATTTAGTAGTCTTAGTTTTATGACCTCTCTCTCGTAACCCGAAAACACATAAATGAAATTATATTTTAAACTACAACCTCATTAAGTTCATCCACAACTACTAAACGACATCATATTTAAACTACGAATAGACTATCAACAAGAAAGACCCAATAACCAATTTACCCTATATTCACAAAATCACACCCAACGAATTGGTTTTTTTTGGCCACACATGTATAAGAGAGAGAAATTCATACCTAAATGAGTTTGCATTCAAACGGGTATGAAGATTTAAGTCTTGATCAAAGCCAAAAGTGAAGAATCCAAGAGACCCAAGTCCAAATCCTCAGAGATGAAACCCTTTAAATCTTCAAGTTCTTCAAAACCCTCTCTAACTTAGAACTGAGAAAATAGAAGAAAAATATGAAAAATTTACCATTCAAAGCTAAAAATTCAATATCCTCTTATATTCAGCTACAATTTTCAACAAGTAATTATAGTTTTCAAAAATCTAATGTGCGAAGGATCATTCGACGCAGCTAGTCGGGATCGCCGATCAACTCAATGATCCTCCATTTGGTATAGTTCATCGGCGTCTTGCTCTAGCCTTCAACATCGTCGTATTTTGGATTGTTGGGTGACATAGTACTGCTTCACAAAACTGCTCGGCGATGCACTGCTCCTTTTCACCGCCGACTTTGTCATTTCCTTCCGGGCTTAGCACAATGGAACAAAAGGCGATATCCATTCGTATTGGTGACTCGCCAAGTGGACTCAGCGATCTTCATGCCTTCAATTCTTTGTCTTTTTAGCCCTTTTGTTCCTTTTTGCCAAGTAATGTTCATGTTTTGTCTCAAACTCCAAATACCTGAAACTTAAGGATTTATATCAGTTATTGAGACAAAATACGCATTTGAGGACGCTAAATCTATAAGAATATATTCCTAAATGAGTTCAATTTGTGGACTCATCACATACCAACTAGAGTTTCCCGCATTACTACTAGAAACCAACAAAGGGCTCTCATTTAACTATTTCTCATAGTAAAACCTCATCAACCTCTTCCCCCTCATTTATAACCTTAGATGGAATTATCACACCATCACATCACGACAAGATCATTAACCTTGTCCTTCTAACATCACTCTACTACTACCTCTGAAAAGATATCTCCCCTACTCTTTTGACCTCGTTACTATCTTATTATCAACACTTACTTGATTTGTCATCTTATCATCTCCCCGTTAGTTCTTAAGCTAAAACTTTAAAGCTATGGAAATATTCCACATTGAAAATTCAATTATGTTATCAAGGAACACATGGACAATTATGACTTAATTGGAACCTCGTCTGATTACATACCATCTCGGTAAACCTCTTAATGCTCTTGTTATTCGTGTGACTTAGCCAACACTTCACTGCCATTATCTAAAGGTTAGGGTCTCTCACTTGTACCAGTCATATTTATTGCAACTAACATCTCAATTCCTTACCTACTTTTTGTTAAGTCTTCTAGATCAAATCTCAAGACTAACATCATTACCCTCATGTTTCCATTCTTTGGATCATGACACTCATCTCAAATTCAAGCTTAATATTCATTACTATACCCGAATATCAATATGATTGCTCGCCTACTATACTATTCCTCATCACTTGATCAGTTCTATAACCTTCTGAACATCACGACCCTCTCAAACAAATCATAAGCCTAGATTAGATCTATCACTTTATGATACTCTGTGCTTCTATCCAACATATATATTTAGCCTCCTCTTACATGATGGCAAATCGACATAAACTCTATTCTGGTAAAAAATATATACTCTAATAAACTCTATTCTGGTAAAAAGATACACTCTATCTCATCTTGACTAGCAACTCTTGCTCTACCTCCTAACATAAGATCTTAACAACTCATCACTTCTTAGTCTACCCATAAGGGAAAACTTCTCAGCAATAACTTATTGAGTGCATGACTATAATAACCTAGTTTGCCTCATCAATATCTCCCTTTTTTAGATTACTAAACCTCGTCATACTTTCATCAAACTATGGGAACTTTCATTACTACTTCTTATGATCTCGTCACTCATGCTACCTTTTCGGGAGAAAATACTACCCAAGCTTTAACCATACTTACTCATAAGGATCTCAGCTGGAACAAGGTTTAGGGAAGAAAGTACATCTCACTTTAAGCTTGAACACACGATTTATACGAACATGAGTGCATTCCTCTGAAACTCAACACTTAACTCACTCATGAACTTCTATCAAGCTCTTTTGGAGTCTCATGACTTCATCAAGACTCTTTCTAAGAATAACTCATCTATAAGGCTCTTCGGCTTACTTTTCAACCACCTTTAGTATGAGTGTTTAGTTGAATGAATCTGAAAAACGCACGAGTATGAATAAATCTCTATGACATAACTCTATTGCACCATTAAGAGTATGAAAGAAGGAAAACTTTTCTTAAATTTCAATAGTCCCTCATTTATAGAAGTGAGGCTACAACCATAAACAATATCCTACTTGATACGGCTTCAGAGACACCCTAGGACACTTCAACTCTATGCTCTGATACCAAATTTGTAATGACCCGAGTCTACACCCTGGACGTGGTTGACACTCGAGAACCATTTCTGGTCCCCAAGCAAACCCTCATCCTGGATGACTACAAGTGGAAGACTAACTTAAGCATGTAAAAACTTAAAAACTGAATTAAATTCAATTAACTCAACTTTAAAATAATCAGAACAATACTCAATTGATAACTCAGACTTTGTAAAAACAACTCAAGGAAGATACATACTGAAAACTTCTTAACTTTGTCTATCTATGAAGCCTGAAGGATATCTGGACAAGAACCACTGCATCTCAAAGCTACTAATTGGAGGAAAAATGTGAAATCCTTTAGAATATAAGAAGGCTCACTAAAGCTGACTAGAACTACAAGTGGTATCACCGAAGCTTCTGTTGATGACCCTGAATACATGTATCTGCATTATAAAATGTACGAGCATGTAAGGAAAATTCTAAAGCAT
Source organism: Solanum sitiens (assembly GCA_016801875.1). NCBI lineage: Eukaryota > Viridiplantae > Streptophyta > Magnoliopsida > Solanales > Solanaceae > Solanum > Solanum sitiens. The sequence goes on from JABWTJ010000210.1 coordinate 144,107, forward strand.
TAACATAAGCTTGAACTGATGGTAAATAAACATACTTATTTTTTCTCAACTCACTCAACTTAACTCGACCCAACTCAACTCAAAGAAACATAGTTCAACGTAACTCAGAGAAAATATTGCTCAACTCAATTATAAGATATTCAACTCAATTAAATAAGACTCAACTCAATAATGAGATACTTGACTCTGTGAAATAAGGCTCAACTCAATAATGATAAATAGGGCTCAACTCACCAATAAGATATTTAACTTTGTACATTTAACTCTAGATACTTAGCCCAATATAAAACAACAATAAAAGATGAAATATATGAAATGCTTTTGATATAATAGATAGCAACTTAATGTATTGAAAATACAATAATAACTCAATTTGAATACAAAATACAATATAACTCTGTGTATATAAGAATAAAAGATATCTCTGTGGGAGTTTCTCTAACCGACAACCATCACTACGAGCTATGTGATGGTACAACATCTAACCAACACTGCCAGAGTCGTCCTACACTTTTTAGGGGTATAGAACCTAATACTAAGTGGATCCACTAGTCTATGCTAAAAGAATTAAGGAATCATCTAAAAAGTATGACCCTTTCTACTCACGTTTGCTTCATAGTTTGGTTTGGGGGGGGGGGGGTTGTGAGTTGTATGAACTCTCCCCCATATCGATGCTCAATAATACTCTCAAAATATACTTAGCTCATTATGTTTTAAATAAAATATTTTCTCTTTTGGTGGTTTGAGATTATTAGTCAAAAATGTTTCTCTTAAAAGAGATGGTACTTAAAACTTCTCATGAACTCTTTTGGAAATTGGTGTTTATATTCTTGCTCAAATGTGAAAACATTTATTCTTAGGAATACTTAGTTCCTGTATATTATTTTAAAGAAAATGAATGCAACTTTACTCTTCCTTGAACTCAAATGCTCAATTATTAAAACAAGTTTAGAAAAATTTGTAAATGACTTTTCAAAATAAGGTTCACGCCAAATTATGGATGTGAATGACTCAATACAAGGTCTTAAATAATTATACATAGAACTCAATACTCGAAACTCAACAACTCAGAACTCAAGAACTTCAATAATACTACTCAATTTAAGAATACTCAACTCAGAGGTTTCATGCCAAAATGTGGGCATGAACAACTCAACTCATGGACTTCATGATACTACTCATCTCAAGAATGTTTTACTCATAGGATTCATACAGAATTTATGGGCATGAACAACTCAACTCAAAGACTTCATGGATAATATGTAATAGTCCCATGATTAGGAATATCATTCAAAATGGATTAGGAACTCAATACTCAAGACTTAGAACTTGAAGATACTACTCCTCTCAAAGATGCTCAAATTATGAAGTGTATGCAAAATTATGGGCATGAACGACTTGAATCAACGGTCTAAATAACAATATGGAACTCATGTATATGACTCTTCTCAGTCTCATACTTACTTTCTCAAAATATAGCTCAAATCGATAGTTGTTATCAAAGGTTCACAATTGAAGTCAAAGACTTTCTTGGACTCTAATATTAACTCTCTCTTGAATTTGAATTATGAATTCAAGAGTTATGGTTCATGATATGAATGATCTCGTGATGATAAATGTAGAATTATGAATATATACATTATCCTCATTCTCATACTCACTTGCTCGAGTCTTGAAACAAATTATTAGAAGTTGTAGAAGACTCTTTAAAAAGACTCAAAGAAACTTCCTCAAAATGTTCGAAAGAACTTTCAAGACTTAACTCTTAGATCTACCTTGAATTTTAATGATAAAATCAAGGTTATGATTTATGTTACGAATGATTTCTAGATGTTTAGAATTAGTTTAGAGTGGTTAGAATCGATAGGGCTTGAAGTTACCCATTTAAAGGACTCAAACAGGCAAAATGACAAAGAAGAGTTGGGGGTAGGCAACTGTGGCGCACTGAGTGGGGCAGGGAACCAACCCTCATCCTACAGACACAATCTTATGGCACAATAGTGGGGCGGCATGCCAGCCCATTCCCAAGAAATCTGACGAATTTCTTTGCTCATTTTCTCACCCTAGTTAGTCTAGATTTGAATGTTTCTTCCCAGCTCACTTAGATTCAGATACGCAAAGTACACACAAATCTACTAAAACCCCCTCAAATTCCAAGGATTTATCTCAAGAATTCATCAAAACCCCAACAAAACAAGATTTAGAATGAAACTTAGAGAACACTTATAAGAACTTAACATACTCAAACTTATGGATTAAATTTGTAAAAGAAACTCATGATTGGTGTGTGGGTGAACAAACTCAACACTATGAAACTTACATACCTCTTAGGGGTTAAACCCATGGAGAAAATCTGCGATAAAACTTAATCTCGATGAACGCTTTGATCATTTCCTCTTTTCTCCTCTTTTATCTTATTTTCTCTTCTTAAACTCTCAACTAAAACCCTAAGTGTATATTATGATTATAAAACTGAATCTAATCAGTTTAGACCGCTAATACCTTACTAAAAATGAATTAAATCTGATTGGAATAAGGAAAAGACCAAAATACCCCTCATATTTTCTGGTAACTTTCCTTAAATGGACATGTTTACTTAAAAAGGGAATACTCACTCATTCAAACTTGAAACTAAAAATACCCGATGGCGTTGGAAAGATAATTCAAAGAACTTTTATCTGATATCTTATGGGCCACCTAAATCATCATGTACTTAAAGTTATGGTCATTTAAAGTTGACCAAATACTTAGAAGAACTTAAGAATGACTTGAATGAACTCTCTTTAGTTCTTTTTAAAACTCAAGATGCTACATCTAGTGACCTTAATACTTAAATTTTTTTAAAGTCTTTGGTAAAAACTTACTCACTATGAAGGATGGTACGAGTCTTAGTTCAAAAAAAGTTTGGGGTGTTACATTAATGTTGATATTAGGGGTGTACATTTGGTTTTTCGATTCGGTTTTATACTTTTTGGTTTGATTTTTTGGTTTTTGGTTTTGAAGAAGTGTAACCCAATATATACTTTTTAATATAAATCACAAGTAAAACGTAAAACACAATGCATAAAATATAACAATTATAGATGTCCAAACATAAGAAAACAAACTAAATTGTAATGAAAATAACTAAAAAGGGACAAAAATAGTTAACTCCAACTTAATTCTAAACACACACACACACACACACACACACACACACACACACACACACACACACACATATATATATATATATATATATATATATATATATATATATATATATATATATATATATATATATATATATATATATATATATATATATATTCAATTTTTCCATTTTTCGGTTTTCATTTTTTTAAACGCGAAACCAAACCCAAAAAAACCGACCAAAGTAAACTATAAATCCAAAACCAAATAAAAAATCCAAAAAATCAATCCAATTTAAAATTCGATTTGATTTGGTTTGGTTTTTCTGTTGAATCCAAATAGTGCACACCCCTAGTTGACATGTTAATATTGTTTGATATTATTTTGGTCAACTTAATGGTAAACATAGTTTATTCTTCAATAAAGTAATGATGGAAATTATTGGATATGAGAGTAATGATTGGCAAAATATAAAAACATTAGAAACTTTTGATTTTGGTATAATATGTGTCATGTTTGGCAGGTTTTTTTTATAGTGCTTAGGTTAGTGACGCTTAATCCAACTTGGGTTAAAACGTTTCTTATGGTTATCATATTATACATTAAGTTTTGATATATTGAGATAGGTAATTAAATATTAAGTATATGTTATTATGTGATACCATTTGAGTTATATTATTTGGAGGGATTAAAACTTAACCCTAGGCATGAAATTGGAAAATATGAGAATTGACGTGTTAATTGGCATCAAATTTTAGGAACTTAATTATAGATTGGGGTGAGTTTTTCGCTCTACACTAGAGACATAGTAATATGGGTGTTGAGTGTATTAAAATCTTATTGTGATTATTTATTTGAATAAATTATATTGATTTGGAAGTCCAACGAAAGAGGAAGGCTCAAGTCCCGGATTAATTGCTCAATTGTTTGAGGCAAGTGGATTTCTGAACCCTTGTTAAGTGTATAAAATCATGTATTTCCTTGTGGTATGAGTTGGGGAATAATGGAACTTGGTGATGGGTTGAATTTTCCATATTGAATAATTCTAATGATGAAAAATGGAGTAATAAAAGGCAATGTGATTAATAATTGGTGTGTGATGTGTTGAAAATAGTTTGAAAGACTTATTGTTTAATTGTTGATATTGTATCACGATTTTGTTATTGTGAATTGTGCATTGTTATAAAAATGGTCATCTATTTATTTCTTGTATGAACATGTCATTTGCATTAGTTTCGAGACATGATTGTGATAAGTGTTATGTGAATTGAGAAAGAATGATAAATTAAAGAGAATGTACCATTTCGAGTGACGTGTCATGCACCATGATTGATAGCATGATTTGAGGGATGTGTCGCACGTCGTGACAGATTTTATTATTAAGGGTCGTATCGCACGCTGTGACAAATGCATGGACAAATATGTCCCCTATGTGTCCCATACTAAGAAGTAGCGGGTGTGTAGCACTAGGTTAGACATGCATCACTATACTTGGCATTGCATTTCATTACATTGAATATCTATAATATTTGTGAACTTGTGAGTGCATTTTTGTGGAATTTGTGATTGATTAACTTGATCATGTGTGTTATTCTTCCAATATCGTTAGAGTGTTGTTATTGATCATGAACATGTTTTTTTTTGGGGTTTTACCTAAGAATATGAATAGTATTTGTGGTGTATATGATATCTGGAGTGGTTCGACAAATGGAAGAGGAACGATTAAAGGAACGACTAGATAATGCATACTGTGACTTTGGAAACTATAGTTAGTAAAGTTATCACAACATATATGGGTTACTAGCGAATGATGAAAATTTTTATGCCAATCGAGGTAAGAATATCTACTTTAGCTTAATAAATTGACTGTATGTCAAAAAGGGTGATGTAACGACTACAACGAGGGTACATATGCTTACTGGGATAGAATTATAGAGTGTTCATTCGGCTATTGACCTGATCTATGAAAAAGTGCATAATTCTTTGGGCTAGAGACCAAATAGAATTGTTATTATTCTATAACTATTCAATGGGTAGAAATGTGTGGGATATTAGGGTACAATCTTCTCGATAGGTGTGACGTGTTATAGTGGTAGATCTAATAGACTTCAACGGTATAGTATAGTGGCATATGGAAAAAGATACATCGATTGTAAGCGTGAAAACTAACTACTTAAGGAGTTATTAGTTGTATTACGTGCTCAAATAATGAGATTCAATGTCACATTCATATTTAAGAAACCAACTAGCTTGTTACAACGGATGTATGAGTTAAGTATTTTTTTATAAAGAAACTTTTAATGGTGGATCTTTGGTACGATATTAATGTGTTTAGGTTATAAGTGTATCACGAGAATTCTAAATAAGGACTGTTGATTTAGTCATAAGCTCTAAGGGGTGGATCGATTTCGGAATGACAATTTTATGCGTAAAGAAAGTCCTAGCGAGTATACCTATGTGAAGGCAATTGGGGATTTTAGTAACAAAAAAATGTGTATAAAATTGGGTTAGTTCTTTGAATTTGGTTGGTATGATTGGGTTTAAAGTGTCATGTCGATGATAAGTTAGACTTCGAGATGATGGCAAGGACAAACTTAGGATGATGGTAATAAGAGTTTATGATGGATTGTGATTGAGATTCATCAATAGAATAAAGATTGTTGTTTAAACACATTTTTGTATTATAATGATGACTTGTGAGTAGTAAGGTGTTGGATTGATACTATTTGGTGAGTAGCATGGTCATAGGAAAGTGGTAGGATGTGCTGAGACACCGCTGGAATAGAATTGAAAGGAGATAGAGTCATAAATAGAAAGAATTAGTTGAATGTAGTTTAGCTTTCACAAGGAGAAAAAAGAACAAAAATATTTACTTTGATTGTAAGGATCAAAGATGTATCTTTAGAAAGAGTGGATTATTGGATTCAGAAACACATGATTCTATCTGTTTTGCCCAGATTATTGTGATAGTGTTAATGTCATTCATATGGTTAAAAGTTATTGGGTAAGATTTGAAAAAAAAGTCTATAGACGTTTGATTCAAGTGTGGTCATAAGTTCTTGGGTAGTTTCGAGTTTGGTAACGTGTACAATTAAAAAATTTAGTGAAGAAAATGATAAGATATATGGCATGCAATCAATGAATAGATAAGATACGTGAATTTATAAAAATCTTCAAGGTATGAGCTAAAGTTGAAGAGGATTGGGTCACCCAGTTGAATTCAGAATTTGAGTTTTTCATTGTAAGCCTATGTGTGTGGTAGTATGTTTATTCAAGGTAAAAATTGGTAAGATAAGAAATGGTGATTTGCATCGGGTATTGACCATTTTGAAGGACTTCTACATGGTTTGGATAGTAAAGTTTGTTGCTTTTGATTTTTAAAAGACCTAAGGAAGGGTTTCAGGTAAAGTTTTGGTTTAGAAGATAAGGTAAAATGTCACAGTTTGTTTGTCAAATGATAATCTTGGTAAACGATCTATTAAAAAGAACAAGAGTGTGGTGTAGGGTTGAGTTCAAGGTATTTGAAATTTATTTCATGGGAAAAAGGATAAAAGAATAATACATCTCGTATAGACCCTTGGTTTAAAGTTGAATATAGTAGGGTTTTTCGCGTTTGAGTTTAGAAATTACTATGCAATGTGGACTGGTTTTGTACAAACTTACTAGGAATTTATCGGTGACTTTTACCATGATTGAGTTTTGGTTTGAGTGTTAAAAAGATTATTGAGGAAAATTTTGCGTTCTTAAATGGGGCTAGATTGTTCAAATTATGATAGGTAACTTATGGATGTGCAACAATATGGAACTATAAATCTACATAGTTATTGAGGACTTCAAGGGGATTGATACTACTTTGTTGATGACACTACATAGATTGTTGTGATATGGTACATTGACATTGATGTTAATAGAGATTACGTGCTCATAACATATAGAATTATTTTTTTGACAAATAATTTCTTAAGTGTTAGTATTGTCACGCCCCGAGCTACCCCCGAGATGCGGACACGGGACCTAGGACCACAAGTGATCCCAAGCTAACCCTGCTGGCATGATCCTGTGCATACTAAAGAATAATAAACTATTGCGGAAGCTAAATCACACTTAAATGAAAAGATGGGAAATACCCATATGCTAAATCTGATATATATGAAAAATGATGAGTTTAATACAAAGAAAATATCAACTCAATGCTAAGCTGAAACTAACTATGTCTGAAATAAGCCTCTAAACTGGACTAGAAATACTGGGACAAGCCCCAGCTAAATCTAGCAAAACTTAAACTAAATGACTAAAAGACTGAAATGAAACTCATGATTGTTGTCCTCGGAGAATGAGGGCTCACCACTGAGTCTGCTGAACTGGAGACCGGAAATCGATCAAAGCAGGATCTGGATGTAGAGAACCTGAACCTACATCACGAGAAGATGTAGCGCACGTATGCGTTAGTACTTGAAGGTACTGAGCATGTAGGATAGAGTAAAGCTAAAATAAAACATAACTGAACAAGCACAAAAGCAAGTATAGAACTCTAAACATGATATACTGAATGCTGACATAACTGAATACAATGACCAATTTATAACATGCTGAAACTGAATACTGAATATACTGATAAATGGTCAATGCAAGAGAGTCTAACTGAACTGTGGGAGCTACTAATAACCGATAATAAAACCACATGATCTAAATATAGAGTCCTATGTATACGCCCCATCGAGAGGACCCAATATACCCTGTCAAAGGTATAAAGGCATGCTGACGTGATCACTAAACTGATTGCCCACAGAGGGGACTTACAACCTACTTGGCTAGTAGTTCTGGGACTATTGGGTACGTTGAACCCTAGTTCAACTCGGTATTATGCTACTCCCATTGATTTATGTAGTTAACTGATTATGTCTGAATTTTTGTAAATACCGGATAGCTTAAAATTGAACATGCAAACTGAGAATGTAACATTTAATCTGATAATGATGCATTAATAACTGAGACAGGTATAACTGAATAATTGAAATATCTGACCTAGCATGTGTAATTCAAGAACAAAAGAAATACAAAGGTAGGGTTCTGAAATTCATGCGATAATCTGAATAATAACTTTACAATCTGATTTGGAACATATATTCAATAAATTCATGAAGTTCTACCAAGGTTCTAGAACCCTAGGTTAATCATGATAAGAGAATCAAAAACTGACTGAAAACTAGGGACCCAATGGGTGAAAGGAACCCACTAGTGAAATCCCACATACCTGGTGATAAACTTTACGAAAAAACACTTAGCTTTTGGGGCTGGAACTGCTGGAATCTTGTTGTGTTCTTGACTACGGTTCTTGACCTTTTTTCTTCTTTCTTGCTTCTAATTTTCTAACTTTTGATTAATGATTTTGACTTAGGTAAGTTTTAGTTATGTTTCTAGGCTTAAACTGACTAAAATATGATGATTTAGGGTCAAAATGACGTATCTTACAGTTTAAACAAAGTGGGAAAAGACCGAAAGACCCCTGGGTAAGTTGCTGTCGGACCAAACGATGGCCTGGACAGAAGGTCCGTCGTTCCATCGACGGTCCGTAGGTTGGGTCTATTCGACAGGCCTTTACTAAAACGGGCATAACATTTTGCTCGAAGTTCTGATTTTAGCAAAGTTGGTGGCTATGGAAAGCTAATTCAATTATCTATCTGATGATATATCATTGGTAACTTAATTCATTTTGTTATAAGATTTATAATCATTTGAAGTTGAACCTACTACATTTCCCCCCTAACTGGCTGCTAGTTCCCACCTACGGTCAGACCTATGGACCGTGGGTCCACCTACGGACCGTGCTGGTCATCCGTGGTTCTTCTCAGAGAGTGGATGAAGGGGGTCTCGATCGACGGTGACGGAGTACGGACTACGGACCATGGTCTGACCTACGGACTATAGATTCGTCCGTCGATAAAGACTTAGCCAATTTTTCCCGGCTGAGTTTTTTGGGAGTTTCCGACCCCATCGACGGATGTGCAGGATGGACTGTGGGTCACGGTATGGTCCGTCGATGCCACCGTTGGTTGCACCTGCAGATTTTCTGAAAAGTTGATTTTTGGTATGTTTTGGATACAGGGTGTTACATTATCTCCCCCTTGGAAACATTCGTCCTCGAATGAAGACTAAACTAGCTGGAATAGAGGGAGAGAGCTGCAAACCCTACTACTAAACACTGAAAATTGAGTTTCTGACTGAATTGAGTTCTGAGAACATACAAATGCAAGTACAAACTGAGGGAACATGATTGTAAGACTGAATTCACGCATGAATGACTGGAAAACTAAAGAGGAACTATTACCTCAAGCTGGAGTGGAATCGGAAGGAAAGAGGTGAGGATACTTGGCTTTCATGGCTGTGTATGCTTCCCAAGTAGCTCCCTCTACGGACTGACTCCTCCACAAAACCTTGACTGAAGCGACTTCTTTATTTCTCAACCTTCTAACCTGACGGTCAAGAATCTCAACTGGTACATCCTCATAAGAAAGACTATCCTTCACCGCCACACTCTCTAATGGCACTATAGAGGATGGGTCACCCACACATTTCTTCAAGAGTGAGATATGGAAGACCGGATGCACTGCTGCTAAGTCTGCTGGTAACTCTAACTCATATACCACTTTGCCAACCCTTTTCAAGATCTTGTAAGAGCCTACATGTCTAGGATTGAGCTTCCCATTCTTTCCAAATCTCATCACCCCTTTCATTGGTGAGACTTTCAGAAAAACCCAATCATCAACTTGGAACTCTAGTTCCCTTTCTCCTTACATCTGCATAAGATTTCTGAACACTTTGGGCTGTCTTAAGTCTCTCTCTAATTAGTTGCACTTTCTCCATAGCTTAAAGGACTGAATCAGGCCCTATCAAGGCTGCTTCACCTATTTCAAACCAACCAACGGGAGATCCACATCTACGCCCATACAAAGCTTCATAAGGGGCCATCTGAGTGCTGGAATGGTAGCTATTGTTGTAGGCGACTCAATAAGAGGAAGGTGATCATCCCAACTACCCTTGAAATCGATCACACAAGCTCTCAACATATCCTCTAGGGTCTGAATGGTACGTACTGCCTTTCCATCCGTCTGCGGATGAAATTGTTGTGCTAAGGTTAACTTGAGTACCTAGACCCTTCTGAAACGACTTCCAAAAATGAGAGGTAAACTGAGGACCTCTATCTGAGATGATAGACAAAGTAACCCCATGCAACCTTACAATTTCACTAATGTAAAGCTTGGCATAGTCCTCTGTCGAATTTGTAGTCTTGACAGCCAAAAAGCGAGAAGACTTAGTCATCCTATCAACTATCACCCAAATGGAGTCATGCTGTCTGCGAGTACGAGGTAACCCTATGACGAAATCTATATTGATAACTTCCCATTTCCAAGTAGTAATGTCGATCTCTTGAGTCATACCCCATGGTTTCTGATGTTCTACTTTGACTTGCTGGCAATCGGTGCACTTACTCACAAAATCTGTTATATCCCTCTTCATGCCATTCCACCAATAGACTTCCCGCAGATCGCGATACATCTTAGTGGCACCTAGATGAATAGAATACCTGGAATTATGGGCTTATGAAAGAATATGCTGTATCAACTCGCCCACATCAGGAACACACAATCTACCCTAGTAGCGAAGTGCACCATCTCCTCCTTGGAGGAAAACCTCCACTCTCTGATTGTGGACTGCACCTTTTAGTTCAAGTAATATTGGATCACTGTCTTGCTTTTCCTTAACCTCCACTACCAAAGAAGATTCTGCCCCATTTTTAACTGTTACACCATTGTCTGATATGCTCATAAGGCGAACTCCCAAGCGAGCAAGCCTGTGAACATCCTTCACTAGCTCCTTTTTTTCTTCCTAAACACGGGCTACACTACCCATAAAGAGTATACTAAGAGCGTCTGCTACTACATTCGCCTTACCAGGATGATAATGCACACTCATATCATAATCCTTAAGGAACTCAAGCCATCTGCTCTGGCAAAGATTCAACTCTTTCTTAGTGAACACATACTGAAGGATCTTATGGTCAGTGAACACATCTACATGAACACCATACAAGTAGTAGCTCCAGATCTTGAGTGAAAACACCATTGCTACAAGCTCGAGGTCATGAGTTGGATAGTTTTTCTCATGCACCTTAAGCTGTCTAGAAGCATAAGCTATAACCTTATCTCGCTGCATCAATACACAACCAAGGCCAACTCTGGATGTGTCGCAATAGATCACATAACCATCTGACCCCTCTGGTAGAGTCAAAACAGGAGCTTTAGTCAATCTAGTTTTCAACTCTGCAAAACTTTTCTCACAATCATCTGACCATTGAAACTTGACCATCTTCTGCGTCAACCTAGTCAATGGCGAGGCTATGGATGAAAATCCTTCCATGAACCTTCTGTAATAACCCGCTAGACCTAAGAAATTTCTGATATCTGTAGCAGAGGTAGGTTTGGGCCATTGTTTCACTGGTTCTATCTTCTGTGAATCCACTCGAATCCCTTCGCTAGACATAATGTGACCAATGAAAGCAACGAATTACAACCAGAACTCACATTTGCTAAACTTAGCGAATAACTTGCGATCTTTGAGAGTCTGCAAAACAACTCTCAAATGACTTGCATGTTCTTCCTCATTCCTAGAGTAAATGAGGATATCATCAATAAAGACGATAACGAACAAGTCTAAGTATTGTTTGAACATTCTGTTCATCAAATCCATGAAAGCTACAATAGCATTGGTTAGTACAAACGACATAACTACAAATTCATAATGACCATACCGAGTTCTGAAGGCTGTTTTCAGAATGTCACTATCTCTGACTCTAAGCTGATAATAACCCGATCTGAGGTCTATCTTTGAGAAATGGCTAGCACCCTGAAGTTGGTCAAACAAGTCATCAATCCTGGGGATGGGATACTTATTCTTGATTGTGACCTTGTTCAACTGTCTATAGTCAATGCACATTCTGATAGAACCATCTTTCTTCTTTACGAACAACACTGGTGCACCCCATGGTGAAATACTACGTCTGATGAAACCCTTATCTAAAAGGTCTTTCAACTTCTCTTTCAATTTCTTATGCTCTGCTGGAGCCATTCTGTAAGGAGGAATAGAAATAGGCTGGGTATCTGGAAGGAGATCAATTCCAAAGTCGATTTCCCTTTCGGGAGGGACTCCGGGAAGATCTTCTGGAAACACTTATGGAAACTCAATGACTACTGGAACTGACTCAATAGTTGGGGTTTCAGACCTAAAGTCATTAACCCGAACTAGATGATAGAGATAACCCTTAGAGATCATCTTTCTAGCCTTAAGTTAAGAAATATATTGACCCTTAGGCGGTAAGCTACTACCCTTCCATTCTAAGATTAGTTCGTCTGGAAACTAAAAATGAACAATCCTAGTTCTACAATCGACTGAGGCATAACATGAATGTAACCAATTCATGCCTAGAATGACATCGAAGTCTATCATTTCTAACTCTACAAGATCTGCTGAGGTGACTTTCTGAGAGACTGTGACAGGGCAATTTTTATATACCCGTCTAGCTATAACTGGGTCACCGACTGGAGTAGACTCTGAGAAAGGTTCTGAGAGATTTTCTGGACTGACACTGAATTGGACTGCTATGTAAGAAGTTATAAAATAAAGAGTAGCCCCTTGATCTAACAATGAATAAACATCAAGGTCAAAGACTCGTAACATACCAGTGACTACATCAGGAGAACCTTCCTGATCCTGGAGATCCTAAAGAGCAAACAACCTGTTCTGGCGCTGGCCGCCACCTGTACCAGATGAGTTACCCTGCTGAGTTGGGCGACTTGCTAGTGGTGATGAAGTTGTAGACTGAGCTCTACCATTACCACCTCCATGACTCTATCTAGAAGGACACTCCCTCAACCTGTGACCAGACTGACCGCACCCAAAACATCTTTTTTTTCCTGCAAGGCACTCACCTAGATGGTTCTTACCACACTTAGGGTAAGTGGGGTAAGTCTTGGTGCCTGAAACACTTCCCTGAGACTTAAAGCCTGATGCTCTACCCTTCTGGTCATACCTGTTCTTGGAGGATGGAACACAAGTTGATGAAGGGGCTGGAGCTGAAAACATCTGCTGACCCTGAGAGCGATTTCCACCACCCGATTTCTGCTGAGAATAGTCATAGTTGCCAGTCCTAATCTTCTTATTCTCCTTGGCCTGTTCCCTAAGCTTATCACCCTCAACCTGCTGAGCATGAGTCATAAGCCTAGAGATGTTCATATCTCCCAGCCATGTGAAGAGCATAGCTGGAGAAGTTGTTAAACTTCAGTCCATACTCTTCACTGTTATGTTACCTTGCCTCAAGTTCATGAATTCATAAGCCTTTGCCTCTCTCAACTCTATTGGGAAAAACCTGTCGAGAAAAGTCTCACTAAAATAATCCCAAGTGATAGGAGCTGCATTTGCACCACTATTCTCCTTCCACTGAGTGTACCAGATATGAGCAACATCCTTCAACTGGTATGATGCCAACTCAACCCGATCATTCCCAGTGACTTGCATTACCTCAAATATCTTCTTGATCTCATCCAAGAAATTCTGAGGATCCTAATTATTCTGTGATCCTAAAAATTCAGGTGGATTCATCCTAACAAAGTCACGGACCCTTGCTGTTGCTGATCCACCATTTTTATTCACAGGAGCATGAACCCGATTGTTCTGGTGGGTCATACTCTGAGCCAATATCTGTATGGCATTCCTGAACTCAGCATTATAGACTTCTTAATCTGGACTGGAGGAGCTGCGTTTGCATTCCTAGCGTTCACATTTCTAGCATTAGCTCTATAAGAAGGTATGATCTGAAACATAAAACGTCAAGTTAGAATGGAATAGGATTATACCTTACGCACGATAAGAGTAACAAGGAAGTGAAGTTTTCCTATAACACTTTGTAGCCTCTTATTAGATGTGGTGCACTTCACACCCATGAAAAGAAATCTACTTAGTGCGGCTTTTCAGACATCCTATGACTCTTGAACCTAGTGCTCTGATACCAAGTTTTGTCACGCCCCGACCTACCCACGAGACGCAGACACGGAACCTAGGAACACAAGTGATCCCAAGCTAACCCTGCTGGCATGATCATGAGCATACTAAAGAATAATAAACTGTTGCAGAAGCTAAATCATACTTAAAATGAAAAGATGGGGAATACCCATATGCTAAATCTGATATATATGAAAAATGATGAGTTTAATTCATAGAAAATATCAACTCAACGCTAAGCCGAAACTAACTATGTCCGAAATAAGCCTCTAAACTGGACTAGAAATACTGGGACAAGCCCCAGCTAAATTAAGCAAAACTGAAACTAAATGACTAAAAGACTGAAACGAAACTCATGACTTTTGTCCTCGGAGAATGAGGGCTCACTACTGAATCTGCTGAAATGGAGATCGGAAATCGATCTATGCGTGATCTGGATGCTGAGAAGTTGAACCTACATCACGAGATGATGTAGCGCATATATGCGTCATTACTTGAAAGTACTGAGCATGTAGGATAGAGTAAAGCTAAAATAAAACATAACTGGACAAGCAAAAAAGCAAGTACAATAATATGTACATGATATACTGAATTCTGAGCTAACTGGATGCAATGACAAATTTATAACATGCTAAAACTGAATACTGAATATACTGATAAATGGTCAATGCAGAGAGTCTGACTGAACTGTGGAAGCTACTAATAACAGATAATAAAACCACATGAGCTAAATGTGGAGTCCGATGTATACGCCCCATCGAGAGGACCCAATATACCATACCAAAGGTATAAATGCATGCTGGCGTGATCACTAAACTGATTGCCCACAGAGGGGACTTACAACCTACTTGGCTAGTAGTTCTGTGACTAATTGGGTACGCTGAATGCTAGTTCAACTCGATATTATTCTACTCCCATTGATTTATGTAGTTAACTGATTATGTCTGAATTTCTGTAAAATACTGGATAGCTCAAAACTAAACATGCAAAATGAGAATGCAACATTTAATCTGATAATGATGCATTAATAAATGAGGCATGTATGACTGAATAACTGATATATCTGACCTAGCATATGTAATTCAAGAACTAAAGGAATACAAAGCTAGGGTTCTGAAATTCATGCGATACTCTGAATAATAACTTTACAACCTGTTTTGGAACATATATTTAATAAATTCATGAAGTTCTATCAAAGTTCTAGAAACCCTACGTTTAATCATAATAAGAGAATTAAGAACTGACTGAAAACTAGGGACACCAATGGGTGAAAGGAATCCACTAGTGAAATCCCATATACCTAGTGATGAAATTCATGGAAAAATACTTAGATTTTGTGGCTGGAACTGCTGGAAACTTGTTGCGTTTTTGAACTAGGGTTCTTGAGCTTTTTCTCCTTTCTTGTTTTTAATTTTCTAACTTTTGATTAATGATTTTGACTTAGGTAAGTTTTAGTTTTATTTCTAGCCTTAAACTGACTAAAATCTGATGATTTAGGGTCAAATCAATGTATCTTAAGGTTTAAACGAAGTGGGAAAAGACTGAAAGGCCCCTGGGTAAGTTGCTGTCGGACCAAATGACGTCCTGGACAGAAGGTCCGTCGTTCCATCGACGGTCCGTCGTTTGGGTCCGTAGGTTGGGTCTGTTCGATATGCCTTTACTAAAACGTACATAACCTTTTACTCGGAGCTCTGATTTTAGCAAGGTTGGTGGCTATGGAAAGATAATTCAATTATATATCTGTTTATATGTCATGGGACACCTAATTCATTTTGTGATAAGAGTTATGATCATTTGAAGTTGACCCTACTGCATTTCCCCCCTAACTAGTTGCTAGTTCCCACCTACGGTTAGACCTACGGACCGTGCTGGTCATCCTTGGTTCTTCTCAGAGATTTGTTTAAGGGGGTCTCGATCAACAGTCACGGACTATGGACCATCGTCTGACCTACAGACCGTAGGTCCGTCCGTCGATCAAGACTTAGCTAATTTTTTCCGGTTGAGTTTTTTGGGAGTTTCTGACCCTATCGACGGATGTGCAGGACGGACCGTGGGTTAGGCTACGGTCCTTCGATGCAACCGTTGGTTGCACATGCAGATTTTTCTGAAAAGCTGGTTTTTGGTCTATTTTGGATACGGGGTGTTACAAGTATGAGGTATATCATTGTTTGAATAATAGTTGAACCTTGGTATGTGAAATATTGCATGGAGTTGACACTGGACATGATTCAATAGCTTTATCTCGATGAGAAAGTACTATCAGATTTGAAATTAATGTTATCAACCCTAGGTGGGACCCTATCTATCATTGGATGCTTAAATGGAAAGATAGGGAGCCATAGTTCAAAATTTTGGAGGCTACAATGTGCTTAGTAGAAAGACTTTGATACTAGTGACGGTTTGAGAGTAAGACAAATAGTTGGTGTGGTTATGATGTTTGTTGGTATTAAAAGTGTTGGCTTTAATAGATACTATGAAAAGTATGTGGAGTTTGATAAATCAGGTATGTGTAATATTTTAATGGAGATCGCACTTGTCGATTGTGGGTGGATAAAAGTTGATAGATGAAGTCACATGAATTGAAATGTTTTTATGCGAAGTATGGAAGGAGAATCTTGAGTTATTCGACCTTATTTCCGTACATTATTATGTGACCACTTTCTTCTTTCATGAATTATATGAAGTATAATTCACTGCTTATGTCGTACGTTTACACATCCATGGGTGAATTTCTAGTTGTGATCGGGCATACTGATCCAGTGATTGTCCTCTTGGTAGGGTGTCATCCTTGGACAAACTTGGTCATTTTAGTTATGGAAGATTTGGTCTTGTTTGGGATAGTTAATGTATACCTTTTCTTATCAGGACTTATAGAATAAATACTATGAATAGCTACAGTTGTACGTCAGTCTTAATATTCATCTCTTCATCGAGGTCACATTTTGGCTATATGTGATTGACTGTGGGAATCACTTAGTCTATTCGTACCATTGTTAAGGGTTATTTCCAATCACGGGTACTGATCTAGCATTTTTAATAGTATTGATAGAGGTTTTGTATGCTTAGGTGTACCGTTCGCTAGGTGGTTACTCGATAATTTCCTTCTTTGAATCAGATGAGTTTGATTCTCCTCGATGAGTGACCGACGTCTATAGATAAGATTTTTATAACTTAAGATCGTGAAAAAAATGTGTTGGGAATTGCGAATCTTGATATGATATGTGATGGTTTGTGCATTATGAGTGTGTGGTAGTTGGTTCTGGTTCTGGTTCACTTGTGATTGTAGCTAATAATGATTCAGAATTTTATCGTGGTTATGAAAAAAGATTCATCTTGGTTAGTGGGTATCGGTTCTAAGTGAATTCATGGGTTAGTCTATAGCTTGGTAATCACTCTGGATTTGCAGAGCTTCCAACGTTTGATTCGAAAGTTCAGCTCTTAATAGTTGATCTTGATGGAATGGTCGTAAGGACAACCTCATTTGGAGCGATGAACACCGACTCTAAAAGATCATACCTCGAGCTTTTGGTAACATCGATTATTCTTTCGTCTTCTTTATATTTGAGCACGAACATAATTTTTTAGTGATGGATAATGTAATGACCCAGAAGGTTATTTTGGAAAAATCTTTGTAAAATTACCATCTTACCCCTCTTGATAGTTGTCCAAAGTCATTTTGATCATCTTGTTAAATTGGTTTGAGAATTTTGAACTATATGATAGCTGCGGTTATTTAATTTATGGATATTTATCAAATAATTAATTTACTTAGTTGGTAGTTAATGGGCCACTTCTATAATGCCTTTATTTAATAATCTTTCACTTGGCCCATACATGAAAATAAGTTATTAGGGTTAAAAAGTTATATGCATAATAACTTGAGAAGCGAGAGGAGTATAGCAAAAAAAAAAAATTTGTGTAGCATTGACAAGAGGAAAATGACTCATGGTAAGCAATTCTTCAAGATTTGTTCCTGCATATATTTATCTTATTGCCGCATATATACAGTGTAACTCATTTTGTATTAAATGAGATTAGATAAGTTTTAAACTTGGATATAAGAGTAATGATGGAAATTATTGGATATAAGAGTAACGATTGGTTGACTATAAAATCATCGAAAAATTTAGATTTTGTTATAATATAGGTCAATTTTGGCAGGTTTATTTTATAGTCCTTGGCTTACTGATGCTTAATCCAAATTGGATTGAAAAATTTCATATGGTCATCATATTATGATTTAAGTTTCGATATAGTGATATATGTAATTAATATTAAGTATATTGTATTATATGAGTAATAGTCGAGTTATGTTATTTGGAGGGATTAAGGCTTAACCCTAGACTTGAAATTTGGAAAATATGAGAATTGACATGTTAATTGGCATCAAACTAAGAACTTGATTATAGATTGGGGTGAATTTTTGGGTATAGAGTAGACACATAGTAATATGAGTGTTGTTAGTTTTGAGATTTTATTGTGATTATTTATTTGAATAGATTGTATTGATTTCAAAGTCCAACGAAAGAAAAAGGTTTGTGTCCCTGAGTAATTGCTCGATAATTTGAAGCAAGTGGATTTCTCAACCCTTGTTAAGTTTGTAGATTCATGTATTTCCTTGTGGTATGTGTTGGAGAGTAATGGAACTTGGTAATGGGTTGACTTTTCCATATTGAATAATTCTAATGATGAAAAATGGTAGTAAAAGGCAACGTGATTAATTATTGGTGTGTGATGTGTTGAAAATAGTTTGATAGGCTTATTGAATAATTATTGATGTTGTATCACGATTGTGTTGGTGTGAATTGTACATTGTTATGATGTCACGACCCAGAGGTACACCCTAAATGTAACATGGTGTATAGAACCCCGAAGAACTCGATACAAGCCACTCTGCTTTCATAACATAAAAAATAGGACAATAAGAGTAAAACAACATATTTCAAGTCCAAACATTTTATAAAAGAAAGCGGAAATCTAAATTCTTTGTCTTGTCATAGTCATCTAATACATTAGAATGAAATTGAGACTATCCCATACATCATGTACAAAATTAAAATACAAGAAAGGAAATTAAAACAATGAAAGTACGTCCTCGTAGCATAAGGACTCACCAAAGCCCAAAAGTATCTCAAGTCAACCTATAGCCACGAAACTGATGACCCTAATTGTTGGACCCTACATTTGGGGAAATGTAGGCAAGAGTATGCGTTAGTACAAAATAATCTACCAAGTATGATAGCCATGCATAAAACATTTAAAACATGCTAAACAAATATTTCATTTCATGACATACAATTGACCAAGTTAAAACCTGATATAAGAAGGTTAGGAACATACTTCATAAAACAAGCGCAATGCAAGCTAATCATTTTTAAACCTTTGAACACATATGATATACTTCTTGAAGTAACCGTAGTTCATTATTAATGTTTGGGATTAGCCTTAACCGACATAAAGATCATGTGAGCTATAACATCATTCCCCGTGTCTATCACACCGAAAAAAGTTATCCTACTTGCCAAGGTAATGACCGTGAATTTATAGCTTAACTAGATCCACTAGCTAATGTATCTTGAGACAATCATCATATGGGGGCACATAGGTAAGGTATAAGGCTATTGCTTCTTGAAATCCGTGTTTTACTAACGTGAGAGTTTCCATCTCAATATCCTCTCGGTGCTAAGCATAAATTCCACAGAGTAGTTATTAAGTCTTGACTTATCTCTTTGATCCATGGAAAGGTATCCTAGTATAACCAATACAAGCTAAGAAAAAACTTTTCAACCTAAGAATCCATATTATGTGAGAAAATCATTCACATCATGCTAGTATGTACTGACCCGAAAAGTCAATTTTAATTTTTTTTGTAAGATTACCATTTTATCCCTCCCAATAGTTTTTCTAACTAACTTATAATTAGTAATTGAAGTTGGTTTGAGAATTTTAAACTATTCTTTTAACTATAGTTAATTAGTTGTTGGGTAATCATAAATAATTGACTTAATCGATAGTTAATGGGCTAAAATATTTATTTATTTAAGAACCTATACTATTTGTCTCATATATAATAAAATAACTAATTTTAGTTAATATTTAATGGGTCAAATTTATAATTTACATGACCTATAAATGAAAACAAACTATTAGGGTTGAGATTTATTTTAAGTTCATAATTTACGAAAGATAAAAGGGGTCAGGACATACATGCGGCATCGACGACGACATTCTGGTGAGAACTTAGAATAAAATTTTCAATCAATTAAATGTGTATTATAATTTCTAAGATATGAACAAATTAGGTATTGATTTTAGAGGAAATATAATATTATAATGTTGGCGAGGAGCAAAGTGAATTAATTGTTGTTGTAACTGTGACATGTACTACTTTTTTTGTGTCAAATTAAGGGTTAAACATGCCATGTAATTTAAGGACAATCATAAACCAATAATTATGTCGTGAGGGAGGAATACGATTAATAGTATCACCTTTTGTCAAGCAACTGGGCATTCTTCGTGATGACATTAATTGTCCACGATTAGATAAACATTGGATAATTATTGTATAATAAAATAAAGGGTGATTGTATAGTGTTTGAAGTATGGATGGATAGTTGTTTTCTATAGCTATTTAAGCTACTGATTTCTCATTTTCTTTATGGTCCTTCTTTTAGTGTATTGTATTCCATGATTATCAATTAACTTTTATATTTTGAGAAATGAAGACTTAACCTTAGACTTGAAATTTGGAAATATGAGAATTGACATATTAAACTTGATTATAAATTGAGTGAGTTTTTGGGTCTAGGCTAGACATGTGTGATATGAGTGTTGTTAGTTTTAAAATCTTATTGTGAATATGTACTTGAATAGATTGCATTGATTTGAAAGCTCAACAAAAAGGGAAGGCTCAAGTCTCAGAGTGATTGTTCGATTGTTTGAGACAGGTGGATTTCTAAACCCTTGTTAAGTGTGTGAAATTCGTGTATTTCCTAGTGGTATATGTTTGGGAGTAATGAGAATTGGTGATGGGTTGACTTGTCCATATTGATTAATTCTAATGATGTCAAAGGGGTAATGAAAGGTAATGTTATTAATTATTTGTGTGATGTGTTGAGAATGGTTTGAAAGGCTTGTTTAATCATTGTTGATATTGTATCTTGATTGTGTTGTTGTGAATTGTGCAATGTTATGAAAATGGTCATCTTTTCATTATTTGTGTGAACATGTCATTTGCATTGTTCTGGACATGGTTGTGACAAGTGTTATGTGAGATGATAAAGAATAAGAAATTAAAGAGGAAGTACCATTTCGAGGGTCATATTGCGCGCCGTGATGGATATTATATTTTGAGAGACGTATCGCACGCCGCGATGAATACTCTATATCGAGGGACGTATCGTGCTCCGCGATGATTACTATTATCGAGGATCGTATCGCACGCCGCAATGAATGCATGGACAAATATGTCCCCCATTAGTCCCGAACTGAGATATAGCGGGTGTGTATCACTAGGTCAGACAAGTATCATTATACTTGACATTATATTTCATTGCATTACACTTCTTTTTTGTCATACCCCAAGCTACCCCCGAGACGCGGACACGGAACCTAGGACAACAAGTGATCCCAAGCTAATGCTGACATGATCATGAGCATACTAAAGACTATAAACTGTTGCGGAAGCTAAATCATACTTAAAATGAAAAGATCAAAAATATCCATATGCTAAAACTGAGATATATGAAAATTGATGAGTTTAATACAAAGAAAATATTAACTCACTACTAAGCTGAAACTAAATATGTCTGAAATAAGCCTCTAAACTAGACTAGAAATACTGGGACAAGCCCCAGCTAAATCTAGCAAAAACTGAAACTAAAAGACTAAAAGACTAAAATTAAACTCATAACTATTGTCCTCAGAGAATGATGACTCACCACTGAATCTGCTGAACTGGAGATCGAAAATTGATCTAAGCGTGATATGGATGCAGAGAACCTGAACCTACATCACGAGAAGATGTAGCACACGTATGCGTCAGTACTTGAAGGTACTGAGCATGTAGGATAGAGTAAAGCTGAAATGAAACATAACTGAACAAGCACAAAAGCAAGTATAGAACTCTAAACATGATATACTGAATGCTAACATAACTGAATACAATGACCAATTTATAACATGCTGAAACTGAATACTGAATATACTGATAAATGGTCAATGCAAGAGAGTCTAACTGAACTGTGGGAGATACTAATAACCGATAATAAAACCACATGAGCTAAATGTGTAGTCGATGTATACGCCCCATCGAGAGGACCCAATATACCCTGTCAAATGTATAAAGGCATGCTGGCGTGATCATTAAACTGATTGCCCACAGAGGGGACTTACAACCTACTTGGCTAGTAGTTTTGGGACTATTGGGTATGTTGAACCCTAGTCCAACTCGGTATTATGCTACTCCCATTGATTTATATAGTTAACTGATTATGTCTGAATTTCTGTAAATACTGGATAGCTCAAAACTGAACATGCAAACTGAGAATGCAACATTTAATCTGATAATTATGCATTAATAACTGAGGTAGGTATAACTGAATAACTGAAATATCTGACCTAGCATGTGTAATTCAAGAACTAAAGAAATACAAAGGTAGGGTTCTGAAATTCATGCGATAATCTGAATAATAATTTTACAATCTGATTTGGAACATATATTCAATAAATTCATGAAGTTCTATCAAGGTTCTAGAAATCCTAGGTTTAATCATGATAAGAGAATCAAAAATTGACTGAAAGCTAGGGACACAATGGGTGAAAGGAACCTACCAGTGAAATCCCACATACCTGGTGATGAACTTTACGGAAAAACACTTAGGTTTCGGGGCTGGAACTGCTGGAATCTTGTTGCGTTCTTGACTAGGGTTCTTGACCTTTTTTCTCCTTTCTTGCTTCTAATTTTCTAACTTTTGATTAATGATTTGACTTAGATAAGTTTTAGTTATGTTTCTGGGCTTAAACAGACTAAAATCTGATGATTTAGGGTCAACACGACGTATCTTAGAGTTTAAATGAAGTGGTAAAAGACTAAAAGACCCCTGGGTAAGTTGCTGTCGGACCAAACGACGACCTGGACAGACAGTCCGTCGTTCAATCGACGGTCCGTCGCTTGGTTCGTAGATTGGGCCTGTTCGACACACCTTTACTAAATCGAGTATAACTTTTTACTCGGAGCTCTGATTTTAGCAAGGTCGGTGGCTATGGAAAGCTAATTCAATTATCTATATTCTAATATGTACGGCACACCTAATACATTTTGTGCTAAGAGTTATGATCATATGAAGTTGATCCAAGTGCATTCCCCCTAACTCTCTGCTAATCCCCACCTATGGTACGAACCGTGGGTCCACCTACGGATCGTGCTGGTCATCCGTGGTTCTTCTCAGAGAGTGGATGAAGGGGGTCTCGATCGACGGTGACGGACTATGAACTACGGATCGTGGTCTGACCTACGGACTATAGATTCGTCCGTCGATAAAGACTTAGCCAATTTTTCCCGGCTTAGTTTTTTGGGAGTTTCCGACCCCATCGACGGATGTGCAGGATGGACTGTGGGTCACGGTATGGTCCGTCGATGCCACCGTTGGTTGCACCTGCAGATTTTCTGAAAAGTTGATTTTTGGTATGTTTTGGATACAGGGTGTTACATTATCTCCCCCTTGGAAACATTCGTCCTCGAATGAAGACTAAACTAGCTGGAATAGAGGGAGAGAGCTGCAAACCCTACTACTAAACACTGAAAATTGAGTTTCTGACTGAATTGAGTTCTGAGAACATGCAAATGCAAGTACAAACTGAGGGAACATGATTGTAAGACTGAATTCACGCATGAATGACTGGAAAACTAAAGAGGAACTATTACCTCAAGCTGGAGTGGAATCGGAAGGAAAGAGGTGAGGATACTTGGCTTTCATGGCTGTGTATGCTTCCCAAGTAGCTCCCTCTACGGACTGACTCCTCCACAAAACCTTGACTGAAGCGACTTCTTTATTTCTCAACCTTCTAACGTGACGGTCAAGAATCTCAACTGGTACATCCTCATAAGAAAGACCATCCTTCACCGCCACACTCTCTAATGGCACTATAGAGGATGGGTCACCCACACATTTCTTCACGAGTGAGATATGGAAGACTGGATGCACTGCTGCTAAGTCTGCTGGTAACTCTAACTCATATACCACTTTGCCAACCCTTTTCAAGATCTTGTAAGGGCCTACATATCTAGAGTTGAGCTTCCATTTCTTGCCAAATCTCATCACCCCTTTCATAGGTGACACTTTTAGGAAAACCCAATCATCAACTTGGAATTCTAGTTCCCTTCTTCTTACATCTGCATAAGATTTTTGACGACTCTGAGCTGTCTTAAGTCTATCTCTAATGAGTTGCACTTTCTCCATAGCATGAAGGACTGAATCTAGACCTATCAAAGTTGCTTCACCTACTTCATACCAACCAACAAGAGATCTACATCTACGCCCATACAAAGCCTCATAAGGGGCCATCTGAATGTTTGAATGGTAGCTATTGTTGTAGGAGAAATTAATCAGAGGAAGGTGATCATCCCAACTACTTTTGAAATCGATCACACAAGCTCTTAATATATCCTCTAGGGTCTGAATGGTGTGCTCTGCCTGTCCATCCGTCTGCGGATGAAATGTTGTGCTAAGGTTAACTTGGGTACCAAGACCCTTCTGAAATGACTTCCAGAAATGAGAGGTAAACTGAGGACCTCTATCTGAGATGATAGACAAAGGAACCCCATGCAACCTCACAATTTCATTACTATAAAGCTTGGCATAGTCCTCTGCCGAATCTGTAGTCTTGACTGCCATAAAGCGATAAGACTTAGTCATCCTATCAAGTATCACCCAAATGGAGTCATGCTATTTGCGAGTACGTGGTAACCCTGTGATGAAATCCATATTTATCACATCCCACTTCCAAGTAGGAATGTCGATCTCTTGAGTCATACCCCCTAGTTTCTGATGTTTTACCTTGACTTGCTGACAATTGGGGCAACTTACTCACAAAATCTGCTATATCCCTCTTCATGCCATTCCACCAATAGACTTCCCACATATCGCGGTACATCTTAGTGGCACCTGGGTGAATAGAATATCTGGAATTATGGTCTTCCGCAAAAATATGCTTTCTCAACTCACCCACATTAGGAACACACAGTCTACCTAGGTAGCGAAGTACACCATCTCCCCCTTGGGAGAAAACCTCCACTCTCTGATTATGGACTGCACCCTTAAGTTCAAGCAAGATTGGATCACTGTCTTGCTTTTCCTTAACCTCCACTACCAAAGAAGATTATGCCCCATTCTGCACTGTTACACCACTGTCTGATATGCTCATAAGGCGAACTCCCAAGCGAGCAAACTTGTGAACATTTGTCACTAGCTCCTTCCTTTCTTCCGCAACATGGGCTGCACGACCCATAAATAATCTACTAAGAGCATTTGCTACTATATTCGCCTTACCAGGATGGTAATGCACACTCATATCATAATCCTTAAGGAGCTCAAGCCATCTCTTTTGGCGAAGATTCAACTCTTTATGGGTGAACACATACTGAAGGCTCTTATGGTCAGTGAACACATCTATATGAACACCTTACGAGTAGCGTCTCCAGATCTTGAGTTCAAACACCACTGCTGCAAGCTTGAGGTCATGAGTTGGATAGTTTTTCTCATGCACCTTAAGTTGCCTAGAAGCATAAGCTATAACCTTATTTTGTTGCATCAACACATAACCAAGTCCAACTCTGGATGCGTCACAATAGATCATATAAATATCTGACCCCTCTGGTAGAGTCAAAACGGGAGCTGTAGTCAATCTAGTTTTCAACTCTGCAAAACTTTTCTCACAATCATCTGACCTTTGAAACTTGACCATCTTCTGCGTCAACCTAGTCAATAGTGAGGCTATGGATGAAAATCCTTCCACGAACCTTCTGTAATAACCCGCTAGACCTAAGAAACTTCTGATATCTGTAGCAGAGGTAGGTCAGGGCCATTGTTTCACCGCTTCTATCTTCTGAATCCACTCAGATCCCCTCACTAGATACAATATGACCAAGAAAAGCAACGGATTGCAACCAGAACTCATATTTGCTAAACTTAGCGAATAACTGACGATCTTTGAGAGTCTGCAGAACAACTCTCAAATGACTTGGATGTTATTCCTCATTCCTAGAGTAAATGAGGATATTATCAATAAAGACGATAACGAACAAGTCCAAGTACTGTTTGAACACTCTGTTCACCAAAACCATGAAAGTTGCAGGAACATTGGTTATTTCAAATGACATAACTACAAATTCATAATGACCGTACCGAGTTTTGAAGGCTGTTTTTGGAATATCACTATCTCTAACTCTTAGCTGATGATAACCCGATCTGAGGTCTATCTTTGAGAAATGGCTAGCACCCGGAAGTTGGTCAAACAAGTCATCAATCTTGGGGATAGAATACTTATTCTTGATTGTGACCTTGTTCAACTGTCTATAGTCAATGCACATTATGAGAGAACCGTCTTTCTTCTTTACGAACAACACTGGCGCACCCCATGGTGAAATACTAGGTCTGATGAAACCCTTATCTAGAAGGTCTTTCAACTGCTCTTTCAATTCATTAAGCTCTGTTGGAGCCATTCTATAAGGAGGAATAGAAATATGTTGGGTATCTAGAAGGAGATCAATTTCAAAGTCGATTTCCCTTTCGGGAGGAACTCCGGGAAGATCTTCTGGAAACACTTCTGAAAACTCACTAACTACTGGAACTGACTCAAGAGTTGGGGATTATGAGATAGAATCCTTAACCCTAACTAGATGATAGAGATAACCCTTAGAGATCATCTCTCTGGCCTTAAGGTAAGAAATAAATCGACCCATAGACGCTAAGCTACTACCCTTCCATTCTATGATTGGTTCGTCTGGAAACTGAAAAAGAACAATACTAGTTCTACAATCGACTGAGGCATAACATGAATGTAACCAATCCATGCCTAGAATGACATCCAAGTCTACCATTTCTAACTCTACAAGATCTGCTGAGGTGACTTTCTAAGAGACTGTGATAGGGTAATTTTTATATACCCATCTATCTATAACTGGGACACCGACTGGAGTAGACACTGAGAAAGGTTCTGAGAGATTTTATGGACTGACACTGAATTGGACTGCTATGTAAGGAGTTATAAAATAAAGAGTAGCCCCTGGATCTAACAATGCATTAACATCAAGGTTAAAGACTCGTAACATACCAGTGACTACATCATGAGAACGTTCCTGATTCTGGCGAGCCTGAAGAGCATACAACCTATTCTGGCGCTAACCGCCACCTGTACCAGATGAGTTACCCTGCTGAGTTGGGTGACTTACTGGTGCTGATGAAGTTGTAGACTGAGATATACTATTTCCATCTTCTTGGCCCTGTCTAGAGGGACAATCCCTCAACCTGTGACCATACTGACCGCACCCAAAACACCCTTACTTTCCTGCAAGGCACTCCCCTGGATGGTTCTTACTACACTTAGGGCAAGTGGGGTAAGTCTTGGTGCCTGAAACACTTCCCTGAGACTTATAGCCTGGTGCTCTAACCTTCTGGTGAAACATGTTCTTGGAGGATGGAACACTAGCTGATGAAAAGGCTGGAGATGAAAACTTCTGCTGACTCTGCAAGCAATTTCCACCACCCGATTTCTGCTGAGAATAGTCATAGTTCCCAGTCCTAGCCTTCTTATTCTCCTTGGCATGTTCCCTAAGATTATCACCCTCAACCTGCTGAGCATGAGTCATAAGCCTAGTGATGTTTATATCTCCCAACAACATAGCATTTCTGCACTCTGTCTTCACCAAACCTGACACTCCATACAAGAACTTATTTATCTGAGCCCTGGAGCAGCAACCATGTGAGGAGCATACCTGGAGAGTTGGTTAAACTTCATTCCATACTCTTGGACCATCACGTTTCTCTGCCTCAAGTTCATGAATTCTTGAGCCTTTGCTTCTCTTAACTCTATTGGGAAAAACTTGTCGAGAAATATCTCACTAAAACAATCCCAAGTGATAGGAGTTGTATTTGTACCCCTATTTTCCTTCCACTGAGTGTACTAGATATGAGCGACATCCTTCAACTGGTATGATGCCACTCAACCCGATCATTCCCAGTGACTTGCATTACCTCAAAGATCTTCTTGATCTCATCCAAGAAATTCTGAGGATCCTCATTAGTCTGCAATCCTAAGAACTCAGGCGGGTTCATCCTAACAAAGTCACGGACCCTTGCTGCTGCTGATCCACCATTTTCATTCATAGGAGCATGAACCCGATTGTTTTTGTAGGTCATACTCAGAGACAACATCTGTATGGCATTCTTGAAATCAGCAATGGGGACTTCTTGATCTGGGACTGGAGGAGCTTCGTTTGTATTCCTGGCATTCGCATTCCTAGTGTTAGCTCTACGAGGAGGCATGATCTGAAACGTAGAACATCAAGTTAGAATGGAATTAGATCATATCTTACGCACGATAAGAGTAACAACAAAGTGAAGTTTTCCTAAAACACTTCAAAGCCTCCCTCTCATTAGATGTGGTGCACTTCACACCCATGAAAAGGACTCTACTTAGTGAGGCTTTTCTGACATCCTAGGACACTTAAACCTAGTGCTCTGATACCAAGTTTGTCACGCTCCAAGCTACCCCCGAGACGCGGACACGGAACCTAGGTTCACAAGTGATCCCAAGCTAACCCTATTGGCATGATCATGAGCATACTAAAGACTACAAATTTTGCAGAAGCTAAATCATACTTAAAATAAAAAGATGGGGAATACCCACATGCTAAAACTCAGATATATGAAAATTGATGAGTTTAATACAAAGAAAATATTAACTCACTACTAAGCTAAAACTAAATATGTCTGAAACAAGTCTCTAAACTAGACTAGAAATACTGGGACAAGCCCCAGCTAAATCTAGCAAAAACTAAAACTAAATGACTAAAAGACTAAAATGAAACTCATAACTATTGTCCTCGGAGAATGAGGACTCACTACTGAATCTGCTGAACTGGAGATCGAAAATCGATCTAAGTGTGATATGAATGCTGTGAACCTGAACCTATATCACGAGAAGATTTATCGCACGTATGCTTCAGTACTTAAAGGTACTGAGCATGTAGGATAGAGTAAAGCTAAAATAAAACATAACTGAACAAGCACAAAAGCAAGTATAGAACTCTGAACATGATATACTGAATGCTGACATAATTGAATATAATGACCAATTTATAACATGCTAAAACTAAATACTGAATATACTGATAAATGGTCAATGCAAGAGAGTCTAACTGAATTGTGGGAGCTACTAATAACCGATAATAAAACCACATGAGCTAAATCTGGAGTCCGGTGTATATGCCTCATCGAGAGGACCCAATATACCCTGCCAAAGGTATAAATGCATGCTGGCGTGATCACTAAACTGATGCCCGCAGTGGGGACTTACAACCTACTTGGCTAGTAGTTCTAGGACTATTGGGTACGTTGAACCCTAGTCCAACTCTGTATTATGCTACTATCATTGATTTATGTAGTTAACTGATTATGTCAGAATTTCTATAAATATTGGATAGCTTAAAACTGAACATGCAAACTGAGAATGCAATATTTAATCTGATAATGATGCATTAATAACTGAGACATGTATAACTGAATAACTGAAATATCTGACCTAGCATGTGTAATTCAAGAACTAAAGAAATATAAAGGTAGGGTTCTGAAATTCATGCGATAATCTGAATAACAACTTTACAATCTGATTTGGAACATATATTCAATAAATTCATGAAGTTCTATCAAGGTTCTAGAAACCCTAGGTTTAATCATGATAAGAGAATAAAAAACAGACTGAAAACTAGGGACCCAATGGGTAAAAGGAACCTACTAGTGAAATCCCATATGCCTGGTGATGAACTTTACGGAAAAATACTTAGGTTTTGGGGCTGGAATACCTGGAACCTTGTTGCGTTCTTAACTAGGGTTGTTGACCATTTTTCTCCTTTATTGCTTCTAATTTTCTAACTTTTGATTAATAATTTGACTTAGATAAGTTTCAGTTATGTTTCTAGGCTTAAACTGACTATAATCTGATGATTTAGGGTCAAAACAATGTATCTTAAAGTTTAAATGAAGTGGTAAAAGACTAAAAGACCCCTGTATAAGTTGTTGTCGGACCAAACAACGACCTGGACAGACGGTCCATTGTTCAATCGACGGTCCGTCGTTTGGTCTGGAGATTGGTCTTGTTCGACAGGCTTTTACTAAAATGGGCATAACGTTTTACTCGGAGCTCTCATTTTAGCAAGATTGGTGGCAATGGAAATCTAATTCAATTATCTATCTTTTGGTATGTCATGGGATACCTAATTCATTTTTTGCTAAGAGTTATGATCATTTGAAGTTTCCCCAACTACATTTCCCCCCTAACTGTATGCTAATCCCAAACTATGGTATGGATCGCGGGTCCACCTATGGACCATGCTGGTCAACCTTGGTCCTTGTTAGAGATTGGCTGAAAATGGGTGTCGATCGACAGTCACAGACTACGGACCGTTGTGTCCGTCGATCAAGACTTGGCCAAATTTTTCCTGGGCCTAATTTTGGGAGTTTATGATCCTATCGACGGATGTGCAGGATGGACCCTAGGTCAGGCTACGGTCCGTCGATGCCACTGTTGGTTGCACCAACAGGTTTCCTGAAAAATAGGTTTTTGGGTCTGTTTTTGATACGGGGTGTTACATTGATTATTGGTGAACTTGATCATGTGTTTTGCTGATCTTGTGAGTGCCTTTCTGTGGAACTTGTGACTAATGAATATTGAGCTTGTTGTTGAAGATATGCAATTGTTAGAGTGTTGTTTTTGAGCT
The DNA here is from genome assembly GCA_016801875.1 of Solanum sitiens. Classification (NCBI taxonomy): domain Eukaryota; kingdom Viridiplantae; phylum Streptophyta; class Magnoliopsida; order Solanales; family Solanaceae; genus Solanum; species Solanum sitiens. Next base: position 175,290 of record JABWTJ010000210.1, read on the forward strand.
ATGTGTTTTGTAAATTATTGAACTGTTAGGTTGGACTGATTTTATGCAGGATGTAGTTGTGAAGATTCGGATGGGGTGTAAGGAGTATTCGTATTTTGTTCCCTTAGTTTTTGTTTAGGGATTTACTTGCTGAGTACCATGTGGTTTTGTACTCACCCCTTGCTTCTATAATTTTTTGTAGGTTACGAGCTTGGATTTTTGTGGTACTTGTCATTATTTTCTTTTCCGAGGCTTCTTGAAGATTTGTGAGGTAGCTATTTGTCGCCTCAACAAACTTTCTTTCTCCTTAATTATGATCTTGTTTTATTCTAGAAACAAGTTCATTTAAGACTAATGTTTTCTTTTGAATCAATTGTAATACTTTTGAGGCTTTTACACCTGATAACCAAATTTTAGGGGTAATTTTGAGCTTATTATAAAATTTCTACATTTTAGTATAACGGTTTTGAGTTTAGGCTGTCTTGTCTTGGTGGGATAAGACGAGTGTCATCACGTCCATTTTTGGGTTGTGACAACATGATATTAGAGCCCCAGGTTCATAGGTCTCACGTGTGTCCAAGTTGAGTTTAAATAGAGTCTAGAGGATCGGTATGGAGACGTCTGTACTTATCTTCGAGAGGCTATAGTGAGTTTCGGAAAAATCTTCACTTCTTGGATCTCTATCGTGCGTACTTGATCCTATTTTGATTCTTGTCGCTTTATTCCATTCACTCTCACTTATATGATGACTCATGCATAGTTCCTTATGTGAATAGTTGATGTCGTGTATGACTTGAATGTTAGATCTGGTATTAAGGTGGAAGTAATATACTTATTGAAAAGATGTGTAGTTAGATTTAGAATGTTCAACAATTTGAAGGGGGTTGTGTAAGGTTAATTACCCTAGTAAAATAAATAGTATTTGTATGGTATATACAATAATTAGAGTGGTTTAACAATTGAAAGAAAAATGATTAAAAGGACGGCTAGATAATGAGCATGTAGCTTTAGAAACTACAATTAGTAAAGTTATCATAACATGAATGGGTTGCTTAGGAAATGATGAGAATAATGATGCACCAATTAATGTTAGAATTTCTACTACAATGGTATCAATGCTTAATTGGTTAGAGTTATGGAGTGTGTTACTTTTGATATTGACCTAACCTATGAAAGAATTCATATAGCTTGGGATTTGGAACTAATTTGGTAATATTTAACATCTATTTGATGGGTAGAAATATGTGACCTATTTGGATATGATCTTCTCGTTAGGTCTGACGTGTTCTAGTGGTGGATGTAACGAACTTTCACGATATGGTACTAGTGTCATATGACAAAAGATATGTTGATTGTTAAGCGAGAATACTAACTACATAGAGAGTTATTAGTTGTATCACATGCTCGTATAATGAGATTTGATATTGTATTCATATTTAAGAAACCAACTAGGTTGTTACTTTAGTGGTGGATCATTGGTACGGTGTTTATGTGTTTAGGTTATGAAGTGTATCTCGAGGATTGTAAATGAGCGATATTTCATCGTAAACTCCATGAAAGTGGATCGATATTAGGATGACAAGCTTGTAGGTAAAGGAAGTCTCAAACTCATTCTTGTATGGAGGTAATTGAGAATTGTAGTATGAAAGTGCATATAAAATTAAGTTAGCCTTTTGAATTTGATTGATATAGCTGAATTTAAGGTGTTTTCGATTACAAAGTTTACTTCGTGGTGATGAAAGAGCTAGTTGAGCATGATGGTAATAAGAGTTCATAATTGAATTGTGATTGAGATTCAACTATATAATAGAGATTGTTGGTTAAACAAATTTTGTATGGTAATGATGACTCGAGTATTTAAGGTTGTGGTTTGATACTATTTGGAGTAGCTTGATTGCATGGAAAGTTATAGGAAGTGCTGAGACACTGCTTGAATAAGATTGAAAAGACCTAAAGCCACAAATGAAAAGAATCTGTGGGATTTAGTTTAGTCATTGGAAGGAGGCGGTCGAGAACAAAGTTATTTACTTTGAGTGCAAGTACGAAAGATGTATCTTCAGATGGTAGAAAATGGAGTTTAGAGACGTGTAATGTCATCTATTTTGCTCTACTTATGATAATAGTGTCACAGGTTCATCATATTGGTTAAATAGTATTTGTTAAAATTTAAGAAAGGAGTGTAAAGACATTTGACTTTAGTGTGATGATAAGTTCTTTTATGGTTTTGAGTTTGATAATGATATGGTTTGATTTTAAGCAAAGGATATGATAAGGTCGATGGAGAGGCGATCTCACAAGCTAAGATACATTAATTCCTAAAAATCTTGAAGTTATGAGCTAATATTGATAGATAAAGCGACTGGATTACACAGTGTGATTCAAAATTCAAGTTTTTCATGATTAGTTTAGGTTTGTGGTAGCGTATTTTGTCAAAGTATGAATTGGTAAGGTAGGAAATGATCGATAGGATTGAGTATGCAACATTTGAAAAGGCTTTAAAATAATTTGATTAGTAAATTTCATTCCTTTTGATTGTTATACCTAAATGGGGATTTCACGTAATGTCTTGGTATAGAGGATAAGATAGAAATATCATGGGTTTTGATCAAATGATAAGATTGGTAAGCAAGTAAGCGAAAGGGAAAAGAGTCTGGTGTATTGAAGAGTTCAAGGTATTTGAAATTTGTGTCATGAAAAAAAATATTAATTAAGAAAAGTGAAGGAATAAGACCTTTTGTATAAATCCTTGGTTTGTAGATGAAAGATTTATTAATTTTTGCCTATGAGTTTAGATATGACTGAGAGATGTGAACTTGTTCGACACTATCAGTGACTTATGAAGATTAGATTTTTGTTTAGGTGACAAACAATGATAAGTGGAAGATTGTGCATTATTATGTGGGGCTAGATTTTTCAAATTTTGGTAGGTAACTTATGAAATGCACAAAAATATTAATGAAGATTTTGAGGGGATCAAAACTGCTTTATTGATGAGACTACATAGACTATTATGATACATTACATAAGCGTTTTATGGTGAGTAGAGGTTATGAGCTTATAGTATATATAGGATTATTGGAGTGACTAAGAATTTCTATGAGTTTTAGAATGACTTATTTGACGATTTGGAATTAGTAGTTGAAATATTGTAGTGAAAGTTTGAGTGAAGTTGACTTTGGGTGTGATTCAACGTTGTACCTCAACTGGAAAGTACTATTAGTTTGGAATTAGTTCTATCAGTTTTAAGTGTGATTCATATCTATCATGGGATGCTTAAATGGAAAGTTAAGAAACCATAGTTCGAAATCTTGGATACTACAATGTGTTTGCTAAGAAGACCTTGATACTAGTGACGGTGTGAAAGTAAGGTAAATGGTTGGTGTGGTTATGATATTTGTTAGTATTAAGAGTGTTGGATTTGGTGGAGTAGAGAAGTATGCGGGGTTTGGTAAATCCAATATATGTAAATTTGTAATGGAGATCAGACTGGTTAATTTGGGTGGCTTAAAAAATTAAAATTGAGGGATGTAGTCAGATGAATGAAAATATTGATATGGGCATTATGGAGAAAGTATCTAGTGTTATTTGACTTTGATTCCGTATATTGTTGTGTTGACCACCTACTTGTTCCGGACATGATTTGGAGTATGATTCATTGCATATGTCTACGTGTGTTTTTACATCTATGGGTGAATTCCTAGTGGTGGATCGGATGTACCAATCCTTTGATGTGCTCTTGATTGAGTAGGATCCTTTGACAAACTTGGTCATTTCATTTGTGATAAATTTAGCGTATTTCAATATATCTATAGACACAACCTTGCTTATAAGAACTTATATAAGAGCTACTATGAAGAGTTACAATTGTCTAAGAGTGTAGTTAGAGGTTCTATATTTTAAAGTGTATCGCTTGTTGGGTGTTTATTTAATCATTTCCTTTTTGGGGTTAGATAAGTTTGATTCTCCCTTGATGGGTACCCAATGTCTAAAGATCAGATTTTTATAACTTAAGCTCGTGAAAAGATTGTGATGTGAAAAAAAAATTATGATAAGATATGTGATAATATGTGCAGTATAAGTGTATGGTAGTTGATTCAGTCTCACTTATGGTTATAGTCAGTATTGATTCTGAAGGTCAACTTGGTTATCTGAGAAACGATTTGCCATGATAACAGTGTTAAGTTCCAATGAAATTCATTTAAGATTGAGTTCATGAGTTAGTCTGTGGATTACTAATAACTCTTGATTTATAGACCTTCCAAAGTTTAATTTGAAAGTTTAGTTCTTAGTAGATGATTTTGCTGGATTGGTCTTACGGAGGAGCTCACTTAGATAGATGAACACCGGCTGGTAGGTCATAACTTAGACTTTTGGTAATGCCATTTATTCTTCCTCCTTCTTACTTATGTTCGAGGACGAACAAGGTTTTTATTGGTGGATAATGTAATGAAACGGAAAGTCAATTTTAGAATTTTTTGTAAGATTACCATTTTATCCCTCCCGAGAGTTTTTCCGAGTAACTTATTTAGTAAGTGAAGTTGGTTTGAGAATTTTAAACTATTATTTTAACTATAGTTAATTAGTTGTTGGGTAATTGTAAATAATTGACTTAATTGATAGTTAATGGGATAAAGTATTTATTTATTTAAGACCCTTTACTATTTGTCTCATATATAATATAATAAAAAACTTTAATTAATATTTAATGGGTCAAATTTATAATTTACTTGACCCATATATGAAAACAAACTATTAGGGTTAAGATTTTTTTAAGTTCATAATTTACAAAAGAGAAAAGGGGTCAGGACTTACCTGCGGCATCGACGGCGGCATTCAGGTGAGAACTTCAAATAAAAATTCAATTCATTAAATGTGTATTATAATTTCTAGGATATGAACAAATTAGGTATTGATTTTAGAGGAAATATAATATTATATTGTTGGCGAGGAGCAAAGTGAATTAATTGTTGTTGTAACTGTGACCTGTACTACTCTTTTTGTGTCAAATTAAACCATGCGATTCAAGGACAATCATAAATCAATAATTATGTGGTGAGGGAGGAATATAGATTAATAGTATCACTTTTTGTCAAGTTTTGGGAGTTTAGTTAATTGACTTGTTATCCGGATTAGTAATTATTTGTTTAACTTTTATTTTTTTTTATTTTCGTACTTTGTCTTAATGGTTGAGTTTTGGGCTGACTTGTCTTGGTGGGATAAGACGAGTGTCACCACATCCATTTTTAGGTCGTGACAATATCACGAGTGTTGATTCCTTCTTTTGAATATAATGTTTATCAGAAATAACCTCTCAACACCACAAAAGGTAGGCTAAGGTATGTGTACATCCTACTCTTACAAGATCACACTTGGGATTACACTCGGTTTTTTGTCGTTGTCCTTAGTGTGGTTTAGAGGGCCTTTACATTTAAGTAGATTAACCTATCCTTCCTTATATTAGCCGGAAAAAATCTAGATGTGGAGATTGTTTCACCATCTCTACCTGATATTTCACTTGACATTAAAATTCAAAAATTTCCTTAACTTCTATAAGGGGTTAGTTTTCAGTGGGCCAGATCTTATATATGTATATCCAAACAATAGGTCCTTCTTTTATTGTAAACACATATCAAACCTTTTAAGATATATGATTAAATAGGATAAAGGGATTCTTTTATGTTGTACCATATTAAAATGTTCTTGGAGTTCCCTAATAATTACACGTTGTATTTTTTGTCCTCAGGTTAGTCAATTCCATTAAGAGTTGGCTGGATGGAGCGAGATCAAGATGCTAACCTCAAAAAAAAGGTTGCAGATGACATGGAGTTCGCTGTGCAGTGCTCTAAATGTTTCAAATGGCGCTACATACCTACAAAAATGAGGTATAAAAAAATAAGGGAACACCTGTTGGAATGTCCTTTCTACTTTGAAGATGCCCGTGAGTGGCGTCCTAGTATATCATGTAACGATATACCAGATGTCACCCAGAAAGCAAAAAAAATATGGGCATTTGATAAGCCTAGTATTCCTCAACCTCCTTCGGGTTGGGAACGAATTGTAAAAATCAGAGCAGGAGGCACCAGGTTTGCTGATGTGTAAGTCTTGCATTTTCTTCACTACCTAGAACAATTAGACTAATGTACAAATATATATTTCATGGTTCTTTGATTTTTGTTGTCATGATTTTCAGGTATTATGATTCGCCTACTAAAAAAAAATTTCGTTCCAAACCAGAAGTTGAAAGGTATGTTAATTTTATCAAGTTGAATTAGCTTTACAAAACATGTTTGTTTTCGAAATCCTTTCTTGGGTTGGTATAAATTTGCGAAGTCATAATTTAAAATATGTACTTCATTTGTATTTTTTGCCATATTGACTAATTGTATATATTCCCAGGTACTTGAAGCAACATCCGGAGTATGCATCACAAGGCGTAAAGCTGGAAAAGTTTTCATTTAAGACCCCAAGATCTCTACAAAAGGATTATGCTAAGAAGCGTAGTCCAACACCTTCATATGATATAAATGGTGCTAATGATGGTATGTGTATGTGTTTGTGAATTAAAATTCCTTAAATTCGAAGTAATTAAGATCATGCACATGAATTCTAATTACTTACTTGCGACATGCCTGAAATAATTTTTTGTCCTTCAGATATAATCAGAGATATTCATATCATTCATTTCAATTAAAGAAAATGACAAGAGGATTCATTATTCTAATAGATAATGCATTTAGTAAGATTTAACATATGATGATGATAGATGATGAAAAATAGGACCATATTTGTTACTTGAGGGTGATTCTAGTTATGATCATGAATATCAAGAGGTAATTTATCATAATAATCGGAAAGAAAACCACTAGTGCACTACCTATAGAACTGGGGTGTGGAGGAGTAGAGATAAGACAAAGTTTTGGACATACAAATGGTATGATAGAACTTATTCCTAAGAGTACTCTTTTCAATAAATTCTAACCCTGATTAAATAATAAAAGAGATGTGCATGATTCATCGGTGTGTCACGATCCCAACCGTCGTGATTGGCACCCACACTTATAACCCTTCTATGGGAGAACCATTTCTACAACCCAACCAAGCAACTTAAAGAAACTAAACCATTTTAAGATAGAGCTTCAGGTTTTTAATGGATTAAAATGAGGAGTTCACATTAACTCTGAAATTCTAACAAACAACTATCGCGGAAATTCAACCACTAGAACTGAAAGTCAATGTACCAAAACTCTACCAATTGACAAGTCTAAGAAGATGGGGTGCAACCCCTAAAGCTAAACATAAGTAAATTCCTAAACTTCTAATCTGAGTCCGAAAAGAATGGACTAAACAAGATAAAGGATCCATGACAGCCTGAAAGAACTGGGTCACCCTCAAATCCGGTTTGTTCAATGTTCTCCTAGCTGAGGTATGTCAGGAGCCACCTGAAGATGCCCTGTACTCAACAAAGAAAGAGCAAGTGCAGTATCAATACTCAAAACAACAGTATACTGGTAGGATCACGTGGCTACTTCAGTAAGCGTAATATAAGCAAGTCGTGTTATCCAATATATGTGTCGGAACGTATTACACGGTCCAATATATGTTTTGAAACGTGAAACACGATCCAGTCAGCACAATCACAATCACAATCACACCCGTAAAAATAGTATATATAGTAACACAGTCAAGCAACAGGTTCATGGCATGTAATTATTCATGCACATTTATTTTTCTAGATTCGATTCATGTCTTCCTATCCACATACATGCATGCAAACAATGAAGCAATGAACAAGCATATATAACATAACCGGAAGTCGAACCTATCGCCTACCTCGAAACCAAGACTGAATAATCCTAAGACACTTTGAGCCTTCCCCTTCCAAAGTCTTTCGGCTTGTTCATCGTCTAAACCAAGTAATTAACGCAAGGATCAATAAAAAAGGCCTAATTTACCCAAATTATATCAAAATATCAACCTAAGGCCAAATCCTAATCCTAATGTTCAACTATGGTTTTTCCATCATTAATCTTCGGGCCAAAACCCTACCCCAATGATAATTTACAGGAATTCTAAGTTCTAAGAATTGAAATACGGATTTGGGGAGTAATTAGCTTACCTTTAGCACGAGAAATCGTGGGAATCTGATAAGAAACTGCCCTGGGTTTTCCCTTAACTCTTAAGAACAAAGTTTTGCAGAAAATAGCAATTTTGGGGGTTTTCCCCGATATAAGTCGTGACTGTCCCACCACAGCAGGACCCATCTCGCCACAGCGTCCCCCCCCCCCCCCCCCCCGCGACGAAAATAACCCTTCCCCAGCGGCTTGCACGAAGACAAAAACTTAGAATTTGAGTTCCAAGCTCCCAATTTACAACACACCTTCAAACCTGGACGTTCTAACCCTTTCATACCAAGATCAGTTTCATGAGTTCCACTTGCCCGAATTCGATTCTGTTAAACCATACGAGCTCTTTAACATCTTGACTATCCACTCACGTGATCAAACTCATAATTAAACCCCCATGCATTACCGAATTACCCTAGACCTCACTTGACTCAAATTTCGTCCATTCGTCCAAGTCTAGCCTAAGCTAGAAATTTCCAAGTTACTACTCAGAAGTTTTCAGGCCCAAATTCCTTCCCCATTAGATTTTCCATAATGAAGGAAATATGTCATTATAGGGTGGAACCTATTCTTCAAAAGACTTCTTAATGACTAGGAAATTGGTGAGGTGGTGGAGCTCTAAAAACTGATAAGTGGGTTCCCTGGGACTATTTGGATCTAGACAGACTGACTTGGGCTCATCAAAAAGTTAGGAAGTTCTCTGTTAAAAGGCTATATACAAATGGGTGGTGGTGGGAAGAGCAGGTAGGACTTAAGGCCCTTCGAAAAAAATCTAGTAGATGTGGCTACAACCAAGGTGAAATGTTTCACGCGGTTAGTAGTCAGAAGAGCTTGTCATGATCGACAATTTTGCATCAAGGTGTCTCTTGTGTAAGAATACCTTGAGACCAACAAACATTTATTTCTGCACAATTAAGTGACAACACAGATGACTCTTTTCACCAGCATATCCAACATTTGATGGACCATGCCAGAACAAATAATAGTACATTAAATTGTTGGATTAGAAGGAGAGACATGAAAAGTCAAAAGATCGATAGTGAAGATCGGTCAATTCCAACATGTATTTGGTGGACCATATGAAAAGAAAAGAATCGTGATATAGATGAAGAGATCCAACTAGTGGATTAATAGGAGTATTGTAAGAATCTCTAATATATTTTTTTCTTCTAATGACTTTTTTGAGGTAACCAGCATAGCCCTCAATGTTGACGAATACAAAATATTAACAATCTCAAATGTTGTCTCAGAGAAAGGTAAAAGAATAAATATTCATCATTTAGGACACTACTTTGTACTCCCCCTCTAGCTATATATAATATACATAACACTTATATGATCAATTTGGATTATAAGTTTGACATATCTACTATGTGCTCTAAATATCTTGTGACAAGTTTTGTATATCATGATCTATTATTGTGACAGTTAATCATCCTATCTCAAGTGTCCCTCTGGATGGGATTAGATGTTTTCTTGGTGAACCAGTACCTTCTGATGCAGCCCCACTACATGTACCGGATGGTAACTCTTTGAAGAGATCAAGACTGATGGGATCTCTTTTCTGTGAGCTCATGTCTATGATGCCCGAAGCAAAAAAATATGGTTTCTAATGACTATATGTTGAGGATTTATGAGTCATTCAAAAAACTTATTTCATGTGTTTAAGTTTAGCTGAAAAATGAAATTATTGTCCAAAGATAGAAGGATTGTTTTTTTGTTGAAACATAGTGGTATTGCTGAAAATTTGATACAAGCTATTTATGGTTATGTATGTTTGCATCAGTACTTGAATACATTGTCTAATTTTCATACTCAATACCCCTTCACATAGATTAATTTCTCTCCTTTCTGCTTTTGATTTTTAAACGTTTTTATTTTTCGTAGTAAAAGCTTATTCGCAAATACATGTAAGTCATGTGTTTGAGTATACACTTCTTTCACTTAACCATGCACGTTAAGCAACATGTGCACATTTTTATTTCATTAAGGGTGTGTTTGGTATGAAGGAAAATATTTTTTAATTTTCTCATGTTTGGTTGGGACAGAAGTTTTGAAAAATGTTTTTCAAATCAACTCATTTTCTTTAAAATTAAGGAAAATAACTTCCCTTCAAAAGTTAAGGAAAACATTTTCCAACAGTCTCATCCAAATTCAAATTACTTTTTTTAAAAAAAAAAAACATCAATTTCTAAAATAATATTTTCAATTTCAAAACTTTATTTTTTCACCCAGACACCCCCCCCCCCCAAAAAAAATTATTTTTTATAAATATTTTCAACTTCAAAATTTCATTTCTTCACCCCCTACCCTCGACCCACCCACCCACCCCTACAACCACACAACCACCACCACCACCAAAAAAAAAAAAAAAAACTACCCTTGACCCCTCCCCCCCTCCCCCGAAAAAATTAAGTTTGTTTTTAAAAAATATTTTCGACTTTAAAATTTTTATTTTTTCACCCCTACCTGGATCCCTGCCCCCAAAAACCCACCTCCCCACCCCACTCCACCTCCCAAAAATAAATTTTCATTTAGTTCTTAAAAAATATATTCAACTTTAATTTTTGTTATTTCACCCCTACCCCTACCCCCCCCCCCAAAAAAAAATATTTTATAAAAATATTTTTAACTTTAAATTTTTATTTTTTCACCCCTACCCCCTAGCCCCCCTACACCCTCCCCAAAAAATATTAATTTTTTTAAAAAAAAATATTTTCAATTTCAAAATTTATTTTCTACTCTAGTAAAAATAAAAGATATTTCTCAAAAATATTTTTCATTCATAAATTAAACACTAAAAATCATTTCCTAAAAATATTTTCAACTCACCAACCAAACATGAGAAAATAAGTTATAAATGTACTTTTTTTCGAGAAAAACATTTTCTAGGAAAATATTTTCCGTCGTACCAAACACACCCTAAATCACTTGACCATGGAAAGTTGTATTGGTTTGGCAGAAGGCGGCTTGACAGTGTTAAAAATAAGACATGTGCGTTAGGCCCCAAATTTAAGGGAATAGTTATAAGTTTTATTTTTTAAAAGCAAATATTGAATACTATTTGTAGAAAAAGTAAATTTTCATGAAAAATGAAGAAATTTGACATATTTTGAGTGCTATATCTCATGAAAAACAATTTAAAATTAGAAGTGTTATATTATCAATTGAAAATTAGAATAAATCAATTATATAATATTCATCAATAATTTAAGTTTAAGGACCCGTTTGAGCTGCCCAGTGGTTTGGAGTGAAATCTGAATAAGTAAGGGTTTGCCATGTTTTAGAATTGATCCTAGCTAAACTATGCAAAATTTGCTTACTGTTGAGGTAAATATTTAAGAGTAGGCTATAATTAATATAATAGTGTGTGCTTCTTCACATATATTATATAAAATGATGTTAACCATCAATTAATTAAGAGACCCCGTTTAGAATTTGTATACTTCATTCTTGGAAATTGGAAGTAGCGCATAATTCATGTCTCTAGTAGGTGAAAATAAACGTCCAATCTTCCTCCATCTTATATTAGTTGTCTACATTACTAAAAAATATTTATCTTAAATTATTTGTCAATTGACAAAATTAAGATAGAATTAATTAAATAATTTTCCAATTTACCCTTACAATTGTTTCTTTCTAAAAGTGTAAATAAATTTGTTAAGTTTCAAACAAGTTTCTTTTTCAAATATATATATATATATATATATATATATATATATATATATATATATATATATATATATATATATATATTAGTCCCACTCATTTACATCTTGTATATTTTAGTGAACCCGAATTCTCAACACCAAATATTCAAGTATTATGCAATCCTTGAAAATCACAAGAACAACTAAACTATTGAATTATGACAATATAGAGAGAGACAAACACTTATATTATAACTAAATATACATATTATGTATACCAAATATACAAACTATATACTATCTCTCAATATATATATATATATATATATATATATATATATATATATATATATATATATATATATATATGTATATATATATATATATATTACAAAATTAAAAAATAATAATACACTATATTGATAATAGAGTTTGAATATTTTCTAATAAAAGAAATTGACCCGCCCCAGCCAACGGGCCGAAACCCAGACCTGACCTATCAATTATCATGCTCGTAGAATAGCTTACCCGATTACGGGCTGATTTTTTTTCTACTCATTTTACTGGTCCGATCGGTATCGATTCATTATTGGAGAACTGAGTCTTGTCCAACCCAATATATATTGGTAGGAGTTTTTCTTAATGGGTTGAGCGGCCCAGCTCGGCTTAGTTAACATACTTACATACACCCTCCCTTTTATTTTGGTAGAAAATCTACCCTGGTCGTTAGCACAAGGGACCACAAATATTCATTTTCTTTACTTGTAGAATAATGGTCCTAGATAGGTGAACGCAAAATTATTGCTAGTTAAATTTGATACACCAAATCTTACTAACATATCATATTAAAAGAAAATAAGAGCAATTTACACAATACCTTTATTACAATGGAAGTTAAATATAAATTAAACTGAAGATTAATGCTCAATATCAAAATGGTATTGTTTGCCCCTTAAATTAAGGCGAGCTGGACAATGCCATAGACCAAATGTCATTGTATGACCTACTTATACGATTCTTACTGCCTAATATATATCTTATTTGAAACGTACGATGAATGTGCCTACCAATTCTAAAAATAATTATATAAATTTAGGTACGATACTAAAATGGCTTACTTCCACCTAATTCTTTCAACCATTCAAATTTAATATTATTTGTTTTTGTGGTCTTTTTCGAGATTTAGTTTTACAAACATATTATTAATTAATTTAAATGCATAAGGTGCATTATATGCCTCAAATTAGTTGATAACGAACACAAAATACATGAAAAAGATATAATACATGTAGAAATCAAGAACATTTGCTAACAAACATGTGAAAATTATTCTAGCACACATTACAAGAAAATTACTCTCCATTTCAAAAAATTACAATCATGAATCAATGAATTAAGTGTAAGATATGAATTTTGTAAGAAAAATTAGTGGTGAAATTATTTTAAAATATAATACGAACAATATAAAATAGGAAGAGAAGAAAGTTATACCTCATCACGTTCCGTTTTCCTAAGTTCCCTCGAATGGGTTTGATATATTATGATTAGCAATGAGATTTGATTGATATAATAGTTTAATTAATTAAATGATTCATCGCCTCTAATAACAATATGCAACCACACCAAAAGAGATCGACTCGCTTCACAAATTTATTTAAAAATGTAAAATTCATGCCAATTATTTTTAACGTTTTTTAAGAAGTTTCTCGTAAATATATTTTTTTAAAATAATGATTTCATCTCGTAGAGCAATTTTTATGGTAAGTTTGATCGTTTGATTTTATAAAAGAAATAATTTTAAATTGAGTGATTTTATTGATATAAAACAAATTTAAATGACTTTACAACATAATTTCTCAAAGTTTGATGACCTTTTGAAATATTTATTAGAAAATTAAGAGAAATTTAACATTTTTGAAATTATATGACTGTAAGGCCTTATTTGTTTCCATTAAGATTAAGAGGTCTGAATCTGAATATACATCTGAATATTAAGATTTGCATTAAGATTCAGGTGTTTTGATCTGAATACACATCGGAATATTAAGATCTGGTCTTTAAATCTGAACACTAAATAATTAATACTATTTGTTTTCAATAACTGAATGTGCATGTGAAATTAACATTAAATTAATAAAATATCATAAAAATATCATTTCAACAAAATATATCGCTTTTGATAAAAAAAAAAAGTTTTAAAAGTTTTAATAATCATGATTTGGAAGTACAACTTTTTTCATTCAAAAACCTTGATAAACGCCAATACACCAAAGTGTTTCTGACACAGTCAATACAAGAAAATTATTAATATAAAAAAAACTTGAATGGATTTATGAAAACTTACCAGTTCAAGAGGGAAAAAATGGTGTTTGATTAAGAAAAGAGAGAAAGAAAGTTTTTAGTTATGAGATAAAAAGGCACGCTTAAAAGCGATAATTTATTATTTGATAACTTATTAAATGAGTCTAAATGTTGTTAAGAGTCTCATACAGATGTGATTCATTCAGACCTCTTCAAACCCATTAAGAGACTTTTTAAAAAATAAAACAAATAAACTTAATGGACTGAATCTGAATAATGCAGATTCAGACCTAAAAGTCAAACGTACTTAATATACTGAATCTAATTGATTAAGATTCAGACATTAAGTGCAAATAAATGAGGCCTAAGGGAAAAATAGATCAATCCATAGATAACATAGAAAGCTTACATGTGTGTTAAAGAAGTGACTCTTCTAATATAGTAGAAAAAGAGAATGTGTCATAATAATTACCTACTTTTATATCTTTCTTTTAAAATCGACACAGTTTAAACTTCATAAAATATAAAATATGGCCTTATTGATGAAACAATTACAGATATTTAGAAGATAAATTATTATAATGATTACTCAGAAAAATAATATTACTCATCAATAGTACAATCAATTATTAAAAGTAAAAATAATTGAAAATTAAATCATATGTTTCAAATTTGATTGATACTTCACAAAGCGAAGTATGAGTATACATCATGTTCTTTACTTCGTCATAATGAACTAAACCATCTGTTTCAAGTTCTCCAATTTCTTTCAAGATTACAGATTCCACTTGTGAATTCTTCTAAAGTAACCAAAAAAAACTGTGTCAATGCAGCTGAAGTGATATCACGTCCAGCTAAAAATAAAATAATATAATTAATGAATAAAGATATACAAAGGAAGTAATAAAATTCAAATTTTAAATCAGCCTAGATGATCTAGGTATTCTAAACGTTGTTTAGACGACAAAGATTGGAACTTGTTGACTAAACCACTTGAAAATTTTGATTAGAAGACAATTATCTTTGTTATGTTTAATTTTTTCTTAATATAATTTATATTACATGATTGATTTCCCACGTCTGAACCCAACCCATTGTTTATTATAAATGGTCATGTCCCTACAAATCTCATTTAATAGTCAAAGATAACTTTTGTCACAATTCAAAGAACTAAACGTCACCAATTACTTCATATTTTTCATTTAAATTTTCCCTAAACATTTTTTTCTCCTTAAAATTGAGCTAAAAAGTAAAAACTGACCAAAAAACAACTAGAAAAATGTCATTATCTTTGGGATTAATAATATAACATAAATAATTTTTAGCGACAATAAATATATATATTAACAAAAAGCGGTTTATCAGCATTTGTTATTTGTTATTTGTTATTGGACTCAATATTGCTATAGGTGTCATCGTCCATCAACATTTTCAAAGAAGATTAATTGCCACTAATTAAATATATTTAACAAAAATAAAGCTAAAATATCACAAAATTAATTATCGATAAAGATTATTTTTTACATAGTGTGATTAGTCGTTGATAGCAAACAAACTTATGTCATGACCAAAAATCATGGATCAATGCTACTTAATTTGACGAATCCAATAAACTATATTAGTTTCCAACTTCTCTCTTGGGCCGAATAAATGTGTATCGTTTTTCAATATTTGGAAATTAGTTATATTTATTCGAGAAAAAATTAATAAATGACATATATGAAATGTGATATTACGAGTCCTTATAGGATTCTTAAAATTTTCAAGTTATAACATTAGAATCCTTGTAATTCTTAACAAATTTAAAATTCAAAAATTAAAACTAACAATGAGAAAATAAGAAAATTATAAATATTACTAATCGGAGAAAATCAAGGGATTGTATCTCTCTCTCACTCTTTATTATATACTAGATACAGGTGATCGTGCTAGCACGGGCCCAATATCTTAGTATTATTTTAATTTTAGTTTATGAGATATATGTAGAACTTAAAAAATTGAATAAATTTAATATGATTTTTAGATATGTAAGTGATTAATTATTTTTTGTTTGCGCAAATTTATTGTGAGGAGGTTCATTAAAATGTCTATAATCAAAGTATTTTTCGTCATCAGTCGTGATTTTTTTACTCAAACTAGTTACATGATATAAACAAATATTATAGACATTCAAAATAATAAGCAATAACTAAAGAATATGAATTTAAAACTAAAAGTCATAGCTAATCAGATTTAATAATTTCGAAAAAGATCATACACTAATTAAATTATAGTAGAAATAAAAAGTTATTTTTAAAAAAAAAAAAATTCTGAAACATGCTGAAGTAGGGACGTTTAAAAAGACGTGTCTATTTCAGCGTGAAATCTTGAACTTAAACTAAAAGTCCCAACTAAATATGATTCCATAATTTCGAAAAAAACTACACACTAATTAAATTAAAGTAGAACAAAAAAATAAATTTTTTGATTTTTTTCCGAAACACACTGAAGGAGGCACTCAATAATTATAAAGGATTTCATAATTTCGAAAAAATTATACACTAATTAAATTAAGTAGAACAAAAAAATAAATTTTTAATTTTCAAAATATGTTGAAGCAAACACGTCGACGGAGAACAAAAAGTCGGAGCCGAAAAATATTCTACAATTTTGAACACAAATTAAATTAAAGTAGAACAAAAGAAATAAAATTTTAATTTTTTTCGAAACACGATGAAGCAAGCACGTGAATTATAAAAGTTTTAGCTAAAAAAGAGTCCATAAAAAATTTGATAAAAAATTATACACTAATCAAATTTTTTTTAAAAAAATTAATTTTTTCAAGAAAGACGTTGAAGCAGACACGTCGACTTGTTTGCTTCAGCATTAACTGTCTCTTATATAATAAGAATATGTGGCGCAACCACAAATCAGGTTCCCTTTTAACTTATTTATTTTCAAAATTAGTCTTCCCATTCATGAAAGTTATAATTTTTATGAAAAGTTGTGACTTTAATGAAAAGTTGCGACTTTTACAAAAAGTTATGACTTTTTTACGAAAAGTTGTCATTTTTATGAAGAGTTGCAACTTCTACGAAGAGTTGCAACTTTTATGAAGAGTTGCAACTTTAATGAAGAATTGTGACTTTTACGAAGAGTTGCAACTTTTATAAAAAAATAGTGTTTTTTATGAAAGATTGTGACTTGTCCAAAGAGTTGTGACCTTTCCAATAAGGCACAATAAGCATTTATTCACACTAGCCTTTATTGTCTATAACTAGAGGAATTTTCTCTCATTTTAACACAACGAAACTTCTGAACTTCTTGTTCTGCACAATTAAATATTAGTGCACTTTGCTCCTGTTGAGTGACTCACTGACACCATTGTTTTTTCATCAACACACCGGCGAATAAAATCGTTCTGTCCTGAGAGGATCTATTCCTTTAAACCTCGGGTACTAGAATGAAATAATTTCCTTAAAGGGACTATGTGCATTCAGTGGGCTCAACTTTTTCCTTTATGTTTCATTTTATTGTTAAAGATCATGGTATGTTTTTACAATCACTAATTTATGCTTATTTTATTAACTTTTGTTTTTGAGTACATGTTTTAAACTTTGTTGTTTATGTTTATGCTTTTGATCATTATGTTGAAGTAAAAATATGTTAATCAAGAGTTTAATGTAATCATTAGACTATTGGTGTCATGTAAATTGTAATTCTTAAACTTGTTAAATAAATGACTTTGATCTTTATAAAGTTTTCAATGGCTAAACGATCCATGAGATGTCCAAGAAGGGACTTTGAGTGTTCAAAATCTAGGTGGTTCCACATTACCTTGGAGTTTTATTTATTCAACTTTCTATCTTATCAAAAAATAAAGGAATGTAGTGGGATGGTAAGTATTGTACTCAACCTTAATCAAATGTTTGAGGTTCAAATTTTGGATTGGAGTCAATGAATTACCCCTCAAAGTAGGATGAATCGATATTAATCAAAAAGTTCCAAAAAATAAAGTTGTAACCATATTTATCAAAACATAAACAACAAAATATGTCTTTTCAGAGGCGGATCTAGGATTAGGAGGCGGGGGTGCCACAACGTCCAAGTAAAATGAAAGGATCGGTTGCTTTAATTTTGGGTTACAACTCAGGTTATTGATTTTGTTTATTTTTATAAATGAATCGATCAAATATGCATGTAGTAATATTTTCGTTTAGATATTATGTGATTAGATATAACCAAACAATTCAATTTTATTTCCTTTTTGGAATGTCTTCTTCGTTGAAACTTTTAAGAAAAAAAGAAAGATTTGTCACATTAAAATTTGAGCTTGTATAAACCATCTAATAGTATTAACATAATAGATTTATTTCCATTGACTTTATGTGTTATTGGAAATATATAGTTGAGAAAGATTTCAGCCTAGTCATCTTACATAGCAAAAACGTCGATGAAGATCGAAGAACCTTTAAATTAAAAAAAAATCATTTCTGAAACTTATGTTTTTTTTAAAAGGGAAACTTTCACATATAGCCACTTAAAAATAATTAATTACTCTCCATAGCTATAGTTTGATAATTAGAATTTGTAGCTACATGTTATTTGGAGGAGAGAGGCGAGAGAGAGGGGGAAAAGAGTGGGAGAAAGGTGAATTATATATGTATATTGGTTAGATAATTGTATATTATACATATGAAATTGTATATATGGCAAGAGAGATTGGGAGAGGAAGGTGAGAGGCGAGCGAGACTGGGAGAGAGAGGAGAGAGGCAAGCGAGATAGATAGAGGGAGGAGAGAGGCGAGCGAGAGAGGGAAGAGAGTGGGAGAGAGGTGAATTGTATATGTATATAATTGTATATAACTGTATATTATACATATACATTTGTATAAATGGCAAGCGAGATAGGGAGAGGTAGGAGAGAGGCGAGCGACATTGAGAGAGGGAGGAGAGAGGCGAGCGAGAGAGGGCAGAGAGTGGGAGAGAGATGAATTGTATATGTATATAGGCTAAAAAGCTGTATATTATACATATTTATTTGTATATCCTGGCGAATTATGCGTATACAAATCTGACTAATTAAACAAACTCGAAGTCAGCCCACGTAATTAATGTATAATGTTAGTCGCGAGTGATAATTATAGCAAACTATAACTATGATGAGTAATTAAATAGTATAAGTTTCCCTTTTTAAAACTACTATTTAAATATATTCTTCATAATATTTATTGGATGATCTTAATTCAGTACTCACTAATTGATAAAAAATAAACACGTTACACTCATATCAAGAGATTAATAATTAGTGCAAGAGAAAATTAAAAAAAAAAACTCAAAATTAATTATGAAAAGGGGTCAATTTTAATTAATAAAAAATAATAATAAATAAATAAGAACAAAAGTAGAAAAAGAAAAAAAAAAGGGGTCAATTTGAATTAATAAAGAATAGTCATAAATAAATAAGAATGAATAGAGAAAAAGAAAAGAAAAGAAAAAAGAAAATTAAAAAAAACTCAAAATTAATTATGAAAAGGGGTCAATTTTAATTAATAAAAAATAGTAATAAATAAATAAGAACAAACGTAGAAAAAGAAAAAAAAAAGGGGTCAATTTGAATTAATAAAGAATAGTCATAAATAAATAAGAATGAATAGAGAAAAAGAAAAGAAAAGAAAAAAGAAAAGAAGCAAGCAAAAAAGGAAGCATTGATGGCCAGGTTCGAACCTGCATAACCTAGGCGAGAGATCCACTCCTTTGCCAGCTGAGCTATTTTGTAACACAGCTACTGGATGGCAAAACAAATATATATACATTTAATATACATATATACATATATATACAATATTT
This sequence comes from Solanum sitiens, assembly GCA_016801875.1. NCBI lineage: Eukaryota > Viridiplantae > Streptophyta > Magnoliopsida > Solanales > Solanaceae > Solanum > Solanum sitiens. The sequence continues at coordinate 195,171 of JABWTJ010000210.1, forward strand.
TTTCCGATATCACTGGGTGTCGTGGCACTCCCACGTGGCCACGTAGATCGCCCCCTGTGTCTTTTGTCTTTCAAATAAGAGTCATCGACGCGTATGATTTTGAATAAGGTACTTGCCAATACATCATTTAATCCATATTATTTGAGCGACATATGTTATTTCATTAAAATCCAAGAGATGGGTTTTTATACTTTAATAAACTTATCAAGTACACAACTAAATACATAAGATGTATAAAATTTGGATTTTGTATGTAGAGACCTTGAATAGGAGAAAAACTCCTGCAACTGATGAATAAAATATTTGTACCACTTTTTGAAAATACAAATATAAACAATAAAATAATTAAATATCTTTTTGAAAGACTTTGGTGATGAACAACTAGAGTAATGTGAAAAATTAGTAACAAAATCCATAAACACTTAGAATCAAATTTTTTTCGTCTTAAGATTAAAAAACATTTCATATCTTCTTTCGATAAAATATTCTTGAAAGTTTATCATAGAGTTATACCCTTTCGACAACACTTATATTATCAAATGTTCAGAAGTAGATTATTAACGTAGTTCACCAGCGCGCGAAGCGCCGTAACCAATTATTTAACATATATGGAAATTGAAAACAATGAAAATAATGACCCACTAATTGGGAGAATATCGGGGGATTGTATATCCTGTCAATTACAAAACTCTATATTTAATGAAATGATAATGTTAATTAATAGGTTAGGAATTATTTTAATTCATCTTTATTTTAATCTTTTAATTAAATAATTGGTTAAGAATTATTTTAATTCATCTTTATTTTAATTTTTTAATTAAATAATTATTTGTTAGGTATGGTTAGAAATCTTAAATAAACACAAAATGTGTATATCATGTGTATGTGACTGGACTCTATTTTTAATACATTGGAGTACCCTATTTTAATACTTATTTCATACCTTATACAACAAAAACATTTATTACTAAAATGCATACAAAATTGATAACTTCATACCAAATACATATAAAAAAGGAAAAATTAGCAAAGTAGTCAAAATCAACAACTTAATTAGTAAAAAATTCACTACTTTAAAAATATTAGTTAAAATGTTAAAAATGTCATTATTTTAAAAAAGAATATGTATCCTAATTAAACCCCTATTTTATCACCTAAAAAATTAATTTATTTACATTCTCATGTATATCTATAGTTCACATTTCCCAAATTATTTTTATTTTCAAAAAATCAAAATCTGCAAATTTTCCCCATATCTCTCTCTTCCATATTTATCCCATAAGGAAAAAAAATAAAATTTCTCTCTCTCCATATTTTTCTGTTCATATTCCTATTCAAACCTTCAAATCCTTCTTCTTTTCAACCCCAATTTTCTTATTATCTTCTACCGAAATGTTATTTTTTTATCTTCAAAATCTGGATTCACACAAATTTCTCTAATTAAGGTATTTTCATCGTTATCTTCTTTTTTTAGATTTATTTTCAGATTTTATTGTTGTTTAAATCATTCTTATTTGGTGAAAGTAGGATAATTCTCGTTTAGAATTATAAAACACTCTTCAATGGATGATTCTAAGAGACACTATTCATCTTAGTAAAATGATTTCTAGTGATTTTCCATCATTTAATCTATGTATTACTCAAAAAATAGCGCATATTGTAGGATCTGCTTCTAAAATGAGGGAAGAGAGACGACAAGAACAAAGTCTTCATCAAATTCAGATTGAAAACGTAATTCGTAGGGTACAAGAAAATGATGGGGAAGACCAAATTGTTGATGAAGAGGTATTTAAATATTTCTGCATGTTTAGATTTGCATGTTGAGTTGAAGTTAAAGAACAATTTGTTCAACAATGTGTATTGAATATATTTATAAATTTCTTGTTATGTACACTGTGCAATATTTATTAGTTTGTATTTTGTATTCAGTTGTTATTTTATTGTTGTATTTTGGGGTCAGTTTTTGTTAATTTTGATAATGTATCATTTTTTATTCACTCCTTTATATTTTTTCACATTTGTAGATATTCAATAATTTATGAATACATATTACATGACTATGATATTTCAAATTTTATTAATGAACTTTTGTTGGATTTGTGTTGTATGCTATGTAATTTTTATGTAGTTGTTGTATTTGTGTTATATGATTATTGTTAATGAATTCATTTTGGATGATTTTGGATTCAGATGTGTTTATACTAATTGTACTTTGTGTGAGCGTTGTTTGTATCCGTAAAGTAAATATACACATTGTAATGCTATTTGTATGTTTCCAAAGTAAATACATATTAGTTGTATTCAGTGTATTCTTATTATTTTTTGGATTCAGATGTATTTATTCAGTGTATTCTTATTGTATTCACACTAAAAAAAACTTCCCAGGTCTTTAATAAAGTCAGAAGTAGAGTTGTTAACAAAGTCAAGATTAAGTAACTAATCTATGTATTCACAATTGTACTTGCATCATGTGATGAACAAAACTTTATTCAAGTAATATCACTTACTGAATACATAACAATCATCATGTTATGAACAAAACTTCATCATAGTAATAAATATTATGTATTCATATATTGAAATTGTATCCATTTCATAACAAACGTATACAAAACAAATATTGAAATTGTATCCATTTCATAACAAACGATTACAACATACATTACATTGATCATATTTGTTTCGTTAAAGGAATACAACTTATTCAAATATTCATACGTTATCTATAGTTCATACAATTTATAACCAAAACAGAATACGGATGAAAACAGAAAAGGGACGGAAACAGACTACTTGTTTACAATTATACGAAACCTGAATAATATGATTTACAATTATTTTCAATTACACTTTTAATTTTTTTCATACTATATCAATTTCAAATATACGAAAACAGAATACGGTTAACAATTATATCAATTATAAATAATTAGAAAAAGAATAAGGAAGAAACAATTATCTCGTCGAATTTGTATGAAAATCTTGAAAATCAAAAGTTGAGAGAATTCATCAAATTTTGGGAGTGTCGGTTGATTTTTTGAATTTTTTGATTTTTTGTAACTGATAAGAGTTATAAGCAATACTTCCATCTTTAGTTTTTTTCTCTCCCCTTAATTTCTCCTTTCTGTTTTAAATATTTGTATTCTTTCAATTTAAACAATTATAAAATAGATTAAAAAGATACATAATAAACTAAAATTGTGACATTTTTACTAAATAATGAAAGTATTGACAATGAGTCCTCTTAAATAAGAAAATAATGACATTCTGAAAAATTTCCCCCAAAAAAAATAACTATAAGTTATTTATATAATATGTGTGTAACTGTGCTTCAATAGTTGAATAAATAATATAAACACAATTCATTTTGTGTAAACAATGACTATAAATCAAGAATTCGAAGGTACAACTAATATGGATTCAAAATTGCAATTTTCATATCAAACTCATACCAATTTATATCAATATTTCGTGTATATAATGTGTACACCAATGTTTGTATAAAACAGAAACAAAGGATAGATACACCTAAAAAAACAAATTTATACTAAATATATACGATGACTATAAATTTAGAATTTAAGGTACAACTAATATGTGCAAAATTACGATCTTCATATCAAAATCAAACCAACTTATAATTAATATTTGTTTATATAATCCTATATGTAAATACACTTAAATTGTTCAACAAATAATATAAACAATTAATATTAGAAAAATCATATCTAATTTAGATAACTAATTTATTGCTCAATAAAAGAATCAACCAAAATTAAAAATATTATCTTCACAGTTTATGCAAAACATATTAAAAGAAATGTTTTTTTTCTTTTTCTTCCAAAGTTCAAGAATCTCCATTCATGCTTTGGACATTTCATGCCGAAAAAACTACATAACTAATCAATTTATTGATCTCATTACAAAAATCCCAAATGAGAGACAGCATCCATCTGCGGTAAGTAAATTAACCATCTGCTAACATCAATAAATGTATTGAGAACAGACCTTTGTGTGAATTGTAATCGCTACCATGTAATCGACAGTGTACATTTTAGTTTTCATTGGCACAAAGCAATGGGTAGTGTGCATATTATGCAGCTAATTGTTCTTCACTGCATGCTCTGAAACCGTTTGACAATCATGTGGCTCATTTCCATATAGCATTGTGCACAGTTAGATAGATAATTAGATTCACTGGAGCTGAACTTGCTTCCAGGTGTGCCAGTGATACATTTATCCCAGCAAGCACTTGTAAGCTTTCCAACCATTTCATTGATCATGGCCCTTTCCTTCTGTTGATTGAGAAAATTCTGCAATTCTGGTGACTGAAGAGATGAAGGATCCATGGAGACTTCGACGGAGCAAATCTAGTGATTTTCCCGGTTAAACGGAAGTTTTATCGCCTTGAACTTTTTGCGTCTAGGGCTTTCTTTTAGGAGTAAGCACAAATTTTGAATTTTTAGGCATAATATGAAAATTAAATGAAAATAAAAATAAAATCACATACAAGATCACTTCAAGAAAATGAGAAAGATGAAACAAATAAGGTTGAATGTAAGATGGTTCTTTTAGAGAAAGGTTATGTGTAGAGAGAAAAACTAAGGTTGATTGAGTGTACATGGGCTCTTTACTCTTAAATTTTAATTAATGCTGAAAAAATTAATTAAATATAATATAATATAATTTAGTACAAATCAGTTAAGACATATGATTAACTATTTATTAGTAGTAATTATAAAATAGTACATTTAAAAACTCCCCAAAACATGAAAACACAATTTACTTTAGAAATTAAACTACACGAGTATTTAAATACCCTATTTAATATCTTTCAAATGATTTAAACACCCCTAAGATGTGATGTGATATAAAAAGTGAGTGTACTCTCTTAAAAGACTTATTTGACACTTTTGGTGTGACTTTTTGTGTGTCATTTGACATTAAATGCAACAATTTCCCCAACTTCTATAAGAGGTTATCTTTTAATGAATCACATCTCTTTATATATGTATATTCAAACAATAGGTCCTACTATATTGTAATCACATATAAAACCTTTTGAAATATATGATTGAATAGGATAGAGAGATTCTTTTTTGTTGCCACTTTTTTAACTGTAGTTGGAGTTCACTAATAAATACAAGTTATATTTTATGTCCTCAGGTTGGTGAATTACATTAACAGTTGGCTGGATGGAGCAAAATCATCAAAATATTTTTCACCCCTAGAAAGATACATCAAAACAATATGCATGGTTATGAACCTACTAAACTCAAATTGCAGGTGGTAGATGAAGAGGAATTTGTTGTGCAGTGTGGTAGATGTTTCAAATGGAAGTACATACCTACAGAGGAGAGGTATGAAAAAACAATACATATATTGGAACATCCCTTGTTATATGAAGAAAAAAAATACATATATTGGAACATCCCTTGTTATATGAAGACTCTCATGAGAGACATCTATGAAGAAATCCATGTAGAAATCTCATGTAGAGAAATCAAGGATTGTATTGATAATAATGTATTGATGAATTGATATGTTGATCAATATTGGTAAATTGATCAATAATGATTTTATTGATAGGTGATCAATTAGATGAATTGATAGATAATACTGTTAAGTACATACTCCTTATATAGGAGAGAATTGTAGAGTCCTAAGTTAACTATACTTAGGTAATCTAATCCTAGTGTGACTCTAATTCTTCAGCAGTGTTGTAACTCGCTAGTCAGCTTCATTGGACCTGTTCCTTCGACATGTTCCAATCCTCAGCTTCCTTCTTCATCAACACTTGCTGCAGACACGTTAGTCAGCTGCGTCGGACATGTTCCTTTGACATGTTCCAATCATCAACTTCCTTCTTCTTCAACATATATGATTGGACGATACACATGATGTCACTCAAAAAGAAAGAAAATTGTGGGCTTTTAATAAGCCTAGTATTCCACAATTTGCTTTCAAGTTGAATGACGTCATGTGTATCATCACATGATATATTAGCACACCACTAATGAGTGTCTTCAAGACAAAAAATATTTCAACATGTGTACCCTTATCTTTTCATATATCACATTTGCAAATACGTATCCTCATTCGAAACATCTACCACACAAGACAATGAATTTCTCTTAATCTACCACTTGTTTTTTTAGGTTTGCAGGTTCAATATCATACATATTATTTTGAACTAATCATACATGTTATTTTGAACTAGGCAGTACCAATAAAGCTTCAGATCTATCTCCTCAAGAACACATTTCAAACCATAATAATTTGAATGTCTCTGTTATGGACACAAACCAACAAAAACAGAATGAAGACTTATAAAGATATAGAAGCTTAAAGTAGTAGTTTAATGATGAAAGTGTACATAGGTGTGATAAGATATCAAAATTTAAGACTTTCATGATACTACTTGTGCATATCAGAACATGTCCAAAATGAAATCCAAACTCTAGTATTTAAAGGAAAAACACAGGGTTAGAGTCCTTGAGAGGGAATCGAAAGTATCTATTTGAATTTTGAATAAAAGTTGTTTGAATATCTGAAAATCCATTCTTCATATTAGAGAAACAAAATCTCAAAAAAAAATCATTTTCATCTTGTCTTGATTAGCCAGTTCAAAACGAAAAATAGAGGATCATAGCAACATATTTTTGCATAAAAATAATCATACATAGCCCTGCCAATACTGAGATAGGGGTGGGCATATTCTCAAAGAAGACAGGGAGAGAGATATAGTGTAGCGGCTAATGAGAAGTAGGTTTTAGGAGGTTTTATTTTGAGAAATCTAATATAACCTAATTCTAAAGGGCTTCTATGTATTGGGCCTAACTTTGGACAAAATTTGGGCTGCGTTTCGAAAAAAAGAAGATGAGCCAATTGACCGAATAGTTTGGAACTCTTTTGGCCAAATTTTGTCATTTTTTTCCTTTACCTTAATTCGTTTGAGCTTCTAATTTAATACCTTGTATATTATATAAAAAGTTTCATATGTAAGAAATTTGAAATAAAGCAACAACGATCTTTTTAAAGAAAACAACAATAAGTAATAATAGTAATGTTGACAATGAAAAATCTAATTTTAAAATTAATGAAAATAATGATAAAATGATGATAATTATAAAAATTATAAAGTTAGAGTAACAATTATAACAGGGAAAATGTTAGAATATGCGCAACGGAAGCCTTATTCAAGATCACAAACATATATAATAGCATAATAATGTAAATTGCACTCCTCTATTTAATTTCATTTTTTACCACTACACATATCAAACTTCTTGAAATATATGATTGAATAGGATAAAGAGTTTCATTTTATAACTATCGTTAAAGTTTCATAATGAATACAAGTTGTATTTTATGTCCTCGGGTTGGTCAATTACATTAAGAGTTGGCTGGATAGAGCAAAATCATTAAAATGTTTTTCTCCGAGAAAGATACATCAAAACAATATGCATGGTTATAAACCTACTATACTAAAAAGGAAAATGGTAGATGAAAAGGAATTTGTTGTGCAGTGTGATAGATGATTCAAATGGAGGTACATACCTACAAAGAAGAGGTATGAAAAAATAACAGCACATATATTAGAACATCCCTTCTTATATGAAGGCTCTCATGAGCGACATCAATATAAGATTGGACGATACACACGATGTCACTTAAAAAGAATGAAAATTGTGGGCTTTTAAAAAGCCTAGTATTCCACAATTAGCTTTTAAGTTGAATGACATCATGTGTATCATCACATGATATATTAGCACGCCACTTATGAGTGTCTTCACAACAGAAGGGATGTTCCAACATGTGTACCCTTATCTTTTCATATATCACCTTTGCAGGTACGTATCCTCATCTGAAACATATACCACACAACACAATTAATTCCTCTTAATCTACCACTTGTTTTTGTAGGTTTGCAGGTTCAATATCATGCATATTATTTTGGTCTATCTTTCTAGGGGTAAAAACTCCATTCATCAAACTCTTATTCTAATCAATCAACCTGAGGACAAAAAATATAATTTGTATTCATTAGGGAATTCCCCCGACAATTAAAAAAGACACAACATAAAAAAGTCTATTATCCTATTTAATCATATATCTCAATAAAATTTATATGTGTTTATAATAAAAGTAGAACCGATATATACATATATTATAAGAGTTTATAACGTAGCATTAGCTAACAGATCTCATAGCTCCTAAATTCTAACAGATTCCGTAGCTCCTAAATTCAGACAAATTTCTACAAAAATTTAAGAATTCATAATAAATGTAACCTTTTTTCTTGGCACTGAACTAGGCAGTAACAGCAAAGCTTCGGATCTATATCCTCAAGAACAGATTTCAAACCATAACAATTTGAATGTCTCTGTTATGGACACAAACCAACAAAAACATAATGAAGACTTATAAAGATATAAAAGCTTAAAGTAGTAGTTTAATGATGAAAGTGTACTTAGGTGTGATAAGATATCACAATTTAAGACTTTCATGATAGTACTTGTGTATATCAGAATATGTCCAAAATGAAATCCAAACTCAAGTATTTAAAGGACAAACTTAGGGTTAGAGTTCCTTGAGCGTGAATCAAAAGTATCTATTTAAATTTTGAATAAAAGTTGTTCGAATATCTGAAAATCGATTCTTCAGATTAGAGAAACAAAATCTAAAAAAAAATCACTGTCATCTTGTCTTGATTTTCCAGTTCAAAACGAAAGATAGAGGATCATAGCAACACATTTTTGCATAAAAATAATCATGCATAGCCGTGTCAATACTGAGATAGGGTTGGACATATTCTCAAAGAAGACAGGGAGCGAGATGGAGTGTAGCGGCTGATGAGAAGTAGGCCTTAGGAGGTTTTGTTTTGAGAAATCTAATATAACCTAATTCTAAAGGGCTTCTAGGTATTGGGCCTAACTTTGTACAAATTTTATGCTGCGTTTTGGAAAAAAGAATATGAGCCAATTGACCGAATAGTTTGAAAATTTTTTGGGCGAATTTTGTCATTCTTTTCCTTTACCTTAATTCGTTTGAGCTTTTAATTTAATACCTTGTATATTATATAAACAGTTTCATATGTAAAAAATTTTAAATAAAGCAACAACAATCTTTTTAAAGAAAACAACAATAAGTAATAATAGTAATGTTGAGAATGAAAAATATAATTTTAAAATTAATGAAAATAATTATAAAATGATGATAATTATAAGAATTATAAAGTTAGAGTAACAATTATAACAGGGAAAGTGTTAGATGTGGGCAATGGAAGCCTTATTCAAGATCACAAACATATATAATAGCATAATAATGTAAATTGCACTCCTCTATTTAATTTTATTTTTTACCACTACACATATCAAACTTTTTGAAATATATGATTAAAGAGAATAAAGAGTTTCATTTTGTAACAATCGTTAAAGTTTCATAATGAATACAAGTTGTATTTTATGTCCTCGGGTTGGTCAATTACATTAAGAGTTGGCTGGATGGAGCAAAATAATTTATAATGTCCCCCCCCCCCCCCCCCCTAAAAAGATACATCAAAACAATATGCATGGTTATGAACCTACTCAACTCAAAAGGAAGATGGTAGATGAAAAGGAATTTGTTGTGCAGTGTGATAGATGATTCAAATGGAGGTACATACCTACAAAGGAGAGGTATGAAAAAATAACAACATATATATTGGAACATCCCTTCTTATAAGAAGGCTATCATGAGCGACATATATATATGATTGAACGATACACATGATGTCACTCAAAATGAAAGAAAATTGTGGGCATTTAATAAGCCTAGTATTCCACAATTAACTTTCAAGTTGAATGACATCATGTGTATCATCACATGATATATTAGAACGCCACTCAAGATTTTCTTCACCACATAAGGGATGTTCCAACATGTGTATCCTTATCTTTTCATATATCACCTTTGCAGGTACGTATCCTCATCTGAAACATATACCACACAACACAATGAATTCCTCTTAATCTACCACTTGTTTTTGTAGGTTTGCAGGTTCAATATCATGCATATTATTTTGGTCTATCTTTCTAGGGGTAAAAACTCCATTCATCAAACTATTATTCTAATCAATCAACCTGAGGACAAAAAATATAATTTGTATTCATTAGGGAACTCCCCCGACAATTAAAAAAGACACAACATAAAAAAGTCTATTATCCTATTTAATCATATATCTCAATAAAATTTATATGTGTTTATAATAAAAGTAGAACCGATATATACATATATTATAAGAGTTTATAACGTAGCATTAGCTAACAGATCTCATAGCTCCTAAATTCTAACAGATTCCGTAGCTCCTAAATTCAGACAAATTTTTACAAAAATTTAAGAATTCATAATAAATGTAACCTTTTTTCTTGGCACTGAACTAGGCAGTAACAGCAAAGCTTCGGATCTATCTCCTCAAGAATAAATTTTGAACCATAATAAATTTAAATGTCTCTGTTATGGACACAAACAAACAAAAATAAAATGAAGACTTACAAAGAAATAAAAGCTTAAAGTAGTAGTTTAATGATGACAGTGTACGTCGTGTGTGATAAGATATCAAAATTTAAGACTTTCATGATACTACTTGTGCATATTAGAAGATCTCCAAAATGAAATCCAAACTCAAGTATTTAAAGGACAAATTAGGGTTAGATTTCCTTGAGCGAGAATCGAAAGTATCTATTTGAATTTTGAGTAAAAGTTGTTCGAATATCTGAAAATCGATTCTTCAGATTAGAGAAACAAAATCTCAAAAAAAAAAAATTCATTGTCATCTTGTCTTGATTGACCAGTTCAAAACGAAAGATAGAGAATCATAGTAACACATTTTTGCATAAAAATAATCATGCATAACCCTGCCATTACTGAGATAGGGGTGAACATATTCTCAAAGAAGAGAGGGAGAGAGATGGAGTGTAGCGGCTGATGAGAAGTAGGTTTTAGGAGGTTTTGTTTTGAGAAATCTAATATAACCTAATTCTAAAGGGCTTTTAGCTTTTGGGCCTAACTTTGGACAAATTTTGAACTGCGTTTTGGAAAAAAGAAGATGGGCCAATTGACCGAATAGTTTAGAACTCTTTTGGCGGAATTTTGTCATTTTTTCCCTTTACATTAATTCGTTTGAGCTTCTAATTTAATACCTTGTATATTATATAAAAAGTTTCATATGTAAGAAATTTGAAATAAAGCAACAACAATCTTTTTAAAGAAAACAACAATAAGTAAAAATTGTAATGTTGAGAATGAAAAATATAATTTTAAAAATAATGAAAATAATGATAAAATGATGATAATTATAAGAATTATAAAGGTAGAGTAACAATTATAACATGCAAAATTTAGAATATGCAAAATGGAAGCCTTATTCAAGAGCACAAACATATATAATAGCATAATAATGTAAATTGCACTCTTCTATTTAATTTCATTTTTTACCACTACACATATCAAACTTTTTGAAATATATGATTGAATAGGATAAAGAGTTTCATTTTGTAACTATCGTTGAAGTTTCATAATGAATACAAGTTGTATTTTATGTCCTCGGGTTGGTCAATTACATTAAGAGTTGGTTGGATGGAGCAAAATCATTAAAATATTTCCCTCCTTAGAAAGATACATCAAAACAATATGCATGGTTATGAACCTACTAAACTCAAAAGGAAGATGGTAGATGAAAAGAAATTTGTTGTGCAGTGTGATAGATGATTCAAATGGAGGTACATACCTACAAAGGAGAGGTATGAAAAAATAACAGAACATATATTGGAACATCCCTTCTTATATGAAGGCTCTCATGAGCGACATCTATATATGATTGGACGATACACATGATGTCACTCAAAAAGAAAAAAAAAATTTGGGCTTTTAATAAGCCTAGTATTCCACAATTAGCTTTCAAGTTAAATGACATCATGTGTATCATCATATTATATATTAGCACGCCACTCATGAGTTTCTTCACTGCAGAAGGGACGTTCCAGTATGTGTATCCTTATCTTTTCATATATCACCTTTGCAGGTACGTATCCTCATTTGAAACATCTACCACACAATAATGAATTCCTCTTAATCTACCACTTATTTTTGTAGGTTTGCAGGTTTAATATCATGCATATTATTTTGATCTATCTTTCTAGGGGTGAAAACTCCATTCATCAAACTCTTATTCTAATCAATCAATCCGAGGACAAAAATATAATTTGTATTCATTAGGGAACTCCCCGACAATTAAAAAAGACACAACATAAAAAAGTCTATTATCCTATTTAATCATATATCTCAATAAAATTTATATGTGTTTATAATAAAAGTAGAATCGATATATACATATATTATAAGAGTTTATAACGTAGCATTAGCTAACAGATCCCATAGCTCCTAAATTCTAACAGATCCCATAGCTCCTAAATTCAGACAGATTTCTACAAAAATTTAAGAATTTATAATAAATCTAACATTTTTTCATGGCAGTGAACTAGGCAGTACCAGCAAAGCTTCGGATCTATATCCTCAAGAACAGATTTCAAACCATAATAAATTTAAATGTCTCTGTTATGGACACAAACCAACAAAAACAAAATGAAGACTTATAAAGAAATAAAAGCTTAAAGTAGTAGTTTAATGATGAAAGTGTACGTCGTGTGTGATACGATATCAAAATTTAAGACTTTCATGATACTACTTGTGCATATCAGAACATGTCCAAAATGAAATTCAAACTCAAGTATTTAAAGGACAAACTTAGGGTTAGAGTTCCTTGAGCGGGAGCCGAAAGTATATCTTTGAATTTTGAATGAAAGTTGTTCGAATATCTGAAAATCGATTCTTCAGATTAGAGAAACAAAATCTCCAAAAAAAATTATTGTCATCTTGTCTTGATTGGCCAGTTCAAAACGAAAGATAGAGGATTATAGCAACACATTTTTGCATAAAAATAATCATGCATAGGCCTGCCAATACTGAGATAGGGGTGAACATATTCTCAAAGAAGACAGGGAGAGAGATGGAGTGTAGATGGAGTGTAGCGGCTGATGAGAAGTAGGTTTTAGGAGGTTTTGTTTTGAGAAATCTAATATAACCTAATTCTAAAGGGCTTCTAGGTTTTGGGCCTAACTTTGGACAAATTTTGGGTTGCGTTTTGGGAAAAAGAAGATGGGACAATTGACCGAATAGTTTAGAACTCTTTTGACCGAATTTTGTCATTTTTTTCCTTGAAATCAATTCGTGTGAGCTTCTAATTTAATACGTTTTATATTATATAATAAGTTTCATATGTAAGAAATTGAAATAAAGCAACAACGATCTTTTTAAAGAAAACAACAATAAGTAATAATAGTAATGTTGAGATTGAAAAATATATAATTATAAAATTAATGAAAATAATGATAAAATGATGATAATTATAAAAATTGTAAAGTTAGAGTAATAATTATAACAGGGGAAATGTTAGAATATGGATAATGGAAGCCTTATTCAAGATCACAAACATATATAATTGCATAATAATGTAAACCAAATAACTTGTGAAACTCTAACCTTTTGAAACTTTCACACAACTCGTTCAGGAACATGGACTCCACGATTGGAGCTTTCTACTGATTCCTGACTAACTCTCTCAATCAAGTCTTGTGGACAAAAGTATTTTCAAAAAAATATGATTTTTGCTTGAGAACCACCACGCTTATTTATACTATTCAGCATAGGAATTTTTTTGAAAGATGAAATGTTTCTAGTCATAATTAATAGTCATTAACAATCATTATATACTTTAAGTATATTTAAACACCGTTAAGAATATCCAACAAACATGGTCAATAGTCATCAACAATCTTTAAATACTATTAAGTGTGTTTAGACACCGTTAAGGATATCCAACAGTCATGATCAATACTTTTTCTGTCCCTAATTATTTGTCCACGTTTGAGTTGATACACTTACTAAAAAAATAATTATTGACATAGTGAGTTTACCATTACCCCTATTAATTATGAAGTGGATGAATTAAAAACTTAAGGTTTTCAAAAAGTTCTACATTTTCAAAGTAATTAAGGATATAATAGGTAAAAAAAATTATTCTTTCTTGATTTGTCAAAATGAACAAGTAATTAGGGAAAACCAAAAAAGAAAAAATTAACAAGTAATTAGAGACAGAGAAAGTAACAATTAACAAACATTAAATATCATTAAGGGTATATACACAGTCATTATAACAAAATGTATTCAAAAGTCATGCATTAAACATCATCAATAACCATTAATAAGTATTAAACATTAGAGGAAATACATCAAATCCCCTCTAAACTTGGCTGCAAAACTTATCTTAATACTTTAACTATACGGGTGTTTAAGCACCCCCTAAATAACTTTCAAATGAATTAAATACCACCTTAATGGCTAATGGGGAAATTAAAAAAAAAAGCGTAAAAAGTTAAAAATCAAAGAGAAAAAAATTGGGCTACTTTTATTTTTTCTTTTCAGCCAATAAAATTTTATTTCTTTATCTTCCTTACACCCCACCACCCTCATCCACCAACAACCCTAGCCATTTTTCTTCCTCACACCCCACCACCCCTTGCCACCTTCACCCACCACCCGCACCACCTCCTTATTTTCTTTTTCGAACTCTCAACTTTCTTTTTATTTCTTCGAAACCCTTCCATTCACCCTATTTCTCCTTCTTCGAACCCTCTTTTTGCACCCCTTTTTCTTCTTTTTTCGAACTCACTGTCTTAGCCACCTCCTACCTCGTCCCTTTCTTCTTCTTCTTCTTCTTCTTCTTCTTCTTCTTCTTCTTCTACCCCCTTCTTTCTTCTTCTTCGAAACATTCATACCACATTTATTTTCCATCACTAAATAAGAATAATTTCAAATTATTCTCACTTATTCTTAGATGTGTTGAACAACGAAAAAAAAATCAGCAATTTATTATTGCTTCAAGATCACTATTTATGAAGGAGTTTATTGATTTGATGACTTAATGCTCATTTAGTGAAAAAATTATAATTTTTTCATCTCAAATTAAATTTTTAATTAGAACTATGTATTTACTTTGATAATGTGCCTTAAAGATGGAATGTTTTTAGTGAAATAGTCTTGAAAATTTTAGATTTGTGAAGTTTGATCTTTTTTAAGAATTTTTTAATGTTTATTTTTCTTTTTATAATCTTGGATTTTTTTTCTTTTTTCCTTTCTAAAATTGTGAATTAAGAAAACAAAAAAATAAATAAATAAGAAACTCAAAATTTAAATAATTATCAATGTGGCACTATGTGACACTGACGTGTCGATGACATGGAGCGTATGGAATACACTTGCCATTGTGAGACTGATCTTATAAACTTAGGGTAAATTTAAATTCACTTGAAATGAAATTAAGGGGCAAGTAATTATATGTAAAGTTAAAGTGTCAAACTAAGTTTTGTTGCCAAGTTGAGGTGGGATTTTATGTATTTTCTCTAAACATTATAAAGGATATTCAAGAATCATTAAACACCATTAATAATCATTAACAACAATATTTGCTTCTTTCCTCTTTTAAGAAACAAAGTAACTCAATATTTTCTTCTTCTTCTTTTAAGGAAATGAAAACCTCTTTAAACCAATAAATTGAATGCGATTTATTCAAAAACTGAAAAAATACTAACAACCTTTTTCTTTTCCAAACTCAATTAATTAATCACATAGTAGGAACCACAAATTTATTAGCAGAGAATTTCAATTATAATATTTAATTCGTAAAAGCATGAATTAATCATATCATAATAAATCACAGATTGTACCACTAAAAATGTGTAATTGCACTCCTCTATTTAATTTTACTTTCTTACCACTACACTTATTTAACTCTCCATGTTAGAATTACCGACACCAATCAATTAAATCAAACTTTTGAAAAATCTAATCCATTGATTAAGTTTATCATTTATCTTTATGCTTAAATTAATTGACGTGACGAATATATATATATATATATGTATATATATATATATAAAATCCAGGGTTTTACGTGTCAGCTTATAAGCAACCATGAAGGGGTGTCTTCTATCTCATATCCGAGATATGGTTCTATCAACTAATTATTATTTCATGAATGTAATTTGTTATTATCCAATCCATTAGGTTTATTTTGACTCGTCACCTTTTAATACATTAAAATAATAAAAACAAAATACACATATCATAATTATTGTACCAAGATTAAGAGTATACACACATGTAATGAACTAAAGATATTTTTATTAAAATTCAGAACCTAAACAAATATCTCAATTTGGTCGGTTCAATACATACAAAATATACATTCTGAGTCTCTTTATGAACACAAGAATCCTTCTTGTTGGTGGTAGGCTCAGTATATGCTTTTGATTCTCCTGATTAACCCTTTTTGCATGTCTATCATGGCTCTTGGATCTGTTACTTTATCAGTAGCTTGTTTGTAGTATTCATACAATTAAAGACTTTCATATAAGGATATCTTCAATGGGATATGATTGTAATCACTCTAATGAAATCTAAGAAGACATGTTATAGATTGATAGATACAATTAAGATTTTCAAATAGGAATATATTCAAGTGTTATTTTGCTTTGCTATATATGGGTAGTAATAGTCATGTTATTATTACAAGTAAAGTTACATGTTTTCTTTTCTAACATTCAATATCTTCATAGAAAAATTTCTCGAAAGCATCGACATGAGTATGTTGAAGAACAATTGCAACAGTCAAATATCCATCCCCTTCATTCTCTGGGAGTATAACACAATCACCATCATACTCATGAATCCCTGGACTCATATGTATCTCTTTGCCCCATCCAAAATCCAACCCCAACACTGGCAAACTTATCCAACTTATCACACCAAGATTAGGGTTCCCATAAAAAGGCCCCTCCTTATTTCTAAATGCATGTATATCTTGATATACTGACAAATCCTCTTGTTTTTTCAAGAAATTAATCGTTGAGTTTGCGTAATCACTTGTCACCATATTAATAGCTTCTCTAACTCTTTTAGCAGCACATTCCAATGGACTCGAGGCAATGTCACCTGAGGCCCCGGTGGCAATGACATCAACGATAGCATTGCCAAAGTAGGTATTAGGCAAAGGCGGATTCATTTTTTGACGTATGTTAACACAAATGCATAAATTTGTTGGCTGCTCAAATTTATGACCTCTTGCTTTACATGCACATCTCCATATATGAGCAGTTACAACTTCATAACGCGTGTAACTACGCTCTTTACTGTCCTCTAAACATCTTCCTTGATTTGCTTTTTCTCTCAACATTTCTACTTGATGTTTAGTAAGTTTTAACATAGCACCTTTCGTTGGTTTTTTCTTCTCGTTTTCAGTACTGGACTTGCCAATTAAAAGTGGTGGTGTGTTAAACTGTAAATGCTCAAAAGTAGGAGATGCAATTGCAGGTTCCCCTGCTCGGAGAAGTTTTCGATCATGACAAGGAGAAAACATCAACGGCTCTCCACGAGTAAGCCTAGCCCATTCAGAAAAGAAATACAGAGCACTTTGTCCATCAACAACAGCATGTGAGATTGCGAAACTGAGAGCAATACCACCACACTGAAACTTAGTGAGCTGCACAAACAACAAAGGGAGCTCATTAATTTCGACAGTGTAATCTACAAGAGGAAATAAGCTATTATAATCCGGTGATAGCAAGAAATCAGTGAGATTATCTAGCTTAGCATCAGCTTCAGCTTCCGTTAGAACAACCCCCGAGGCATCACAGTCTAGCTCAAGCCGGGACCCATTGATCCAACGTAAACGACCAGCTAATGGATAGAAGTATACTAGTGCTTCACTCAGTGAGATCTTGAGGGTATCGACGATTTCATCAGTAACAAAATCATTGAAAAATCTATAGTAATAGATGGTTGGTACATGAGTTAGAGCAAATGTTTGATCTAATTCTGATAAGGAGACAGTGCCATTCCATGTTGCCTCAGCTGGCTTAACAACCCAATGGTTCTTTAAGATAACTTTCATTTCTGTGATCCTAATTATGTTGTTGATGTTATGTTTTGACAGAGTATTTAAAGACTATATCAAAGAGCCTGAGTTTCATGACCTAATTTAAAGGTGTAAACACAAAGAAAATGTGTTATATTTGTGACTTGTTTCCTGCGAAAAAGACGTTTGTTAGTTAAAGGTAGATTTCTCATGAACTGAGTTAAGTCCTCACAAATCTATGATAACAACAAGATGTGTATGAAGTATGTAATTTTACTTGTTCCAAAATTATTGCAGAACTTGATGCACAAACTTTGTGTGTGGTTTGCCCCATCCATCGTCATGCTAATGCTGCGAAAATAAACATATGATGAGTTGTTTCATTGGAGAATCATGAAAAGAGCCTCAAATATAGAACTAAAACAGAGTTTAAGCAATAGAATTTTAATCAGTTTTTATTTTTAATAAGCAATCACCATTAGGTTGTTATAATGACTAGAAGAGGACATGAAAACCATGCCTCAAATCCACAAAAAAAAAAAGATTGAAAAGACAATCTTGCTAGGAGAGAAAGTAGACAATACAAAACTCTTCTCAAATAACAAAGAAGAGTAGGTACCAAGTAGGAATTAAGTTGTAAAGTTTCTTTAGGGATAAGAGTACCCACAGTTTTTGAGATCTGCATAATGAATAATTAATATGTGCATCCATTGCACTAATACATGATATTTTCAATCATTAATTTCATGAAATCGGAAATGATCTTTCTTTATGTTAAGCAATTTCACAATCATTAAGGTACTTAGTGGAATTATTTTAAGATCTTTGGTCTAACCCATCAATGGCCCCTTAAAGTTGGTACGAAATTTCACTTAGGCACATCAAGTGGACGATGTTCATTTTAGACACCTCATGTGACTCAAACCCAATATCTTATCATGATGGTGCATCAAAACTCAATTTGATGTCTTATTCTCTTTGTTTGATAGATCTTGAATGTCCTGTCTTGCCCTCAAGCATTTTTCATTATGGTTCATCCGAATTTTAACTTGATGTCTTACCATTTTGGTGCGATGACATACTCGAATCCATTGTCTTACCCTCAGCCAATGGTATAATAAATCGAAGTATAACATGACTTACCATTTGAGTATATCAAATAATATTTAAACTCATGCTACTAAAACTTTACACCTTCTTCCAGGGTGTCCAATTGGACACCCTTTGTCAAAAAAATATATTGTATATACAAGTAAAATGATACACAAAGTGATTAAATAACATATTTTGGACACCATTAACACAATAGGTTGTCATAGCTAAATGGTTTTAGACCGCTTAGATGGGTTCCAGACGTCTTGAATGAGCAAGTGTTTGTGTGTTCAAACAGTGGCGGACCCAGAATTTTCGTTCAGGAGGTTCGAAAAATAAAAATATTGTTGATGGAATTTGAACCTGGGGCATGCAACTTAATATTCCAGAGTCTTACCATTGAACCATCTATTCTTAATTGTTATTGAGGGGGTTCAAAATATATACATCTACAAAATTACAGAAAATTTACCTTATATATATCGTATTTTTTTGTCGAGGGTGTTCGGGTGAACACCCTGGACCCAATGTGGGTCCGCCCCTGTGTTCAAATCTCATTAGCAACAATTTTTTCCCTTTTTAAAAAGAGTTTTTGTTGTGCAATTTCTGACACCCTTCGTAAAATTCCTAGCTCCGACACTAGATTATTTCATCGGAAAAGGGCCTAAAATACCCTTAAAGTATTGGAAATGGTACAAAATTACCCTCCATCCACCTATTGGCTCCAAAATACCCTTCTCACCCACCTATTGGGTCCAAAATACCCTTGTCATCCACCTTTTGGTTCAAAATTGACCACTTATTTAACGGTTTTATATTTAAACTATTTAAATATTTTTTTAAATACGTGGCACGCAACTATATGTTATAATTTAAGTTATTAGTATAATTTATAAATCAATCCACTACCCACCCATTACTAATTAAACCCCTCCAAATTAATACACCCGTCACATTATTAATGCAACAAGAAAAAAGCTACTGCCAATTGAGTGTTTTTAAAAATTTGAGGCGAAAATATCTATAGAAGTAAATTATCATATGTTAAGTGTCTAAATAAAAATTACCGATAAACTTAAAAGTCTGACTTACGTCTCAATTATGTGATGTTACTTCATAGTTAACTTTTTTTCGAAATAATATATTAAAGGTTTTAAAACAAATCATAAATATTTATAAAATTATATTTTAAAAAAGTGCATGAATTAATTCGAAATGTATTACTTCTTTACCTTTAATCATAAATTTTTAATTCAATCTTGAAAGAGAATCATATTGAAAGTGTCTTCCTAAATAAGCGGCTCAACCTATATTTCATTGGGGCTTCGATTCGGACTCAAATAATTTTGAATGTCATTTTCAGGAATCTATAATTTCATCGTGTTTTAGTAGTGTTTATGACAATTTTGATATTATAATTGGATTATTAATTGGGTGGGGTTTAGTTAGTAATGAGTGGGTAGTGGGTTGATTTATAAATTATATTAATAAATTAAATTATAACCAATAGTTGAACGCCAAGTATTTTAAAAAATATTTAAAGAGTTTAATTTTAAAATAATTAAAAAAGTGGTCAATTTTGAACCCAAAGGTGGATGACAAGGGTATTTTAGAGCCAATAGGTGGATGAAAAGGGCATTTTGGAGCCAATAGGTGGATGGAGGGTAATTTTGTACCATTTTTAATACTTCAAGGGTATTTTAGGCCCTTTTCCGTTATTTCATTTAAGAAATTTTGTAGAGTTGGTCATATTCAACCAGTAGTATATGCATTTGGTTATGCATTTGGTTCTTGGTCAATGTTAGTAACCTGACACTAATGTACTCTAAAGGGGTCGTTTGGTAGGCCGCATTAAAACAAATAGCCCATGTATTATAGATGGTATTATTTAGTACTACGTTTGGTAGAAAATTGGGTCTATGTATAACTAATCCATGGATTAGTTAATACATCCTACATGGTATTATGTGATGTATTACTAATACCTTCTATTTGGAGGTATTAGCAATACATGGGATATAATACCATTGGATAAGTCACCTAAAGACAAAAATATCCCTCAAAACATTTTATTATTTGTTTATTTTCTTGATTTTATGTTTTATGGTTGTGCAAGTAAATTTATTTAAATAAATTAGGTTACAAATTATTTAACTCTCTCTAAATAATTTGTAAGCTAATTTATTTAAATAAATTTACTAGCACAACCATAAAACATAAAATCAAGAAAATAAACAAATAATTAAATGTTTGTGCGGTTTTTTAATATTTTGTATTTTCAATAATTTATAACATTGAATACATACAAAAATTACAACTTGCAATTTTATTCGTAAATATAGATGGTTTATTCAATTTTACTATTGTTTACCATCTTTTCAATTTTAAAAGTTGATAGTTTATCTTTTTTTAAATTGAAAATTGACATTTGTAAGTGATCAATTTAATAAGATGATAATTATTTACCCTCAAATAATTTAAGAAAAAAAGGCAAACATGACAATAAAATTGTTCTTTTCTTAGCTAGTTAGAAGGTCATAAAAAAATATTATCCGGCAATTATTTACCTTAACCCAATTGCATAAGAATTTAAGGGTATAATTGGAAAGAAGTTTTTTATAAAGTTTTAATCCAAACATAAGATGAGGTCGAAAACAATGAACCAAACACTTGATAAAAATAATCCCTGTATTACTAATCCCTGCACTATTAATCCCTGCATTACTAATTCTAGCATTACTAATCCCTGCATTATCAATCTTTGTACCAAACGACCCCTAAATATAAAAAGGATTATAGAAAATGCATACTTGATTTTATGCTTATAATACCTTGATTGCAGTAGTTATCATTTTTCCTTCTCGATTCTCGTAACGAGATCAACCAGAACGTGAGCTAAAGAAAAGTTAAAACTCAATATCAATTGGCTATAGTCTCGTGCTAATAACATGTTGTTAAGCATAATCAATATACTATAAGACAATATATGCAAGAGATATGGAGAGTAAAATGTAGAGATCATCTTATTAAAATGTCTTTTAAGTCTTTCATTTGTGTCTCTGAATGAACAATCCTATTTATAGGTTGAGAAACACTCCAAAATCATCATATTAAATGTCATACTTCTTTCATCTCATTTTATGTGACAGTTTTTGAATTTCGTGATTCAGACAAGTTTATCTTTGATCGTAATTTTTTCATAGATCTTTTAAATATTTTGAGGAAAATTATTATGATTTATTGTACTTTTTACGTAATTTACAAATATATAAATTTCATTTCAAAGAATTTAAAGATTTTAATGGATAAATTTTCGATCAAATTTAAACTGATTGACTCTCAGAAAAGGAAAAGTATCACTAAATTGAGATAACGGAAATAATAAATGGATACTACATTTTTATCCAACAAAGGTTGATCGAACTAGCAAATATAAATAAGTAGTTCATGTATTAACTCAATAGACAATCCACTCATTCAATAAATTAATAAACAAAACAAATAAAAATCATCATTTTTTATTAAATCTAAAAATCTATTTGATATGGTTCAGATCCTTAATTCCATTTTTTAAAAAGTATCGACACCCCTTTCCCTAATTTAATTAAAATTAGACCAAATCTCACTCACTTCAATTAAACCAAGTGAAAAATTAGAAGAAGGAAGTTTTGGGCTAATCTCGCATTTCTAGGTTTCATCTCTGCACCAGAAACTACGAACATGTCTTCGAAGATCATGCTGAAACCTAAGGGGAAGAACACCAAGAAAGCTGCTGCGGCGGAAGAGGACGACGGAGCAGTGGCGGCGGTGGGAAAGTTCGTGAAGGAGTGGGGGACATGGACAGCAAAGAAAGCCAAAGTTATCACCCATTATGGTTTCATCCCTCTTGTCATCATCATTGGCATGAATTCTGAACCAAAACCCTCTATTTCTCAGCTTCTTAGCCCCGTATAATCCCCCTTTTCTCAGATATCAGTCGATTTGACTTCTATTGGTAATGGGTTGTTTTGAATTTTCTGTTTAGCACCATGATACTCATCAATTTTATATTTGTCGAGCTAATTTTGGGCTTTGCTATGTATGGATCATCATTGAACCCAATAAACGTTTCTTGGGTTATCAGATTTGTAGCCCTGTGTTAAAGCCCTTTTCTTGGTAATAATTGTTTGTGAATTTAGGGGTTAGGTTTAGATGTAATAAAACTATGTCTTGTTGGCTTTTTAATACTCTTCTGATGTTAATGGGTTGTGAAACTTGGATAAAAGAGTTATCTTTTTTTAGTGAATCACCTTGATTTTGGTTATTTTGATGTGTGTGAAGTATGAGCCAATTCTTTTTGTTTTGTATTTTATGCTTATATTATCATCTGTTTCTACTGTTTCATGTATTTTTGGTGAATGTTTTTACTTACAATATTGTGAGGTTGGTATGCATATCTCCTCTATGCAAGGCATGGTTGTGCTATGGTGAATCCTCTATTTGTTTTCTTAACAAATACAGATAAACAGCTAACCCAACTAGAAGCTAGCGCAATTAACTTGCGATTGAGACATGGTTGATGTTGATTGATTGATTGACGTGGCTGATGAAACTTCATGTTTCAGCCCTTCTCTTGCTTTTTCTCTTCTTTCATTGATTGGGTTGAGTTGTTCTACTCCATATAGTAGTGTAGCTGGCAGTACGTCTGGCAGAATACAGTTCTGGATTTCACTTAAAATAGGTGTATTAGTTATAGAAATAAAGATGTTGTGTTGATGATAGATACCCTGCATAGGAAGGGGAGATAGGCATCCTTTGTTTTTGCCTCCCACTGTTGTCCATACGTGAGTCGAGTTCTTGTAATGTACCATATGAAGTCTTCTCTGAAAGGGTGATTTATTTTATATGTAAACCTACTAATCAATTTAAGCAGTTTTGTTCTTTGCATATGAGACAAGCTTTTGGGCTTTGGTGGATTACCTAATTACAAAATGCATGACCGCATTAGGCCGTTAGCTTGAGTTTACCATTTGGGATGCTTTTTAATTGATTTCTTAGTAACTGAATTTAATAGTGGCTAAGTGGATAAAACCATCTACTGTAGTTGTATGTACAATAAGTGAAGCTTATCCGACTTAACTCTCTGGTAGTTGTTTTGTTATTACTATCACCATGTCTTATAACTCTTTTTCCTTTTATAATGGATGATTGCCATCATTCTCTGAAAAGATGGCAGAAATGCTTTTTCCATCATTTCAGTACCTTTGTGATTCTTTCTCTTTTCCTATACCCTAGATGGGTGATGATTAAAGACTCTATTGTTACTGGAAAGCTTATGGATATTTCACAGGAGCATGTTAGTGAACACAAATGGTCTAGTTGTTTGCATGAGGATTAATAGCTCCTCAGATAGCTTTAGCGTTAATATTGACTTGCCAGAGAGCTGATACATGATTAGTCAGAAGCCGCTGGATGGCAAGTCCAGTGTTGGCTCGTTTTGATTATTGAGATCGAGAAAGCACTCGACTGTCATTCTCTGTGTGACAACTTGCCTGTTATGTTGTTTGCTGATTTTAGTTCTGTAGTAGTTGTGCTTTAGTTTCCTACTTGTTTGAAGGTGAATAACATCTCCCTCTTGTGAAAGAAGCTTCAAAGTGCATTTTAGTATTTGCTACAATAAGTCTTCTTTTCTCTGATCATGTTGTGAAAAGGTTGAGTTCAGTGTGCGAGTATGAGTAGAGTGATATTTTGTTCCTGTACTAGGTGTTTGTAGTGTTTTTTTCAACATATTGTTTCTTCTGCTTTGTTTATCGTATTATTTGTTGTTGATACTCTTCTTCTCTCCATTATTTTCTATATTGTTTCTTCACTATTGTATTTCCTTTTCTTACTTATTTGGATATGCTTTACTTGAGTTGAGGGTTTATCGGAACGACCTTTCTATCTTCACAAGGTTCGGGTAATACTGTGTACATACCGTCCTCAAATACAGACTTGTGCGATTTCATTGATTTCATTGAGTACTTGTGTCTGTAGGTATCTGTTCTTGTAATATGCTACTACACTTGTGTGTTTATTTTGTAATACGCTAATTCTTTCGATGCTAGTAATCAAAGTGTATAACTAGCATCTACCATTTATCGCAATTATTAAAAATTGTGGTTAGCTTTTATCAGTTCTAGGCTATTAAAAATATGGTTGGTTGTTAAGTTTGATAAAATATCAGTACAATCATTTTTAATCCAAAACTACTTGTCACCTATGAACTTATCTTTACCGCATAAACACCTTTGACTTAATTCTCTTAGAAATTTTCATTCCTTTTTTTTCTATTAAATAAAATGATTAATTAAGAACTGCATGAGAATATTTATTGCAATTTGCAACACAGATATCTTGTGACCAACCTAATAACATGCATGCATGAGAATATTTCAGTATTTCTTTTCTCTTATTATTGTATCTTAATTTAATCAATCAACAAGAGATATGAGATATATTTAATTAACCCCTTCACATCCTTAAAACTAACAGAAAAAGTATTAATTATAATGCAAATTGATAAAAGAGAGACAAATAGTCCATTAATATGTCATAAACTATTCCGAGTAAATAATATATCAAAAGATTTGAAATATCGAGAGGAGCTCATATCTAAAATTTGAAACAATTAAGAGGAAATTTGAGTAAATCAATATTGAAAAAGAATCAATCAACGATTTATAAATATTTTTTAAACAACGTATATGAATGTATATACATCTTTAATATACCCCTCAACTTGCGACTTAGAGCTAATATAATCATCGTTACAAAAGTCGCTCATTTTAAAAGGTATATGTGAGCCATTTTTGTAATGGTATGCGTATATGCCAGCCACTTTAATTTCGTAATATGGGGTATATAAACTCTAAATCAGAAAATTGAGGGATATTTTAGGGTTTTTTTTCCTGTATCATCTATGCATAGTTATATATTATTTATACGCTATTGATACATTACATAACTATTTATACAATATCAATCCATTACATATAAATGTGTCTATTTTGTTAAATGAAATTTTGTCACCTGTACATTTATGTAAGTAGCCCGTTTTAACAAAATCTCCAAAATTCACTATTTTACTTCATTTTTCATCTTTTCAAGGATTATCATCATTTTATTCCAATTCTGATAGCATTTCTTAAAACGCTAGGAGTCGTTTGATGAGATATATAAGATATAATAATACAATTTTGAACTTATTTATTCCGTCCATTGTTTTAAAAAATGTTTTTGGGCGAGTCCCAGGGCAAGACGTACAAAAAACGCTCTGGGACGTAAATGAAAACCGTAGATCCATAAGGCGTAAGTCCTTCAGTTTGAGGCGTAAGCCCCGGGAATAAAAACGTAAGTCTCAGACGTAAAAACGTACATCGGGGCGTTTTTAATTTGTTTTTCAAATTTTTTTGCTTTAAATCCTATTCTTACTATTGGTGTAATGATATTTCTCAAATAGTAATCATAATATTTTTTTCTTCATTATTGATTATTAATACTTATCTCAAATTAAAATCATAAATCATTGAAAGGTTTACTTTTGCTTATTTATCAGTAATAAAACTATAAAATTGAATATACATAAGACTACGCCTCATAGATCCATGGGACTTATGCCCCGTGTCTCGAGGCTTACGCCTCGCCCTATACTGTATAAAATGTCTCGCCTCAAGCACCCGCCTTTATAAACACTGATCCCGCCATTTATACTTTAGTGATGAGATAAGTTATCCCATATATACTAGTTGAAGTTCGACCTTTAACTCCAATTGTCATATAAAGGCGGAATGGTCTGGTGGACCCTCGTACTTGTATCAGTTTGTATTCTGAATACTCCTATTTAGTTTTTTGTCATCTGGACTCCTGAACTTAACCAAAATGAGATTTTTAAATCCCTCTTACCATGTGTATCTCACTCTCCCTTACATAGATGACATGTTATATCCATGTCATATATATAAATGCCAAGTCATAATTTTCTTCATAATAATTTTTTAATTATTAGTAAAAATATTAAATAAAAGACAAATTTAAAAAAATCTATTTTATCAAATAAAATAAAATTATTATTTTTGTACACCTTTCCTCCACCTTCCCTAACCCACCATCACTGTCAAAACTCCACCATCTCCATATCCCCATTTTTTTCTTCTTCGATTTTTTCACAATCCAGCAATTTGATGAAGTCATGAAAACCCATTAGAATCCAATTGTAAACCCCAATATAGCATTTCCGATTTTCCGGCATGGATAGCAATACAAACTGGTCGGAAAAAGGTAGAGGATATCGTCGATGCCGGAGAAATCGATGGAGCCATTCCGCGTCTCCATTTTTGATGGCGTCGTCCATTTTTGCCGACGTCATCGCCATTTTTACCGGCGAAATCAAGTAACAACAACCTAAGTCATCTAACAACCACAATAACAACAACCAAGCCACCTAACAACCAGATTTGACCAAACTTTTCATAATCCAATGCTAACTACTATTTCACACCCCAAATTGCTTATAAATACAAGAATAATTTTGACACCAAAAGAGATCAAGTTACTCATTAGAGATATCAACAACTCCACTAATTTCTGGTTTTTCTTTGCTTATTATGTTTAAATTTTTTTGCCCAATTTCGTTTTTTATTTAGGGTAACAAAAAAAAAAAAAAAACAAGAAAGAAGTTGAAAAGGAGCAAGGAAAGGCAGAAAGATAGAAATTGAGGTATGGGAGGGGAAAAAGAGGGAAAGTGATGATTGAAGAGGAAAAAAATAGGGATGGGTTGGGGAAAGAAGAAAGAAGTGAAAGAAAAATGAATATAAATAACAATAGGGTGTGGATAAGAAAGAAAAATAGGTTGGGGTTGGGGTGGCTGAAAAAAAGATAGTGTGGGGAAGAAGATGGAGGTAGTGTGGGGAAGAAGATGGAGTTTTTTTCCTTTTTAAATTTATTTTTTTTAAAAAAATAATTTTAATAACTTAAAGTAAAAGTTGAAATTTTAAACATCATGTTCACTTGTCTTTGCAGGCGTGTGACTACACTCTCTTGCCAACTCATCCATATTAATGCCACGTAAGGATGGTCAATGGTCAGAGGGGTTTAATATGTTGTGTTATGTTGAGTATAAGGGTCCAAATGACAAAAAGCTAAGTAGAAGAGTCCACAATACAAACTGATACAAGTATAAGGATCTACCAGACCATTCCGCCCCATATAAATGATGGAATAACTTATCATAGGATAACTTATCCCAGGATAAATAATCACGGTTAACTTCTTCTCAACCAAACGACACCTTAATCTTAATGTCTATGTCATGTTTCTATCATCAGAATGAAAAAGAAACAGAATAAGAATACAGAGTACATGCAAATTTTGATCTTCCCAGCTTGCAACAGAAGAAAATAATTCCATTATAGAAGAAATAATATATGCCTTGCTACATATTCTCATTGTTCCACCACTTCTCCAAAACAATACATCAGCCACCCCAAATGATTACAAGGTTTATTAACTCAACATAGAAGCCAAATAGCTAATAGTCCCCAAAAGAGGAAGAGCTTACACTAAAGAGCATGTTGGTTTTAGATGAACTAGAGTGTCCATTGGAAATGCCATCTAATGAGTAATATCTTACCGGCGTTTCTCTTGCTTCACCTGCTTGTATAGGATCATCTTGTTGCCCCTTGCTGCTGTAAACCCGTAGCTCTTACTTTGCTGATAGAGAAATACATCCACCTTCGTTTGACCAGAGTAATATATACAATGAGGAAAAGAAGAATATGGAACCCTCAGATATCAATGTTGAGACGAGCATTAATAGAGACAACATGAATGTCTATGTTTTTATGAAAAAACAAACCTAGAGTAGCCATGTCAAACATAATAGTCTCGTTGAGGTTCCTTTGAGTGACCAGTTCCCTTTAAGAGGCTCATGACAGTTCCCATTGAAAGCTCTGAAAGATATTGCTTTTGAACTCAAACTATACCCAAAACCGCTGCCTGTAAATATAGGAAAGACTAAGATCTCAAATGCCAAATGCAGGGTGGTCTAACACCAAAGTCACTCGCATTTGTACATGAACTACTTACTTAAGGTGACGGAAGAATGCTTAGGTAACACATACAACAAAAGATGATAGGGAGAAATCAGCTGCTCCGGTAATAACAGCACCCTTGCTTCTAATCTCCAGGAGATAATTCAATGCTTCTGCTGTGATGATCTCACCAGGAATTAGCACTGGAATACCCGGTGGATAAGGACAAACAAGCTCTCCACAAATTTCACCGAGGCTATCTCTTATGCTGACTTTGCGTTTTGTAGCAAAGAAGGCCTCTCTAGGGCTCATGCTTATTCTAATATCATCAAGGCATACAAAATGATTTACATTTTTGCCTTCTTCTTTCACAGCTTGAGGAAAGTGAGAAGCTTGTGATAGATGGTTTAGGCCAGCTACAAGCCGAAGGACATGATCTCTTTGAGTCCCTAAGTTAAATGCCAAAGTAAAAGATTTGGTCCCAACAAGTTCACAAACAACACCAAAATCCTTGCACAATATATCATCTGCTTCAAAACCTGAAAGACCTAACTGACATACACCAATGGTGAGCCTCAATGGGTCGATATGAAAAAAACTAGAGAAACTTGGTAACTCGAGGATTGAGATTCCAGGAATTTTACTAATCAAGCTTCTTGCTTCCAGAGCCAAGTCCATTGCTTTGTCAAAAATAGCCTCTCTATTTTCACTTAATTGGGCCCTGGCGGCATCCAGAGATGCTAAAAGCAGATAACTAGGGCTACTACTTTGAAGCATTTGTAGGCTTTTGCTGATTCTTTCTCTATCTACACGATTTCCTTGCATGTGCAACATAGATGATTGCGTAAGCGAACACAAGACTTTGTGAGTAGACTGTACAGCAAGATCAGCTCCTTGGCTGAGGGATGAGCTAGGCAGATCTGGATGAAATCCTAAATGGGCCCCATGAGCCTCATCGACAATTACGGGGATATTATACGAATGACAAATATGACAAATCTCATCCATGTTGCTGCATATACCATGATAGGTAGGGGAGACAACCAAAAGGGCTGCTGCTTTTCGGCCTTCCATTTCTAGCTCTTTGATTGCATCATTCACCTACATAACAAGAACTTCATCTTTTTATGGATACAAGTGTAATAGTCTTTTAAACACTTTTACAAATTTATCACTAGTTTGCATAATTTTACACTTAGAAAATCGTTCCTCTAACGCATTCAAGATAATTTAATTCTTACATAAAGAAGACTTTGATAAAGATGCATGTCAGGATGTTTTACTTGCCTGTGATGGAGTGATGCCACCAGCAACATCCCATTTGAAATCATATTCAGGGACGATATACTTAGGGAGTGCACCAGACAATACCATGGCAGATATGGCTGAGATATGAGAATTCCGTGGGAGAATAAGAGTATCTCCAGGTGAACAAGTCGCCATAATGGCCGCGTGAATTCCACATGTACTACCGCCAACAAGGAACCATGTTTCCGATGCTCCAAAAAGTCTTGCTGCTTCTTTTTGTGCTTCGAGAATGGGACCTTCTGGTGAAAACAGATTGTCAAGCTCCGGAAGCTCAGGCAAATCATGAAGAAACGGTTTTGCACCAATGAGCTGAGTCAACGATGATGGTGCTGCTTGTCCTCTATTATGGCCAGGAAAATGAAAACTTGCAGCATTTTCTTCAGCTGAAGCTTTTAAAGCACTAACAAGTGGAGGAAGTTCACTAGAACTAGCAACAGCACTTGGAACACAAGATATTTCTGTTAACGGAACTCCCTTATATCTTACAGAGCTAGTATAGTTCTTGTTTTTCCCGACCAATAAACTATTCCGTTCCTGCAATACATGTTCAACTAATACCCACGTTAAACGTTGAAAATGATATATAATCAAATGAGTTGTTCACATAGTCATCACAACATTTCTTTTTACCAAATCTCAATACAAGAATTTCCAAGTATTCAGTGTGTCAGTAATCAGATACAAAGACACAAAATCTGAAGATACCTACAGTAAACCGATACGAATCTCTCCAAATGAAATGAAATATATACCTGAAGTATCAAAATTCTAATTGACCCATCAATTGAAATGCAAAATTGAAAATCTCAAACATACATTTCACCCAAAAAAATAAAAATAAATGCAAACATCAAGAAACATCATAAACCCTAAGCTATATTATGTGATTTCTTAGCCCTAATCTCAACCTACATTTTATCAAATTCTTCCATTTCTAAGCTATGATTATCATATTGGAACATATAGAGAAATTCGAAAAAATATAAAAAAAAATTGAACTTGGAAAAACCCACTTGGGAAATGCAAGGTCTGACACTCCAATTGTTGCAAAAATTCCCAAGAAAGCTCTGCAATCAAAAGTAACAAAAAAGGGTCAATTATGCAAATGAAACTGAAGGAAGTAATATAACAGAAGCAATCAAATTCGGATTCAGTACCATATCCAGACAAGTAGAAGCCATTGTTGGCTTCTTGAGAAATGGCTATAGACAATTATTCTAACAAAACACTATTCATTTATGGCTAAACTACTGCTAACACAATTACAATTTTTATGAGTTAGTCTAATGTGACAGAAATTTAAGAAAGAAATAAATAGTTTATAAGTTAAATTGTTACTAAAAATTTAATTATATAAAAGTTAATGGTTTATTTTAGATTAGAATTTTTAATATTCTTTATTTATTGAGTGTCAAAAATATACTTAATTTTTTTTTTGAGATAATAATTTATTGAATTTTTGTCCATCTGATTGTGATGTGACAATTTTTTTAATCAAAAGAGACAGAGAGTGAGTGTTACAAAAGAGAGATGTGTATTTTTTAATCTAATTAGGTACAAAATTCATACTCTCAATAATTTAGGAATTAATTAAAAAAAGAGAAGATAATTTAAGTGTGTTTTTAACACTTATCTCTTATTTATTTCTTAATTTTTTGTCAAGTCAAACTACGTTACATAAATTTAAATGAAAAAATTAACATTTAGTAAAATAGTAAGAGTTTTTGGCCAAAAACATTCTTTAACTATATCCCAAATTCAAACTACATCCTTAAAAGTATCATTCTTACAATAAACATCTATCAAGTATTTTAAAGTGAGCAATTTTCATCTTTCTACTTGAATTTCTTGTAAAACTACCCCATATATCCCACAAAAATTAAGTCGTCCCTTCTTAATTATTATTCTTAGATATGTCAAGAATATTATCGTGAACTTTTTCGTAATTGAGTTAAGTATTATGCAAAACTTTTAATTTGACCATTTTTCATTCATTTTTCATGTAATTTTAATTAAAAATATTATTAGTTTAAATATGTTTCTTCTCAATTGAATATGCTAGAAGCGACATTTGTTGGAGACTTCCGCTTCTAAAAATGTAGAATAAAACTCAAATACGAGACATAATCAATATTTTGGTCACTTCAATATTAGATTGACCTAAAACTCTATTGATTTAATTGGTTAAGAAAAAGATAAAAAATAATTAATCTCCAACTTCTTTCCGTTACGAAAAAGGCAAATCATGTATGCTTACACCTTCCAATCATTTTTAGTTTCTATAAGCAACAATCTCTAAGATTTTTTATATTTTTCAAGAACTTCTTGTAGCAAGTAATGAAATTATGCATAATGACTTTTGTTGATAGTCACGTTAACTACTCATGCTTTCGTAAGATCCATTAGTTTTTTACAATATCTAACAAAAGGATGAAAGTTGTTTGCTTACAAATACTTAAAGGATGTTTTCTGCTAAAAATGATACTTTAAGGATGTAGTTTAAGTTTGGAGTATAGTTAAAGGATGTTTTCTGCTAGAGATGATACTTTAAGGATGTAGTTTCAGTTTGGGGTATAGTTAAAGAATGTTTTTGGCCAAAAACTCAAAATAGTAACATGTAGGTGAAGATCTACTAAGGCCCAAGGGTGTGATGTGACACTACTTCATCAATTTTTTTTTGGCTAAATATGTATATATGATAAAAAGCATTAGAAAAAAATAGAAAATATATACTACAAAGCGAGAACCTTGACACTAAAAGTATCTTTTTTTATTACGTTGTTTATGTTTCTTATCTACAAAGTGGTTCGCTCCGCAACACGTTTACAAGCAAGGTAAGTAGGTCCATTAACACCCGGCACCGGACCAAGCTGAGAAATGGGCTTAGAGAGAAGCTTAGGATATTACTTAAGTCAAGCTCAAAATAAGTCGTCTATTGCTATATCTCCTTCCTGACCCCCCCCCCTCCCGAAATCTGACATACAGATGCAAGTGTACTTCAGGAAACTAGCAAGCCTTGCCATTCGGATGAAAGAAATATCCTCCTAATGAAAGTCTGATTCTTCCCTTATCAATGTTTGAGATGTCTGGTTGTGCCAATTTTCCTAGTTAACAATATGACTTTAGTTTATTTAATTGAGTGAAATTAGGCCAGTAGTCAGTCTTTCTGAATGTGATAGTTGAGAACTGTGATTCTTCGCTCGATCAATTCTTGCCATCACGCCTGGCTTTAGCATCCGCCGAGCACATCTAAGCGAAAAATAGAAAGAAGTGTCTGGATTTCGATTAGATATCCTTTTTCTCTGTTCCAAGTACAAGTCAAGTTGAATTTTATCTATTGGTCTTATTCTTATTGTGCACCTTGTGAGCGCGTTTGGATCCGCGAAGGCAATCGCTAGGATGTTCCCGCATCTCGTTAAGCGTGGAGAAGCATTCAAAATCCCTTTTTTTTTCTTCGGGGCCATTTCTTTTTCTGTCCCCCGCCCCCATACCATCATGGCACACTAGAAGAAGGGCTGCTAACAAAGACAGTAGCAAGTGTGGCTACTAGAACACGATAAGGCGATGGTATAACCCGATTGATAGGCGACTTTATCTCTATGCAGAAGGAGGAGTGGTCATCGAATAAGGTTTTCTTTCTTGTACTTTTTTGTTTGAATTTCCCTATTTGATCTAGTAAGGGGAAAGGCAGACCGCTTATCATTAAAAGAAGATCGATATCGCATAGAAGGCTTGATATCGCCATACTAGAGATACTAATTCAGGTTATAGTACTTTCTCAGAGTGATTGAACTAGCATTTTGACTAAATAGATAAGGGAATAGATAGATAATCGTGAGCAATAGGAAAAAAAGAGAGATACTTGCCAACAGAAGGAAAGGAAGAAGCAAAAGCTGACTTCATCCTGTCTATTTAGAAAGTGAAAGTCCTTGACTGTGTGACAATATGACTAGACGGTGCTCTTCTCTTTCCGGGTTCATAAGCGGTGCTAAGAGAGCAATAAGCAAGCGATTATAGGTACACTAAGTTAATATTGTCTTATACGATAAGTGGATTGTTGTGGAACTAAATCCTCTGCTAGAGTCAGAGTTATTGTGTAGTCAGGTCCGATTCTTGAGTGAGCTGGATCGCAACCATCTTATTCACTGAACTAGCTAGAATATATCGCTTTGGGTCGACGCACTAAAAGAAAAGGATCGAGAAACATGGCGGCATAGGAACCATGTGACCCCCTAAATTAGGCAACTTCCTTTCTTTTGATTAAGGAGAAGATGAAAGAGGTATTTTACTCCAATCGATCTATTGCAACCTACACCTAGATCTGCATATATCAATCTAAAAACAACTTAGATTTTTTTTCTTTAAATGAAGGATACGTTGTTCCTAGGACATGAATCATGCTAAATAAAACAAATGGACATTCTTCAAGCAATAAGAATTAAGAGACATCTTTTTCCACATATTCCATCTTTTTAAAACATAAAGAATCACGAAAACATGAAAGGAGAATTTGATCTACGCTAGATATATCATAGACTCAAATATTTTATATTTTTTAAGTATTCACACATTTCGATGTCATAAAAAATAGGGATAAGATAGAAGTACCCCCTAGACTAAGAATGAAATCTCAAAGAAACACTATAATTAAGCTAAGGCCCTATTACCTCCGACCCAATTTTTTGTCAATTTTTACACTTTTTTAGCTTACGTTGCTCCCAAGCATCTCCCATGTGTCTCAGCTACGTGGAGTCATGGAGTGTGCCATGTAAGCCAAAAAGTATTAAATTACAAAAAAAAAAAGAAGGAATTTTTGGGGGTTGGGGTTGGGGGAGGGGGGGGGGGGGGAGATAGGACCTTAGTTTAGTTGGGTGTATTTTTAGATCTCGGTTATAGTCTAGGGGGTACTTGTGCTTCATCCATAAAAAATAGGGAAATGTTGGTAGCTTAGTTGGTTGAGTATGAATACTCAATTTTTCATACCGTTTGATCTTCAGATATCATTTAATTTTCAATTTTTCACTTATGATACTTATAGATTGTTTTATGTCCAGACACAGTTTCAATCTTCAAATACCTTTTTTCTTAATTTAACTTCAAAAACTACTTTTTTTTCCTTTCAAATATCAACTATTTATGTCCCAGCACCTATTTCACATCATTTTAGAAAATATTATATTCCCTCCGTCTCATTTTATGTGGCACTTTTCGCATTTCGAGATTCAAACAAGTCTATCTTTGACCGTAAGTTTTTCATAGATACTTTTAACATTTTGAATTATCAATTATTATGACTTATAATACTCTTTACGTAGTTTACTAATATATAAATTTCATTTCAAAAAATTTGAAGATTCGCTACGCAAATATCCTGTCAAAGTTAAACTGTTTGACTCTCGAAATACGAAAAGTGCCACATAAAATGGGACAGAGGGAGTAACAAACATATAAGGAATATATTTAATTGATTTACTAAATATTGGCCTATAAAATCCTAGTTAAAATTGGAAAAAATCTATCCAAAAATTTCAGCCTTGATGTTTTTCACTTTGCCACTATAAATTCGACCACCTACTCTTTACTTTCTCTTTGTCCCTTCTTTAGTTTTTCCAATTTCAATACATTTTCTTCTAAGGTATTCATAAGTTCCTTTTCTCTTTTGCCTCTTCCATATTTTTTTTGTTTTCTAATATAATTTTCTCAAACTTTCTTTTTTGGGCGGTTTATCATAAACCTTTTATGTATTTTTTCTTAATTTCTTTGAATGAATAATGTACATTGGTTGTTATTATTTTGGGAAAAAAGACAAATATAATCCCAATCTATCGTAAATGGTATGCATATATCCTCTGTCATACTTTTGGGACATTGGTACCCCTGCCATCTAAAAACTATTATATACCCTTTATATTAACGCACATACACATGTCATAATCTAATCCACCGGCCCGACATTTATTAAATATCGGATCGATAGATAAGATTGTGTCACGTGTCTCTATTTAGTCTTCCGTTAGAGTGAAGGGCATATGTGCTCTATTTTTTGGACAACAAGGGCACAATGTCCCAAAAGTATGACAGAGGATATCTGCATACCATTTTCGATAGTTCAGGGGGTATATTTATCCTTTTTCCCTATTATTTTATATTGATTTTTTTTATGTTGCATCGTTTTATTAATCTTGAATTTGTAACACCTTTTTTTTCCTTTACATTTGATAATTTAGAACTTTTATCCAATTCTATGATACTTCCTCTTGTTACTGTTGTATCAATTTTTATTTTTAGTAGATTTTACTTGCGAAAAAACCGCAAAAATAGTTGTGTTTTTTTTATATAATACTTTTGATTTTGATTTTCAAAGAAAGAGAAATATTACAAAAATATGCTCGTTAAAATTTTATTATATATATCCCAGGGAAAGGTTTCACTCTTTCTCCCCAAACTTTCTGATCTTATACAAAATTTATAACCATTTACCCTGAATCTAGTATATAAAACAAAAAAAGGGGTGGGATCAACTATAGAAGGGAAGGTCACAATAACTAAAATATAAAAAACTTAGATCTAGAAAAAAGAGAATGGAGAAGACGAGTTTGAGGTTTTGAGAGAGTTTAGAGGTTTTCGATCAATCTTTTAGTAGAAATCCAATGTCGCTTTTTTGTTTGATTTGCAGAGACAATTGAGGTTTAAGTTCGATCTTATTTTCATTTTTCCAATATCTCCTTTATTAAAAATATATAAAATTATTTCTTTGTGTGTGAATGTGAAATCTTAGTTTTACAACTGAGTTGTTAACTAAAAGAATCAGTTAATCTCTTCATATGACATATGAGAAACAACTCTATTTTTTTTAATTGAAATTTTGTCGGGCCTTTTATTAATAACTCTAATGAAAAATAAATATAAAAGAAAAATTCATTTGGGCCTAAAGCCCAAATTAAAGCAACACTACATGGATATAGGAGACCAGCCCACCCGGTCCGCTCCCTCTCCTTAAATATCTCCCTTAAGACTAGGGTTTTTATTTCCGCCCCACACTCTTCATTTTCCCAAACGGCCTCCACACCTACACAATGATCACACTGTGGTTGAACAATAAACTCCACCTCTTAATTTTACATATCATCAATGTTTTTAAGTTTGATCATCCTACTTCCTTGGCCATCAGGTAACAATACAAAGTACTCATTTTTCTATGTTTTTCTATTTTTTCTATTTCGTGCAACTGACCCTTTTTCCCTTAGTTGTGCTTTCCGGTACAATGGCTTGTGCTCTTGATGTTTTGTAAATGGAAACCATCTACAGGATGAAAATTAAAAGAAATTTGTTAATTGTTTCATTTATAAAATTTTTGGCATTCTGAATTATTATTATGTTTTATAAAAATGAAGAGTGTTTGTTGTGTTGATATGGTTATTATCAATGGGTGTTAAAGTTGGATTTAAAAATTATTTTTGAAGCTTGAGATGAAAGATCTTTGCTCCTGAGTTCACTTTCATACATTGAGCTTCATCATGTTTAGTGATTATTTATGGAGATAATTTTTTTGGAACAAAATTAGTTAAATTTTTGACTTTAAGTTTGATGTGTTGTCTGATTTAATTCATGTTAGGTTGGCTTCTCTGTGTGCAATGATCTAAGAAATAAAGAGTGTTAGAGCCTGATTTATTTAAATTGATTTATCATTGGAGAAATAAGTCTTGAATAAAACTTAATTTATTTATCAAATTAGAGATCTCCTTGGTTGTAAAGCATATATACTAGTGTATTCTATTTGGGTTCAGGGGTGTAATTTCAAAGCATGGATAATATTTTTTTGGGGCCTAGACCTATGTTTTAGGCCCTATTAATAATGTTAGAAGAGTTATATATGATACGGTTCTTCTATTTTTGATAATGTAAAATTGTGTAAATACTTGAAAAATGTAAAAGATTTGAGTCAATTTTATGTCTAGCGTAGAATAGATTTCCTTATGTTTGATT
This sequence comes from Solanum sitiens, assembly GCA_016801875.1. NCBI lineage: Eukaryota > Viridiplantae > Streptophyta > Magnoliopsida > Solanales > Solanaceae > Solanum > Solanum sitiens. The sequence continues at coordinate 233,619 of JABWTJ010000210.1, forward strand.
TTTTTTATTAATTTTTGTTTGAATAGATTAGAAATGTGAAAATATTTTTTATCATGTCTAGTATATTGTTTGAAGAATGTTTATTTATTTTATTGAATGTTTAATTTTTTTAAAAGTTTTTTTGATAGATATATGCTAGGTTTAGGTACAAATAGATGGATTGGATTAATATATCTCTTTTGTTCTCCTCTCATCAGAAGAAAAGGAGGTTTCCTAAATATTCTACGCTATAGATCAGGAATCCAAAAAACGTTATAAAAAATACAAACACAAAAAATAAAAAGAAAGAAATGACTAAGTCAAGATAGAATTATTGAAGTTCTTAATTTGATCAAGAAGTGCTCTGATAGTTCTTGTCATACAAAAAAAGGGAAATTCAAGATGCACATATACTTAAACATGAGATCTAAAATTATTCCTTTTTAGTTTATTTTATTGCTTTCATAGGTTATTTAGATGGATAAGGATCTAGATAACATAGATCGATTTAATCATTTATTAAAAAAAGTCATACCATAACGATAATATAGTTGATCACTTAAGTATAACATAAATGAAACTTTTTGGAATAGTTCTAATCATCAATAATCAATTTTTCATCAATTATTCTTTAGTTATTTTGATACTTTTTTGTTGAGACGTATGTCAAAATTTAATAATATTACTAGCATTCTTATTTGTTTGATAAAGATTATCAAATACTATTTTAGTTACTTCTTTAATATATATTTTGTGCTATTTTTATACTTATATTAATTGATGTGGGTTCATGTACTTCTTTTATATGAAAATAACTAATGACCAGTTAATTAATCTAGAAACTCTCAACTATTTACTTTTATCTTCATGCATTACATTATGAGTTTACTTTAATAAATTTTCTACTTTTGTTAAGACAAGAATGAGAGTTCACCAAACAAAACATCTTAGCTATTGTAGGTTTTGTTTTATCTCCTTAATTTCTATAATTGAAACAAAAGATATTCATAAGTTATTCAAATCGATAAGCACATTTAAAAACTCCATGAAAAGTACTATAATTTACAATAATTAACAATAATTAATAATTCACTACATTTTAAAAATATTTGAAAATATTATGATCAGAACGAATATTCCTTGAATGTCCAAGTTAGTAGTAACTAAGAAAAACAACATATTTAATCTTATGTTCATGTATTAAAGGAAAACATTATAAAAATCAAAGGTATTGTAGATTTTCTTTTCTCTCCTTAATTTTCATTATTGCAGTAGTAAGCATCAATATGTGTTGTTCTGATCTACCATCAATATGATTTTAATAATACCTTGTTCCCTCACTTATTCTCTCACTTTTTCTTAAATATTCTTCTGCAGATTAATTAGAGTTTATTTACAAAATAGAACCATCTTGTGTTTTATTGTTAAATTGGCTGCCAAACTACGCAATCTACAAGATAGCTTGATTTCTTAGATCGTGCGATAGAACCAGTGTTGTAGGTGAATCATATCTAATTTATCAATTGTTTTATTATAGCAAAGATGCCGGTTACGAGAAGGAGTAAAAGTTCTCGTAAACAAGTAGATGTGGCTGTCCAAGAAGGGACCAGCCAACCACCACCAAGTCAAGCTGTTCAAAGTGGGGCTCAAGATGAGTCTCTATCACAGACTTCCCCGACGCCTTCATTTCCTGAAGAACTAAGGAGGGAAGATGAACATCAGGAACCCCCTATCAATGCTACCGAGCAAGATTTGAGGAACGCAGTCCAATTATTGACTCGTATAGTTGCTGGTCATGGCCAAAGGCAAGAAGGTCCAGTTGCAGGTACTAGTGGTGTAGATAGATCAGCTGGAACACGGATACGTGATTTTCTTAACTTGGACCCTCTATTATTTACCGGGTCAGATCCTAATGAAGATCCCCAAGACATTATAGATCAAATCCAACGCACTGTGGATATTATGCATGTAAGTGGTAAAGAAGCACTTGAGCTAGCTGCATACAGATTAAATGTGGCTATATTGTGGTTTGAAGCTTGGAAGCAATCTAGGGGAACAAATGCACCTTCAGCTATGTGGAAAGAGTTCAAAAAGGCATTCCTTGATCATTATCTGCCATTGGAGATCCGAGAGGCCCGTGCAGATCAGTTCTTAAATCTCCACCAAGGAAATATGAGTGTGAGGGAGTATAGTCTCAAATTTAATTCCTTGGCCAGGTATGCTCCTAATGTAGTAGCTACTATGGAGGATAGAGTTCATCGTTTTGTGGATAGATTAGATTCATATCTGGTTAGAGACTGTACAATTGCTTCGTTGAATAAAGATATAGATATAGCAAGGATGCAGGCTTTTGCACAAAAATTGGAGGATCAAAGGCAAAGAAGAAGGACACAAGAGTTGGAAACAGGGAATTTTAAGAGGGCCAGATCCATGGGGCAGTTTACACCATCCCAAGGTGAGTTTAGGCCTCGGTTCTCTAACAGACCACCTAGGCCGTCATCTTTCTACTCTAAAGCTAGTGCTCCACCACGGTTCCAAGGGATTAGGGGCAATCGGTTTGGGCAAAGAAGTGAAAGCCAAGGCAGTCATCAAGATCAAGGAAGTACGAGCCAATCAAGGCCTCCACGGCAGCCATGTAAACAGTGTGGGAGGAATCATCTAGGTGCATGCAGGTTTGGGACGGATGTTTGTTTTTGGTATGGCACACCAGGGCATATGATGAGAAACTGCCCTCATAGGGGAGTGGGTGGCGTTGCACAACCAACTAGATCAGTTGTTGCGTCGACCTCATCAACCCCTTCTTTAGGTAGGGGACTACATATGCCTACGGGTCGTGGTAGAGGAGCTAGGGGAGCAGCTAGTTCTAGTGGAGGTCAGAATCGCACATATGCACTAGGGGATCGACAAAATTTAGAAGCCTCGCCGGATGTGGTTACAGGTACATTGTCCATCTTTTCACATATTGTATATGCATTAATCGATCCGGGGTCTACACTATCATATGTTACACCATTGATTGCTGGAAAGTTCAAAAGAACACCAGAATTATTAGCGAAGCCATTTGAAGTGTCTACACCGATTGGTGAATGTATTATAGCTAGGAGAGTTTATCGTAATTGCATTGTAACTGTTTGTGATCGTGATACATTGGCTGACCTTGTTGAGCTAGACATGGTAGATTTTGATGTTATAATGGATATGGATTGGTTAGCTTCTTGTTATGCCACGGTAGATTGCCGAACTAAGATAGTGCATTTCCAGTTTCCAAAAGAGGTAGTCCTTGAATGGAAAGGTGATATTGGGGTGCCAAGAGGTAAATTTATTTCTTATCTTAAGGCAAAGAAGATGATTTCCAAAGGATACATATGCCATCTGGTTAGAGTGAAAAATGTAGATGCGGAGCCACCAACCCTTCAATCCATTCCGGTGGTAAATGAATTTCCAGATGTGTTTCCTGTAGATCTTCCAGGTTTGCCTCCAGAACGAGAAGTAGAGTTCAGTATTGATGTGCTTTCAGATACTCAACCTATCTCAATTCCTCCGTATAGAATGGCTCCGGCAGAATTACGAGAGTTGAAGGAGCAGTTACAAGATTTATTACAAAAAGGATTCATAAGGCCTAGTGTGTCCCCATGGGGAGCACCAGTTTTATTTGTACGCAAAAAAATGGCTCATTAAGAATGTGTATCGACTACCGGCAGTTGAATAAGGTAACGATTAAGAACAAATATTCAATTACTAGAATTGATGATTTGTTTGATCAATTACAAGGTGCTAAGTGTTTTTCAAAGATCGACCTGAGGTCAGGTTATCACCAAGTGAGGGTCAGGGACAAAGATATACCCAAGACAGCTTTCTGAACACGGTATGGTCATTTTGAGTTTTTAGTCATGTCATTCGGGCTAACAAATGCACCAGCAGCTTTTATGGATTTGATGAATAGGGTGTTCAAGCCATTTTTAGATGTGTTCGTGATAGTGGTCATAGATGACATTTTGGTGTATTCAAGATCGGAAGAGGATCATGCTAATCACTTGCGGCAGGTTTTACGAATTCTCCGTGATCGTAAATTGTATGGAAAGTTCTCTAAATGCGAGTTCTGGTTGAAATCTGTGGCATTCCTAGGTCATATTGTATCCGAGGAAGGAATAAGGGTAGATAACCAGAAAATACAAGCCGTGAAAAGCTGGCCAAGACCTACAACGCCTATGGAGATCCATAGTTTTCTTGGATTGGCAGGTTATTACAGAAGGTTTATTGGAGGATTCTCTTCCATGGCTGCACCCTTAACAAAGCTAACACACAAAGGAACCAAGTTTCAGTGGAACGATGAGTGTGAAAGAAGCTTCCAAGAGATGAAGAGTAAATTAACTTCTACACCTGTGTTGGTACTTCCAGAAGGTACAGAAGGATATGTAGTGTACTGTGATACTTCGGGAGTAGGCTTAGGTTGTGTATTGATAAAGCATGGTAAAGTTATAGCTTATGGCTCAAGGCAGCTGCGGCCACATGAGAAAAATTATCCAACCCATGATCTAGAGCTAGCAGCAGTTGTGTTTACTTTGAAGATATGGCGCCGCTACTTGTATGGAGTTCATGTTGACATATACACTGATCACAATAGATTGCAATATATATTTAAGCAAAAAGACTTAAATCTGAGGCAGCGAAGGTGGCTGGAGCTATTAAAAGATTATGACATTGACATCTTATATCATCCCGGTAAAGCTAATGTAGTAGCTGATGCTTTAAGCCGTAAAATAATGGCAAGCACTTATGGAAAGTCTACGGAAAGACAAGGAATGACTAAGGATCTGTCCCAACTAGCGAACTTGGGCGTTCGCCTTCTTGAATCTCAAGACGAAGGGGTTATTGTGCAAAATGCGGCAGAATCCTCATTAATAGTGGAAGTGAAAGAGAAGCAGTACACTGATCCAATTCTTTTACAACTTAAAGAGAATGTACTACATGGTATGACAAAGGCATTTGAGCTTAAGCAAGACGGAGTACTTCGATGTCAAAACAGATTATGTGTACCTAATGTAGATGAACTAAGAAAGAGGATCATGATGGTAGCACATAATTCAAGATACTCTGTTCATCCGGGGTTAACTAAAATGTATAATGACTTGAAAGAAATGTATTGGTGGGGGAACATGAAGAAGAACATTGCAGAATTCGTGGCTCAGTGTCCAAATTGTCAACAGGTAAAAGTAGAACACCAAAAGCCCGGAGGTTACATGCAGCGTATAGAACTTCCAATTTGGAAATGGGACATGATCAACATGGATTTTGTTATTGGTTTGCCTCGCTCATTCCGGAAGTTTGACTCCATATGGGTAATAGTTGAGAGACTTACCAAAGCAGCACACTTCTTGCCTGTGAATACTACCTATACAGCTGAAAAGTATGCGAGGTTGTACATTAAAGAGATAGTTCGACTACATGGAGTGCCAATCTCTATAATATCTGATAGAGGATCTCAATTCACAGCAAATTTTTGGAAGTTATTTCAAAAGAGTTTGGGAACACAAGTGAATTTAAGTACAGTCTTTCATCCTCAAACGGTTGGTCAGGCAGAACGTACAATTCAGATACTTGAGGATATGCTGCGAGCTTGTATATTAGATTTCAAGGGTAGCTGGGATGATCACCTACCACTTATTGAATTTATTTATAACAATAGCTATCATTCGAGCATTAAAATGGCACCTTATGAAGCTTTACATGGTCGAAAATGTAGATCACCAATTGGCTGGTTCGAAATAGGTGAAACTGCCTTATTTGGGCCAGATCTTGTTCATCAAGCTATGGAAAAAGTCAAAGTGATACAGCAACGGCTAGAAATAGCTCAAAGTCGACATAAATCATATGCAGATATTAGAAGGAGAGGATTAGAATTTTCTATAGGGGATTGGGTGTTCTTGAAGGTGTCTCCGATGAAAGGGGTAATGAGGTTTGGTAAAAAGGGAAAGCTGAGTCCACGCTATATAGGGCCATATAAGATTATCCAAATATTCGGCCAAGTAGCCTATGATTTAGAGCTACCACAAGATCTTTCATCAGTTCATCCGGTGTTTCATGTCTCAATGCTACGAAAATGCGTAGGTGACCCATTTCGTATTACTCCTACTGAAGACGTACAGGTTACGGGCGATCTCACTTATGAAGAAGTACCCATTGCTATTCTGGATCGACATGTTAGGAAGTTAAGAAATAAAGAAGTAGCTTCTGTAAAAGTACTATGGAGAAACCAACAAGTAGAAGAAGTTACATGGGAAGCAGAAGAAGCAATGAAATTGAAGTATCCTCACCTCTTCCACACTGGTGGGAACGATCAAAATGTTAATGGAGGCATTGACAAGTAAGTATAAGTCTATATGTTCAATGTGATTAATAGTAGTACTAACTTAGGCTTGAACTTTTTTAGGCTGGACAACCATGCTAACATTCGAGGACAAATGTTTCAAGGGGGAAAGGATGTAACGGCCTGTATTTTGTATGTGGTAGTTCTATTCATGTTATACTTGACATAGACTTATAGTGTAGGTGAGGGATCATGTTTCTTATATGATTAGTGTTGGTTTAAACTAGCTCGGAAGGTGATGTAATGCCTTGCACATTTCAGCATATATATTGCAAGTTAACTCCGATGGAAAGTATTTAAGTAATTATAGTAAGGTGGTAATTGAGCTAGAAACTGCATACTTGAGCTATAATATAGTTAAAGGGCCCAAGTTTGATGGACCAGATTTAGGCTTATTTTAAGGGGCTCATTTGAAGCCCAAACCTATTAAATAAAAATGTGAATGAAAGAAAGCCCAGCAGCCAAATCTGCCAATTGGCCCATTATGGATAAAGCCCAGGTGAAACTAGGTAAGTGCATCACCTCCTAAGACTTTTTTTTTACCATGTTATTGGGCCAAGTGTGTACCACCTACTTGCATTAATCTGGTCCAAGTTGAAAAAAAGAACAAAGGGAAAATGGACAGCCAAGGCCCAAAAATCTTAAGTCCAAAAAGGCCCAAGTTAAAAGGCCAAGTAGGTGGGTCACCTACTTGACAATATATGGCCCAAAATTGGTCAAGAATGTCGGCCATAGCACCTCCTTTTTAAAAGGATAAGGATCAAGTCTTTTTCTCCATTTTAAACTTGCAAAAATTTTCAGATTCCTAAGTTTCTTTCTTGGTCTCTCTTGGCTTCAATAAGCAGCCCTAAGACACCTTAAGGTTCTTTAGTGCTGTATCATTTTCAAGTAAGAGTTTGAAGGAGAATTTGAATTCTTAAAGTACAAGTTTAGAGGATAAATTTCCAGAATTATGGTAAGACTTCAACCCATTTGTTTTCCTCTCTTTGAATTCATGTTTGGAGTGGAGAATTTTGTATATATTTATCAAGAATTTATGGATTATGATAAATCCTTGAGTCAATATTCTCCTATTATGCTGAAAGATTTGAGATTGATGGCGGCTGCCTTATGAATATTGTTGTTGAGGGCAGTTTGGGTATCTTGTGAGAGGATGTATGAAGTTGTATTAATGTGTAGAGGAAGGGTGTGGTGGTTCACCGTTTGTGTAAGGGTTGTACGGGCCTGCTTTCCGTCAAATATTTTAGCTACTATTTTCGAGGGCCTTAATGTGATTAGCTGCTGATGTTAGCTTAATCATGACTTATGTTGTAGATTAGCACCCAAAAAGGAAGGTTGAATCGTGATAGTGGTATTGGTCAGAAAATAAGGTATGTAAGGCTATTCGATTCTATATCCATTTGGCATGAAATCTGGCATCTGCAATTAATATCAATGAAGTGAATCTCATAAGTTCTATTCCTAAAAAAGGAAACATAGTGGCAGCGTACTATCTCCAAATAGCTAACAATATTTCTTTCTCCATTCTAAGTACATGGATGTACTTCATTATATGTTCACTACTCTATACTTGTGTAATTATCCCCCTTGTGCTGCTATAGAAATGGTATTTACAAAAGAAAGTTTGGTGAATCCCCCTCCTAGTCAATTGAAGTTAATTGTGCCATTAAGGTCTTAAAGTGGGGTGTTGATGTTACATAGATCCTTATGTCATTGTTACTGCATCAAAGTATTATTTTTCATGTATTCTACTACTGGTCCGTATTTCCATATCTCCAAGCTGATTATGACCACCAAAGCAATATCTCAAAAGTGTTATGATTATCCAAAATAACGTCTCAAAAGAGTTATGAACTGATTAACAATAATCTCAAAGATTAAAGAATCTAAGTGAAGAAATCTATATAATTAAGGGTGGCAGCTCAGGGGCGAAAGCCTAGCATGGGCCGATCCCTATTAGTATAGAAGGGTGGCAGCTCAGGGGTGAAAGCCTAGCATGTGCTGATCTCAAGTTGTGTAATTATGAGGACCGCATCCCAGGGGTTAATACGCCTAGCATGGGTCATCCTCTTCTACCACTGATCAGCTGGTCACTTGTATCACATGCCAACAAAGATTATAACATACGAAAAGGTAAAGAAAAGAATGTAGCTTACTTGATCCCACAAGAGTAAGCAAAGGTGGTCTTCTCTCCTATCTATGCACTCATATGTTACTACTTTATTTCATTTGAGCTCTTGTATTACATATGCTACTGCCTTACATATTCAGTACATTTTTCGTACTGACGTCCCGTATTGGGGACGCTGCATTTCATGCTGCAGGCTCAGGTACTCCAGCTAGTAGACCTCCTCAGTAGGAGCACACGAAACTCTGCTACTTTTGGTGAGCTCCAAGTTGATTCGGAGCTTTATTGAGTCCTTGGTAAATTCATTTTGGTATTGTATCGTAGTTAAGGGTAAGGCGGGGTCTGTCCCGACCTACTCTAGTCCTATATCTTTAGAGGCTTTGTAGACGTATGTACATGGTTCAGTTGTGTCTTAAGGAGTTGTGGCCTCAACGGCAAGTCTTGTATATAACTTTTGGACCTACTTACATTGTTTTGTATTTCTGCATCCTAGGTTAACTTGTCACAATTGTTATAATATATGCACAGTAAGAACAGGTTGCAGGTTGGTTCTCTTGGGCCTTTAGGGCATCGGGTGCCTGTCCGTCTTAATGGGTTTTGAGGCGTGACAAAAGTGGTATCAGAGCAGGCTATCCTAGGGAGTCTACAAAGCTGTATCTGTGTAGAGTCTTGCTTATGGATGTGTTGTTCACCACATCTATAAATGGGAGGCTACGGGACATGTAGGAGTTGTTTCATTTATTTGATTTCTTAGATTGTGCGATAGAACCAGTGTTGTAAGTGAATCATATCTAATTTATCAATTGTTTTATTATAGCAAAGATGCCGCTTACGAGAAGGAGTAAAAGTTCTGGTAAACGAGTAGATGTGGCTGTCCAAGAAGGGACCAACCAACCACCACCAAGTCAAGCTGTTCAAAGTGGGGCTCAAGATGAGTCTCTATCACAGACTTCCCCGACGCCTTCATCTCCTGAAGAACTAAGGAGGGAAGATGAAATTCAGGAACCCCCTATCAATGCTACCGAGCAAGATTTGAGGAACGCAGTCCAATTATTGACTCGTATAGTTGCTGGTCATTGCCAAAGGCAAGAAAGTCCAGTTGCAGGTACTAGTGGTGTAGATAGATCAGCTGGAACACGGATACGTGATTTTCTTAACTTGGACCCTCCATCATTTACCGGGTCAGATCCTAATGAAGATCTCCAAGTATTTATAGATCAAATCCAACGCACTGTGGATATTATGCATGTAAGTGGTAAAGAAGCACTTGAGCTAGCTGCATACAGATTAAATGTGGCTATATTGTGGTTTGAAGCTTGGAAGCAATCTAGGGGAACAAATGCACCTTCAGCTATGTGGAAAGAGTTCAAAAAGGCATTTCTTGATCATTATCTGCCATTGGAGATCCGAGAGGCCCGTGCGGATCAGTTCATAAATCTCCACCAAGGAAATATGAGTGTGAGGGAGTATAGTCTCAAATTTAATTCCTTGGCCAGGTATGCTCCTAATGTAGTAGCTACTATGGAGGATAGAGTTCATCGTTTTGTGGATAGATTAGATTAATATCTGGTTAGAGACTGTACAATTGCTTTGTTGAATAAAGATATGGATATAGCAAGGATGCAGGCTTTTGCACAAAAATTGGAGGATCAAAGGCAAAGAAGAAGGACACAAGAGTTGGAAACAGGGAATTTTAAGAGGGCCAGATCCATGGGGCAGTTTACACCATCCCAAGGTGAGTTTAGGCCTCGCTTCTCTAACAGACCACCTAGGCCGTCATCTTTCTACTCTAAAGCTAGTGCTCCACCACGGTTCCAAGGGATTAGGGGCAATCGGTTTGGGCAAAGAAGTGAAAGCCAAGGCAGTCATCAAGATCAAGGAAGTACGAGCCAATCAAGGCCTCCACGGCAGCCATGTAAACAGTGTGGGAGGAATCATCTAGGTGCATGCAGGTTTGGGACGGATGTTTGTTTTTGGTATGGCACACCAGGGCATATGATGAGAAACTTCCTTCATAGGGGAGTGGGTGGCGTTGCACAACCAACTATATCAGTTGTTGCGTCGACCTCATCAACCCCTTCTTTAGGTAGGGGACTACATATGCCTACGGGTCGTGGTAGAGGAGCTAGGGGAGCAGCTAGTTCTAGTGGAGGTCAGAATCGCACATATGCACTAGGGGATCGACAAAATTTAGAAGCCTCGCCGGATGTGGTTACAGGTACATTGTCCATCTTTTCACATATTGTATATGCATTAATCGATCCGGGGTCTACACTATCATATGTTACACCATTGATTGCTGGAAAGTTCAAAAGAACACCAGAATTATTAGCGAAGCCATTTGAAGTGTCTACACTGATTGGTGAATCTATTATAGCTAGGAGAGTTTATCATAATTGAATTGTAACTGTTTGTGATCGTGATACATTGGCTGACCTTGTTGAGCTAGACATGGTAGATTTTGATGTTATAATGGGTATGGATTGGTTAGCTTCTTGTTATGCCACGGTAGATTGCCGAACTAAGATAGTGCATTTCCAGTTTCCAAAAGAGGTAGTCCTTGAATGGAAAGGTGATATTGGGGTGCCAAGAGGTAAATTTATTTCTTATCTTAAGGCAAAGAAGATGATTTCCAAAGGATACATATGCCATCTGGTTAGAGTGAAAAATGTAGATGCGGAGCCACCAACCCTTCAATCTATTCCGGTGGTAAATGAATTTCCAGATGTGTTTCCTGAAGATCTTCCAGTTTGCCTCCAGAACGAGAAGTAGAGTTCAGTATTGATGTGCTTTCAGATACTCAACCTATCTCAATTCCTCCGTATAGAATGGCTCCGGCAGAATTACGAGAATTGAAGGAGCAGTTACAAGATTTATTACAAAAAGGATTCATAAGGCCTAGTGTGTCCCCATGGGGAGCACCAGTTTTATTTGTACGCAAAAAAGATGGCTCATTAAGAATGTGTATCGACTACCGGCAGTTGAATAAGGTAACGATTAAGAACAAATATCCCCTCCCTAGAATTGATGATTTGTTTGATCAATTACAAGGTGCTAAGTGTTTTTCAAAGATCGACCTGAGGTCAGGTTATCACCAAGTGAGGGTCAGGGACAAAGATATACCCAAGACAGCTTTCTGAACACGGTATGGTCATTTTGAGTTCTTAGTCATGTCATTCGGGCTAACAAATGCACCAGCAGCTTTTATGGATTTGATGAATAGGGTGTTCAAGCCATTTTTAGATGTGTTTGTGATAGTGTTCATAGATGACATTTTGGTGTATTCAAGATCGGAAGAGGATCATGCTAATCACTTGCGGCAGGTTTTACAAATTCTCCGTGATCGTAAATTGTATGGAAAGTTCTCTAAATGCGAGTTCTGGTTGAAATCTGTGGCATTCCTAGGTCATATTGTATCCGAGGAAGGAATAAGGGTAGATAACCAGAAAATACAAGCCGTGAAAAGCTGGCCAAGACCTACAACGCCTACGGAGATCCGTAGTTTTCTTGGATTGGCAGGTTATTACAGAAGGTTTGTTGGAGGATTCTCTTCCATGGCTGCACCCTTAACAAAGCTAACACACAAAGGAACCAAGTTTTAGTGGAACGATGAGTGTGAAAGAAGCTTCCAACAGATGAAGAGTAAATTAACTTCTAGACCTGTGTTGGTACTTCCAGAAGGTATAGAAGGCTATGTAGTATACTGTGATGCTTCGGGAGTGGGCTTAGGTTGTGTATTGATGCAGCATGGTAAAGTTATAGCTTATGGCTCAAGGCAGCTGCGGCCACATGAGAAAAATTATCCAACCCATGATCTAGAGCTAGCAGCAGTTGTGTTTGCTTTGAAGATATGGCGCCACTACTTGTATGGAGTTCATGTTGACATATACACTGATCACAAAAGCTTGCAATATATATTTAAGCAAAAAGACTTAAATCTGAGGCAGCGAAGGTGGCTGGAGCTATTAAAAGATTATGACATTGACATCTTATATCATCCCGGTAAAGCTAATGTAGTAGCTGATGCTTTAAGCCGTAAAATAATGGCAAGCACTTATGGAAAGTCTATGGAAAGACAAGGAATGACTAAGGATCTGTCCCAACTAGCGAACTTGGGCGTTCGCCTTCTTGAATCTCAAGACGAAGGGGTTATTGTGCAAAATGCGGCAGAATCCTCATTAATAGTGGAAGTGAAAGAGAAGCAGTACACTGATCCAATTCTTTTACAACTTAAAGAGAATGTACTACATGGTATGACAAAGGCATTTGAGCTTAAGCAAGACGGAGTACTTCGATGTCAAAACAGATTATGTGTACCTAATGTAGATGAACTAAGAAAGAGGATCATGATGGTAGCACATAATTCAAGATACTCTGTTCATCCGGGGTTAACTAAAATGTATAATGACTTGAAAGAAATGTATTGGTGGGGGAACATGAAGAAGAACATTGCAGAATTCGTGGCTCAGTGTCCAAATTGTCAACAGGTAAAAGTAGAACACCAAAAGCCCGGAGGTTACATGCAGCGTATAGAACTTCCAATTTGGAAATGGGACATGATCAACATGGATTTTGTTATTGGTTTGCCTCGCTCATTCCGGAAGTTTGACTCCATATGGGTAATAGTTGAGAGACTTACCAAAGCAGCACACTTCTTGCCTGTGAATACTACCTATACAGCTGAAAAGTATGCGAGGTTGTACATTAAAGAGATAGTTCGACTACATGGAGTGCCAATCTCTATAATATCTGATAGAGGATCTCAATTCACAGCAAATTTTTGGAAGTTATTTCAAAAGAGTTTGGGAACACAAGTGAATTTAAGTACAGTCTTTCATCCTCAAACGGTTGGTCAGGCAGAACGTACAATTCAGATACTTGAGGATATGCTGCGAGCTTGTATATTAGATTTCAAGGGTAGCTGGGATGATCACCTACCACTTATTGAATTTATTTATAACAATAGCTATCATTCGAGCATTAAAATGGCACCTTATGAAGCTTTACATGGTCGAAAATGTAGATCACCAATTGGCTGGTTCGAAATAGATGAAACTGCCTTATTTGGGCCAGATCTTGTTCATCAAGCTATGGAAAAAGTCAAAGTGATACAGCAACGGCTAGAAATAGCTCAAAGTCGACATAAATCATATGCAGATATTAGAAGGAGAGGATTAGAATTTTCTATAGGGGATTGGGTATTCTTGAAGGTGTCTCCGATGAAAGGGGTAATGAGGTTTGGTAAAAAGGGAAAGCTGAGTCCACGCTATATAGGGCCATATAAGATTATCCAAATATTCGGCCAAGTAGCCTATGATTTAGAGCTACCACAAGATCTTTCATCAGTTCATCCGGTGTTTCATGTCTCAATGCTACGAAAATGCGTAGGTGACCCATTTCGTATTACTCCTACTGAAGACGTACAGGTTACGGGCGATCTCACTTATGAAGAAGTACCCATTGCTATTCTGGATCGACATGTTAGGAAGTTAAGAAATAAAGAAGTAGCTTCTGTAAAAGTACTATGGAGAAACCAACAAGTAGAAGAAGTTACATGGGAAGCAGAAGAAGCAATGAAATTGAAGTATCCTCACCTCTTCCACACTGGTGGGAACGATCAAAATGTTAATGGAGGCATTGACAAGTAAGTATAAGTCTATATGTTCAATGTGATTAATAGTAGTACTAACTTAGGCTTGAACTTTTTTAGGCTGGACAACCATGCTAACATTCGAGGACAAATGTTTCAAGGGGGAAAGGATGTAACGGCCTGTATTTTGTATGTGGTAGTTCTATTCATGTTATACTTGACATAGACTTATAGTGTAGGTGAGGGATCATGTTTCTTATATGATTAGTGTTGGTTTAAACTAGCTCGGAAGGTGATGTAATGCCTTGCACATTTCAGCATATATATTGCAAGTTAACTCCGATGGAAAGTATTTAAGTAATTATAGTAAGGTGGTAATTGAGCTAGAAACTGCATACTTGAGCTATAATATAGTTAAAGGGCCCAAGTTTGATGGACCAGATTTAGGCTTATTTTAAGGGGTTCATTTGAAGCCAAACCTATTAAATAAAAATGTGAATGAAAGAAAGCCCAGCAGCCAAATCTGCCAATTGGCCCATTATGGATAAAGCCCAAGTGAAACTAGGTAAGTGCATCACCTCCTAAGACTTTTTTTTTACCATGTTATTGGGCCAAGTGTGTACCACCTACTTGCATTAATCTGGTCCAAGTTGAAAAAAAGAACAAAGGGAAAATGGACAGCCAAGGCCCAAAAATCTTAAGTCCAAAAAGGCCCAAGTTAAAAGGCCAAGTAGGTGGGTCACCTACTTGACAATATATGGACCAAAATTGGTCAAGAATGTCGGCCATAGCACCTCCTTTTTAAAAGGATAAGGATCAAGTCTTTTTCTCCATTTTAAACTTGCAAAAATTTTCAGATTCCTAAGTTTCTTTCTTGGTCTCTCTTGGCTTCAATAAGCAGCCCTAAAACACCTTAGGGTTCTTGAGTGCTGTATCATTTTCAAGTAAGAGTTTGAATTCTTGAAGTACAAGTTTAGAGGATAAATTTCCAGAATTAAGGTAAGACTTCAACCCATTTGTTTTCCTCTCTTTGAATTCATGTTTGGAGTGGAGAATTTTGTATATATTTATCAAGAATTCATGGATTATGATAAATCCTTGAGTCAATATTCTCCTATTATGCTGAAAGATTTGAGATTGATGGTGGCTGCCTTATGAATATTGTTGTTGAGGGCAGTTTGGGTATCTTCGGAGAGGATGTATGAAGTTGTATTAATGTGTAGAGGAAGGGTGTGGTGGTTCACCGTTTGTGTAAGGGTTGTACGGGCCTGCTTTCCGTCAAATATTTTAGCTACTGTTTTCGAGGGCCTTAATGTGATTAGCTGCTGACGTTAGCTTAATCATGACTTATGTTGTAGATTAGCACCCAAAAAGGAAGGTTCAATCGTGATAGTGGTATTGGTCAGAAAATAAGGTATGTAAGGCTATTCGATTCTTCATCCCTTTGGCATGAAATCTGGCATCTGCAATTAATATCAATGAAGTGAATCTCATAAGTTCTATTCCTAAAAAAGGAAACATAGTGGCAGCGTACTATCTCCAAATAGCTAACAATATTTCTTTCCCCATTCTAAGTACATCGAACTACTTCATTATATGTTCACTACTCTATACTTGTGTAATTATCCCTCTTGTGCTGCTATAGAAATGGTATTTGCAAAAGAAAGTTTGGTGAATCCCCCTCCTAGTCAATTGAAGTCAATTGTGCCATTAAGGTCTTAAAGTGGGGTGTTGATGTTACATAGCTCCTTATGTCATTGTTACTGCATCAAAGTATTATTTTTCATGTATTCCACTACTGGTCCGTATTTCCATATCTCCAAGCTGATTATGACCACCAAAGCAACATCTCAAAAGTGTTATGATTATCCAAAATAACGTCTCAAAAGAGTTATAAACTGATTAACAATAATCTCAAAGATTAAAGAATATAAGTGAAGAAATCTATATAATTAAGGGTGCCAGCTCAGGGGCGAAAGCCTAGCATGGGCTGATCCCTATTGGTATAGAAGGGTGGCAGCTCAGGGGCGAAAGCCTAGCATGGGCCGATCCCAAGTTGTGTAATTATGAGGAACGCATCCCAGGGGTTAATACGCCTAGCATGGGTCATCCTCTTCTACCACTGATCAGCTGGTCACTTGTATCACATGCCAACAAAGATTATAACATACGAAAAGGTAAAGAAAAGAATGTAGCTTACTTGATCCCACAAGAGTAAGCAAAGGTGGTCTTCTCTCCTATCTATGCACTCATATGTTACTACTTTATTTCATTTGAGCTCTTGTATTACATATGCTATTGCCTTACATATTCAGTACATTTTTCGTACTGACGTCCCGTATTGGGGACGCTGCATTTCATGCTGCAGGCTCAGGTACTCCAGCTAGTAGACCTCCTCAGTAGGAGCACACGAAACTCTGCTACTTTTGGTGAGCTCCAAGTTGATTCGGAGCTTTATTGAGTCCTTGGTAAATTCATTTTGGTATTGTATCATAGTTAAGGGTAAGGCGGGGTCTGTCCCGACCTACTCTAGTATTATATCTGTTAGATGCTTTGTAGACGTATGTACATGGTTCAGTTGTGTCTTAAGGAGTTGTGGCCTTAACGGCCAAGTCTTGTATATAACTTTTGGACCTACTTACGTTGTTTTGTATCGCTGCATCCTAGGTTAACTTGTCACAATTGTTATAGTATATTCACAGTAAGAACAGGTTGCAGGTTGGTTCTCTCGGGCCTTTAGGGCATCGGGTGCCTGTCCGTCTTAATGGGTTTTGAGGCGTGACAAATTACCTAACGTTAGGATCAAATGTCTTACCCCTAAGAACTGCTTTAGACCCAAAATACCTCTCCTTTCCCATTTTTAAGAACTTGGCCATATTTTTACTAATTCATTGGGAGAGTGAGATAAGTCAGATGATATAGATGCAGGAGCCTCATCAGGGATGTAGGAGAGACATGAAGAAGTGCAATGCGAAAGAATGCCTTCTTGTTGGAGTCATTGGGCAGTGAAAGATGAATAGCTTGAACTAAGAGGAAGTGAAGTAATACTTGGACAATTCCCCCAGTATTCATTAAAGACTTCGCACATAACCTTGCTTATTCTTTTCTAATACAATACTAATACCTCATATCTGTAAACATTATTGCTTTATTTGGTGGACTCATTGAGTTAGGCCTGACTAGCACTATGTGTGAAAGGAGCCTTAAAGATGGTCAGCTTTATGGCAACATGTTTACAAGGTATATTGGAGATATTTTGATGGAGTTGACTTAGTGGGATATCGTCAAGGTTAAGATGTGCTGAGGCGGTGGGATTAAAGTTAGAGGGTTTGGGGGAAGAGGGTTCAGTGTCTAGTGGGGGGAATGGAGGCTTCTGTGGTGAGCGATGGAGATAAAGAGTAGAGGGAGTTGAGGTCAAAAAAAGAAGATTAGGGTTATGGTTTTCTGATGGAGATGGAGAAAGCGAAGGGACGAAGGTTCGCAAGAGGCAAAAGTGGATAAGAGAGATAATGGTTGAGCCGAGCCCAAGATGGCTAACGACGTGGAGGGGATTGGTCAGTGGTGGTGGTGGTGGGGTTCACTCTCCCCAAAGGAAATGCCTAAGATGATCCTGGAAGTGAAGCATTTTCTGATGAGGAAGTAGAGTCTTCATTTTCGCAAGTTTCATACCTCAATATTTCTCATTCTCATTCACATACCTAAACTATCACTCCCTTTGTGTTAAAACACACCTGTGAATAAACTTTACTATCACACATAAAAAAGACAAACAATATCAATCAAACAAGTACTGAATTAGGTCAATTAGTATTATCATACGAGATCGTAAAATAAATTAATGAAAGAGACTGTTATAATTATTAAATTAGATATATATCCTACTTAACCTTAAACTCATACTAAAAACAACAATGGAAAAACAAAGATCAAGAAATTCATAAATTCAACCTAGCATAAATCTGATGTCAAATTTAAAAAAATAACAAATAACATTAAAATAGAAAAAAGTAAAGTGTATTACCTTTGTTGAGCGTTGACTTGAAAGCTCGAGTTGACAAACTTGTCCGGGTTCCACCTTTTTTCAATGAATCGAAAAGACAAAGAAGGAAAAATAATTTAAACTATGAACGGAAATTTTTACAACTCAACTTTTTCCCTTTTTGGGGTGTGAAAACCATATGAAAACAATGAATTGGTCGGGTTAAATCTGTATGAAATAGGATAAATTAAGATTTAATGGTCAAAATTAACACATATAAATTATCACATTTCTGTAAGTTTCATATACTTCACCTATCCATTGTTTAATTTATCTACCTAACCTATCATTCCCTTTGTATTAAAACACACCTTGATGTTGAGTTGATCAAATATTTATTCCCCATCCACAATAGGCGCATGTAGGCCAACTCATCATCAAGGTGCGCTTTAACATAAAGGGAGTGATAGGTTTGGTAGTTAAATTTAACAATGGATAGATGAAGTATGAAACTCGCTGCGATGTGATAATTTATGTGTGTTTTGACCATTAACTTTTATTTTATCCTATTTCATACGGTTTTAACCCAGCCCATTCATTGTTTTCATATGATTTGCGCATCCCCAGAAGGGAAAAAATTGGGTTGTAAAAATTCGTTCATAGTTTAAATATTGTTTCCTTCCTCGCGTTTTCAATTCAAGGAGAAAAGGTGGAACTCGAACAAGTTCGTCAACTCGAGTTTTCAGTCGGCGCTCAACAAAGGTAATGTACTTTCCTATTACTATTTTATTTTAAGATTATGTGTTATTTGTTTCAATTCAACATTAGATTTTGTAGCTAGGTTGCATTTATGAATTTCATGATCTTTGTTTTCACATAGTTGTCTTTATTGTGAGTTTAAAGTTCAGTAGGATATATATCTAATTTAATTATCATAGCAATCTCTTTCATTTATATATTTTACGATCCATGTAGGCTATAATAAAAATTGACCTAATTCAATACTTGTTTGATTGATATTAATAATCTTTGTCTTTTTGATATGTGTGAAAGTAAAGGTTATTCACTCAGTGTTGAGGTGTGTCTTAACACAAAGGGAGTGACAGTTTAGATAGGTAAACAGAACAAGAAATAGTTGAGGTATGAAACTCACGAAAAAGTGATAGCTTCGGTGTTTCTTTAACCAGTAACTCTAAAAAATCCAAGGACCACATGAGATTTCTCATTAGAAACATAAGGCGTGCGTAGCCCAGCTAAGTATCGAGGTGTGTTTGGACACAAAGAGAGTGATGCTTTAGGTAGGTAAATGGAACAATGGATAGTTGAGGTACGAAACTCGCGGTAATGTGATAATTTAGGTGTGTTTTGACCATTAACTCTTACAATAGTATCAAAGGTTGAAGGACTTGTGTCTTAGGTCACAAGTTAGAAACTATGTGAAGTGAACTAAGTCCAGTATTTAAGTGGAGAACGGTAGAGGGGTGGGCCATTATTCCCGAGTTTCAAAGGTTTTTGTTGGCCAAGAGGGTCGGCTCTAGATATATTTCTCGTTCATTGAAAAAAAATCAATAGAAGCTTGGAAGCACTAGATGATCTTTTGGTGTGATAATGCAGGTCAAACTATGTTAGAGTTTAGTTCATTCCTTCCATTAGCATTGAATCCTTCAATTGTGCCTTTTCTGATTCATTTGCAAAGGTCAGAGTTAAGAGCAGAATGGCATGTATCTAAGGCACTAGACACATACTGTCAGGACCCGAGACTACCGCCTGTCAGTCTTAGTCTAACTGGTGATCCTTACACACCCATATCGGCAAGTAGTTCTAGGACTTAAGGATTGCTACTAAAGGTAACGGGTGAGCCTTCATTCCTAAATCTGTTCGATGCTAAGTAAAATTCCCAATGTAAAATGTTGATAAACTACAAACATTGATAATCTAATAATACTAAATGATGTTGATAATAATTAAGAGTAGCTCATGAATACTGATAATTTGATAATAACTGAGAGACACTTTAACTAAAAACATCTTAAATCATGAAAACTGATAATCTGAGGCATGCAACTAAAATAAAATTTATTTAGAAATAATGAATGATAGTCTGAAAACACATAATTAAACTATTCATGAAGAGGAACGGAAAATATCATGGAATTCATGTTTTTCATAAAGCCTAAGTCTTGTTGAAATCATTAACCGAGAAACTGGGTTTTCGTTGGGACTCAACAGGTGAAAGAATATCCATTGATTAAAAATCCCACATACCTTGAAAGAATACACTAGCTTGAAATTTTGAATTTTGAGACTTGAAGATGAAGAACCATGGTTCTTGGTTGGGAGGAGCCTTGAATGAAAATAATTTGATTTCTAAGTATTAGGACGTGAATGGGGATGTTTAGGTCAATTAATTTCCCATAATCTCACTTTGAATAGGTTAAAAACAACATAGTATAGGGATTAAAAGAGTAGGAAAAACCAAAATGACCCTAAGAGAAAACTGACATCGCTAGGTATTACGAGGGAATCTATGGTACGTGGTTCTATTTACGGACCAAAGATCCCTATCTATTGAAATTTGGCTGAAATATTTGGTCTCTAAAGTTGATATAGAAAGCCATTTACGGTCTATGGTTCAATCTACAGACCGTAAACAATGTTCGTAAAAACAAAGAAAAATCGAGTTTCAGGACTTCAACTCAGCCTATCTATGGCCCGTAAAAGGTTTTACGACTTGTAAAACTGAGGCTAAATGTCAAGTTTCAGTACTCTGATTTACGGACCAATCTACGAATTTCAAATGTGATTACGCCCCTTAGACTAGAATCGTAATACTCAAACATGAAATTTCAATCTATGAAATTTAATCTACGGATCAAATCTACTGTCTTGAGTTCCTTTTACGGCCCTTAAATGGCATTCGTAAAACATAAATTTTCTACGGACTTCCATTTTTACTTTTCATGGTCTTGTCTAAACTTAAAAACCTCTGAGGTGTTGTTACAGCGACATACTCGCTCGAGCACAATTTAGAGCTGAGAAATTTATCATGACTATAGATCCTAACTTGGATTTGTATGCAGTGGCATGGCTACATAGACTGAAAGTGGTAAGTTGATCTACTAATTAGCCAATTCGCATGGTAATATATGTTAGGTTGATTATATTGTATGAAATAGTGTGTTGATCAGTTAAAAACCTTTATATTTAAAAGATGGAGTGAAGAAAATGAGAATATGTAAGAAAATACTAGGAGAGATGATATCATTAAGAATGAAGCTACCTTAGCCAAGAAAGGAGTAACCTCTCTGGTGGACAAGATGGAAAAAGTTTAGGTTGAGATGATTCAAACATGTGAGAAGAGGTGCACAAAACCCCAATGAGGAGGTAGACTAAAGAAGTGTTGAGGGGAGTTGATTAGATAGAATATGACACAATTTTAGTATTTTTTAAAAAAAACAAACTATTTTGAGTCATTACTTGAGTCAACAATCTTTTGAAAACAAATCTCTCATCTCCATGAAATAGGAACAAGGTCAGTAGACAAAGTGAAAACTCTTTTTGTTAGGCTAAAATGGCCAAGTTTTATTACTAATTGTTGAGATGTAGAAAGTATATTTTGAAAAATTGATTGTAACAGAAAAAAAAAGCTTGAAGAATATAAAAACAAAAATGAAATCTTAAACCCACAAGCACTAATCGTCTAGTGGTAAAAACATATTATACGAAGGTACTTACAGACAAGGATCGATCTCGAATGATGAATTTTATAACTATACAATAAAAAATTGATCGATTTTTTCAAAAAACTGAATAAGGATATGTGGCCAGTAAAAAGAGACCGCTGTTGGTCGATTTTCGATACCGGCCAGATCAAAATCGACCATCGGTTTTTTGTAGGTATTCAGAAAATAACATCAACATCGATCGACTATGGTGGTCAGTTTCACCATTTTTTGTAAATAATGATTACATAAGATAACATACAATCACAGTAAATCGGTTGTTCCATAAATGACACTTTCTTCATTACATACCAAGAAATTTAATAATATGATACAATAAAACTTGAATAAAAGCAAAATTGTACTCAAAGTAACAATATCATTGATACAATACAACGAGGAACAATCATCCAAACAAGTTGTGGGGACAATTTCATACAATATGAAAAGAGAATTCTTTCTAATCCACAACGGACAATTTTTATTGGAAAGGGAAAATGTTCAGCAAAGGCTCATCTATGCCATTTATTACAAGTTAGGCTCTCCTATGCCATTTTCGTTTGAGAAAATGCTCATCCATGACATTATTATTAGTTGAAATGACATGGATAAGTCAAATTTTTAACGGATGGTATAGATGAGCCTTTTCTCAAAGTTTGATGACATATTTTAGCCTTTTTCCTTTTAATCTTTTTTTCAATTAATGGTGTGGCCGAATCATAATTGAGATAAAAGAATGGTTTGCAAAACCAAAAATATTTTTAGCTTACAAATAATGACATGTATGAGTCTTTTCTTAAACAAAAATGTCATAGATAAGCCAATTTTTTTACGGGTGATATAAATGAGACGTTTCTCAAACTTTGATGACAGTTTGAGCACCTTCCTTATACTCTCTATCTTGACAAAGTAAAGATAAGGTGCACTCTTTTCGGACCCTACTTCTGAATTATACCCATAGGCGAAGCTATGATTTCAACTGTATGGATTCTAATTTAACAATGAAAATTTTAAGTGCTAATAATTGGGTTCTAAATTTAATATTTTTACATATTTAATGAATATTTAACACAAATTATACTGTTTGAGCAAAATTTACTACATTCAACCAAATCCGAAGCAGACTACTACCTCCGCCCCTCATTATTTGTAGTGGATACATTGTTGTTGTTAGTATATCATATATAGTGCTATAATATATGAGTCCGGAGCCTAAAGGGTGAAAAATATTAACAAAATTTCCAAAACGGTATATGAAAATATTTTTTAACCAAAACGGTAAATTCACTGAGGAAGTAGCGATTTTTTCCGCCGGAGTTTTGGAAAATCGCTGCTATAGCAGCGATTTGTACAATTTGCTTTTAAAAAAAAATTAAAACAAATCGCTGCAAGTGCAACGATTTACGTAATTTATTATTATTTTTTTAAAATTGATTAACACCCGCAAATGTCTTGTCCAATGGACTGCACAATTGTTACAAAATTCACCCTCTTCAACTATCACACTTACTAGTCCCTTTGGTAAAAATTTGTCTTGACAACAAACCCTACCAATGTCAAGCACATCCTCAAAACCCGATTCGACGTGTACAAAAAATCCACCACCCTACGGTCTTCCTTACACGATCTTTTGGGGCGTGGACTCTTTGTTATCGATGGGACAGAGTGGAAATCCCATCGACAACTCATAATCCCTATCTACAAAGCGGATATGTTCCATCATCTAATCGAGTATGTCACTATGAAAGAGATTTCTTCTCGTCTTATCCCTATCTTTGCGGATGCATCTACTAGTAGTAGTACTATTGTGCTTGACCTTCCCGATAATTTTCGTAGGTTCACTTTTGACATTGTGTTTAAGGAAGGTTTTGGTAATGATCAACAATACTTGTTACCATCTCTACCGAAGACCCTCTTAGCTGATGCTCTTAATACTGCAATCAAGATATGCATGGGAAGGTATGTGAGCCCTTCCATTTTATCAAAAATAGAATCATCCAATTAAATGAAGGGGATTGTGATTATCATGTTGATTTAGTGGGCTTCCTAGCTTCGAAAGGTCGTGGTCAAAACAAGTTAGTATGTGAAGAGAAGTATTGCGTAGATTCAATTATGTGCCCTCGTAGCCCAATATGCATTCAAACCCATAAACCAAGTGTTTTTTCCACTTTAAGACATAAAAAGTCCAAAAATATTACATTTTTTCATATAAACTCCTCTCTTTGATTTAACTAGTGATCGCCTCATCGGATCTCAATATGTGGGGAAAACTTAATGAAAACCACTTCCATTCCTCAAAATATAGAATTCCCAATGTTTTTCAAGAGTAAACAAGTCAAATCTGAGTACCAAGCTTAGGGATTCAGGCCCAACAACAAATAACATTAGAGAACTTAAAGGCAACAAATAACATTAGAGAACTTAAAGGCTTGAAAATAAACCAACAAGCACGCAATCATTCAATCCTACAACTAACCAAAAAACTACCTAATGATTGAAGCAACTTCAATATAAACATGAACTGACCAAGCCAACTCTAAATAAAGTGAAACAATAACCTACCTCGAGGTTGAAACCGTACATAAACCTCTACTTCAGAGCTTCTCCTTTTTGTTGGGCCTCGAACGTTGTCAAAAAACAAATCAATATGGGACTAATGATATATCAATAATATAAAATTTGAGCTAGAATTTGTGTCAAAATTCAACATGAGTCCAACGATATTGAATTGGAAAACTTATAACTATGTCATTATGTTCCCCTCAAAGAGAGGATCATAGGATCGCAAATTGGGTGAGTATGGGATCCAATTCAAACCTCAAATGGTCCAAATATTACAAATGGAGAATTCAAAATCAAGGGAAAATAAAGTTTTTTTTAAAAATGAAACATGAAAATGAAGCTGGGACTAGAGTTAGAAAGTGAAAAGGAAAAAAAGTTTACCTTTGAATCACTTGAAATGGACAGTAAGCCCAATTAAGCTCCTGCAACGATGGTGTTCATGAAGAATTGTAAAGGAATAAAGGGAATATAACATCAGCAATGATCGCTTAATGGTGATTCAGAGATTTTGGACTCATTTGAGGCTTCTATCACCAAATCATATCCTCAATGCTATTTTTTTTATGTGAATTGGTTGATTTTTACCTGTGAGATATCAAGGAAAAAACGAGGACAAACGGAAGCAAAAAGAAGTCAAATACTTGGAAAAGTAGAGAAAATAGAGAGATCATAAATAGGAGTAAGAAGGTCTGCTCAGATAATTAAATATCCACAGAAAGCCTCAAAAAATAAGAGAATAGAGAGTATCACAAAAATCCGGGCTAGTAACCTAAAAAAAAATGTAGAAGTAAGGGGTGAGTTCTAAACTTCTAAACACAAGCTAATGGAATAGAAAACTGGTACTCTTTATCACCCCAACCGAACTTCTACAACTATAACCTGCATAAAACTAGCCTAAGTTAACAATTCACAATTTTTATAGCACACGGTTCAACAACAACACTCTGACAATTACATATCCTCAACAACAAACTCAATATTCATCAATCACAAGTTCACAAAAACACTTATAAGATCAGCAACACACAAGATCAAGTTCATCAATGATAAAGATATGCAATGCAATGTAATGCAATGTCAAGTACAGTGGTGCAAGTATGACCTAAGGATCCACACTCGCCGTCTCTCCGTCTAGGACCCACGGGGGACATATTTGTCCATGTATATATCCATCGTGGCATGCTACTCGATCCTCGAAAATAAAATATGTCACGATGTGCAATACGTCCCTCAATAATAGTATCCTCCGCCGCTTGCGACACGTCCCTCAATAATAGTATCTATCGTGGTGTGCGACACGTCCCTCGATAATAGTATCTGGTTTGACGCAATACGTCCCTCAAAAAGTCTTGCTGCTTCTTTTTGTGCTTCGAGAATGGGACTTTCTGGTGAAAACAGATTGTCAAGCTCCGGAAGCTCAGGCAAATCATGAAGAAACGATTTTGCACCAATGAGCTGAGTCAACGATGATGGTGTTGTTTGTCCTCTATTATGGCCAGGAAAATGAGAACTTGCAGCATTTTCTTCATCTGAAGCTTTTAAAGGACTAACAAGTGGAGGAAGTTCACTAGAACTAGCAACAGCACTTGGAACACAAGAAATTTCTGTTAACGGAATTCCCTTATATCCTACAGACCTAGTATAGTTCTTGTTTTTCCCGAGCAATAAACTATTCCTTTCATGCAATACATGTTCAACTAATACCCACGTTAAACGTTGGAAAGGAAGACCTTATTGTGATGAATGATATATAATCAAATGAGTTATTCACAACATTTGTTTTTACCAAATCTCAATACAAGAATTTCCAAGTATTCAGTGTGTCAGTAATCAGATACAAAGACACGAAATCTGACGATACCTGCAGTAAACCGATACGAATCTCTCCAAATGAAATGAAATATATACCTGAAGTATCAAAATTCTAATTGACCCATCAATTGAAATGCAAAATTGAAAATCTCAAACCTACATTTCACCCAAAAAAAATAAATGCAAACATCAAGAAACATCATAAACCCTAAGCTATATTATGTGATTTCTTAGCCCTAATCTCAACCTACATTTTATTAAATTCTTCCATTTCTAAGCTATGATTATCTTATTGGAACATATAGAGAAATTCGAAAAAATATATAAAAAAAAATTGAACTTGGAAAAACCCACTTGGGAAATGCAAGGTGTTAGTCTTGTACATGGTCTGAAACTCCAATTGTTGCAAAAATTCCCAAGAAAGCTCTGTAATCAAAAGTAACAAAAAAAGGGTCAAATATGCAAATGAAACTGAAGGAAGTAACATAACAGAAGCAATCAAATTCGGATTCAGTACCATATCCAGACAAGTAGAAGCCATTGTTGGCTTCTTGAGAAATGGGCTCTAGACAATTATTATGAACAATGAACAAGCAACACTTCATTAGATTGTTGGACTTCTCTAATAAAATGAAACTTGATCTTGATATGTTTAGTTCGACCATGAAACACTGGATTTTTTGAGATTGAAACTGTTGAACTATTGTCACACATGATCTTGGTAGCTTCTGTTTGTTCATGGCCTAAGTCCTTCATCATCTTCCTTAGCCAGATAACTTGATTCACAGCAGATGCAGCAGCTATGTACTCAGCTTCTGCTGTTGATTGAGCTGTAGTTTCTTGTTTTCTAGAGCTCCAACTAAAACAACTTGTCCCTAAACAGAAATGATATCCAGAGGTGCTTCTGGAATCATCAACTCCACCACCCCAATCACTATCAGAGTACCCGATCAGGTTCATAGTTACTTCGGCAGATGTTGGGAAAAAATTCCAAACTTGCTGGTTCCTTTAATATACCTTAACACTCTTTTAGCCGCTGTGAGGTGTGTGTCTCTAGGCGAATGCATGAACCTAGAGAGCAAACTAACAACAAATAGAATGTCAGGCCAGCTTGCGGTTAGATATAGAAGACTGCCAATTAAGCTTCTATAAATACTATCATCCACTTTTTCGGAATCCTCATCCTTGCCAAGTTTCACACCAGTAGATATTGGAGTACTCACAGGTTTGCAGTCTTGCATTTTGAACCTGTTTAGAATATCAATAATGTATTTTTGCTGGCATATGAAAATTCCATCACTGGACTGCAACACTTCCATGCCAAGAAAATACTTTATGACTCCAAGATCAGTCATTTCAACGATTTTCTCCATTTCATCCTTGAACCTTTGGATTAGTTCAATTTTGCTTCCTGTCACAAGCATGTCATCCACATAAATTGAGACGACTAAGGACTCACCTACAGCATTGACTTTCACATACAAAGTAGCTTCACTTTGACTTCTACTAAAGCCAAGTTGGATGAGATGATTGTCCATCCTCTCATACCATGCCCTTGGGGCTTGTTTTAGGCCATACAAGGCCTTTGTTAAGAGATAAACTTGATCCTCTTTTCCAGGAGTTGAGAAACCATCATGTTGCTCTACATAGATCTCTTTTGCAAGCAAACCATTCAAAAAGCCGATTTGACATCAAGTTGATTAATCTGCCATGAACTATGAGATGCAAATGCAAGAATAAGCTTGATTGTGTCATACCTTGCTACAGGAGCAAATGTTTCCTGGTAATCCACACCATATTGTTGTGCGTATCCCTTTACCACCAATCTAGCCTTATGTTTGCAAATTGTTCCATCAGGATTGAGTTTTTTCTTGAAAATCCATTTTACACCAATTACCTTCTGATTTCTAGGTCTGTCAACAAGCTGCCAGGTTCCATTCTTCTCGATCATGTCTAGTTCTTCTTGCATAGCTCTCCTCCATGACTGAGAGTCTTGTGCTTCAGCATAGCTTGTTGGTTCAGAGCTAACCAAGTTACACCGCTGATAGACATCTTTTAAGGATCGAGGTCCCCTCACTGGTACATCATCCACTAGTTCATTTTCTGAAAGTTGAGGCTGCTCTATTGAAAATGAATCATAATAAGAGGTCTTCTAATTTTTCCAATCCCAACCAGCTGTTTCATCAAACTTCACTTCTCGGCTGAGAATTAGTTTGTCTGATTTCAAATAGAAAATCCTGTATCCTTTGGATGAACTATAGCCCATAAATATGCCTTTTTTAGCCTTGTTGTCCAGCTTACTCCTTTTTGTTTCTGGACCTCGATAATAACATATACACCCAAAGATTCTGAGATGGTGTACTTATGGTTTGTTCCCACACCAAGCTTCATATGAAGTTATGTCCTGCAAGACCTTAGTAGGCAATCTGTTCAGCAAATATACAGAGGTATTGACCGCCTTAGCCCAAAACTGATTTGGGATCTTTCTTTCGAGCAAAAGACATCTGGCCATCTCCATTACTGTCCTGTTCTTCCTTTCAGGCACGCCATTTTATTGTGGAGTGTATGGTAATGTCAATTGGCGTTCAATACCTGTGCTATTACAAAACTCCACAAATTGAGAAGAAGTATATTCTCCTCCATTGTCAGACCTTAAAGCCTTAATACTAAGATTACATTGATTTTCTACTAAAGCTTTAAATTGTTTTAAAACATCAAAGACTTCACTCTTCAGTCTTATGAAATAAACCCAACACATTCTGGTGTAGTCATCAATAAAGAGGAGAAAGTATCTGTTACCACTCAGCAAATCTGTTTTCAATGGGCCACAAACATCCGTATGAATGAGCTGAAGTTTCTGGTTAGTTCTCCGTACTTGATTTGCTTGAAATGGCAGTTTTGTTTGCTTTCCCTGTTGGAAAGTTTCATAAACTTGAGCATTAGAAAGAAATTCAAGCATATTTTCCACTAGCTCCTTTTTTTTCATCTCGGCGATGCTTCTCAGATTGAAGTGACCAAAGCTTTTGTGCCATAGGTTCCTACATGTTTGTGAAGTAATATTGTAAGCCTGCTCAGTTATTTTCTCCCAATCAACTGAACACATTATGTTGCTCATCTTGACATAAAATAACTCTACTCCAGAAGGGTCAGAAACAACACATTCACGATTCTTAAAATGCAGAGAATAATTATTTTCAAGCATTTGTCCAACACTCAACAAATTTTGACTCATATCAGGTGTGTACAAAATATCAGAAATAGTTTTGATACCTGATATTGTTGAGATAGACACTGTACCTCTGCCTTTGACTTTTACTGCCTCACCGTTTCCCACTTTTACTTTAGATTTGTTAGTACCATCGAGGAATTTGAACAGTTCAACATCATTGCACAAGTGATGTGTGCAACCACTGTCAAGAAGCCATGAATCAGAGGATTCACTGATTGAAAAGTATGAAACTGCAAAGAGTTGCTCTTCATGTGCATCGGCAGTTCTCCTACTTGTGCTTGCAAAGCACCAGAGGCCTTTGCTCTTGATTTGCAGACCTTGGATACGTGTCCCGTCTGCTTACAGTTGCCGCATATAGCATCGACTCTGCACCAACAATACTTCTCCAGATGTGTATTTCTTTTACAATGTTTGCAAGGAGGGAACTTCTACTTCACATCTCCACTATTGTTTCCTCCATCATGCTTGCCCTTATTCTTTTGGTGGAATTGTTGCTTTCCCTTTTGCTTTTGTACAAAGAAAGCTCCTTCACTGAATTTTTCCCGTCTTATAGTCCTCCTTTGCTCTTGTGCTTGAAGAGCACTCATTAGTTCACCTAATGAAAGTTTGCTCAGGTCCTTGGATTCTTCAAGAGAGGAAATCTTAGATTCAAACCTCTCAGGAAGAGTCACAAGAACTTTCTCCACAATTCGTTTATCTGTAAATTCTTCACCAAGAAGTCTAATGTTATTAACAATTAAGGAGATTCGATCAGCATACTTACTGATAGTTTCATCCTCCTGCATATTCAAGGACTCAAACTCTCTTTTCAGGTTCAACACTTGCATTTGACGTGTTCTATCGCTGCCTTGATATTATTCTTTCAACCTATCCCAAGCCTCTTTTGCAGTTTTGCAAGCCATGATTCTGTAAAACATAGAATCTGCCACAGCATTTTGCATAAGCGACTTGGCTATAGATTTTTTTGCCTTCTCTTCGTTGTTGGATTTGATTTGAGCCAAGGTAGGATTTGCTGGTAGAGCAGCAAGTGGTTTATCTTCCGTCACAGTTTTCCAAAGTTCATAGGCTTCCAGAAAAGCTTACATCTTCACAGACCAGATTTGGTAATTTTCACCAGTGAAAGTGAATGGTGGATTTAAAGGTAGGTTGTTGGATGCCATTTGTGTTGTAGGTTAAAACTTTTTTTGTCCTGTAAGATCAACTAGAGGCTCTGATGCCACTGTTAGAACAAAATACTCAAGAAACTGATTTGAAAAAATAAAAATAGAGTGAACTTATGAAATTCCTTGTGTATATTAATTTGTAGAAAGTCTGAATTTATATAAAGAAAAAACATAAACATTAAAACTAAAATAAGAACATGTGCCACTAACTACAATAAAAGGGGCCACTAACAGCCATAATGGGGCCACTAACTTCAGAAAGTTGAGCAACTAAAATTGACTAAGTCTAGCTAGAAAATAGGAAACACTAAACTGAAATAAGTAAAAACAATAAAAATAATAATAAGCTGGAAAAAATGCCAATTGTCTAACATAGGCATCATAGCCTGACTAAGCTTGGAAAGTAAACACATAATGTAAAGCAAGTAGTAAATGTTATATCAAGGAGGTAGAGGAAAGGAACAATAGCGATAAGCCTAACCATGAGCCTCAACAGTTCAACATAAAACGAAAAGATAAAAGTAAACCAATTAATTATAAACCAAATTGGACTCCCATAAATCCATAAGCTAAGGTACATTCTTGCACAAGTGAAATGAAAATAACCCAAACGGACCTCCATAAGATTGATGAGTACACATGAGAGGTCAAGTTATTCCTAGTTAAGACTAGATATATTCCAAATTGGAGAGACCCAAACCCACTACAAGAAATCTACCGTATTATGGCAAGAAAAGTAGCCACAAAAACCACAAAGGTCACCAGTAAAAGTTTTTTGTGGCAACATTCTCTCCTTTGGTAGTAATTCCATAGCTAAAAGTAAGTTGTGGCGACAAAAGGATGTCGCCACAAAAAACACTCATTTGTAGCGACAATAGTCGCCACAATATTTTAAAAATGTCGCCTCAAAAAAATAAACCACAACACGACTATTTGTCAAGTCGCCGCTAAAACAAGGCTTTTAGTAGCGACAAAGGCTGTCACAAAAAAGATATAAACTTTCTGTAGCAACTTCTGTCGCCACTAAAAGCCTTGTTTTAGTAGCGATAGAGGTTGCTACAGAAAGTTTATAACTTTTTGTAGCAACAATTATCGCCACTAAATGCCTTGTTTTAGTAGCGACAAAGGTTGCTACTAAAAGTTTGTATTTTTTTGTAGCAACCTCTATCGCTACTAAAACAAGGCTTTTAGTGGCGACATAAGTTGCTACAAAAAGTTTATATCTTTTTTGTGACAGCCTTTGTCGCTGCTAAAAGCCTTAATATCAGTAGCGACTCCTACCGTTGCAAAAAACTATAAACTATGAACAACCTTTCATCTCGCTGCTACACAATATTAATTAGTGTCACGACCCAAAATCGAGCCGCGAGTGGCACCCACACTTATCCTACTATGTGAGTGAACCAACCAATCTAAACCCCAACATATTGAACAAAAATACAAAGCGGAAGACTTAAAACTCATTAACGAAATCAATTAAATAACTTCTAAAATTTATAACTCATTATCCCCAAAATCTGGAAGTCATCATCAGAAGAACATCTATCCTCAAGTTACTAATCTAAAAGTATCTAAGAAGCTAAAATAAATAAAAGGCTAGTCCATGCCGGAAGTTCAAGGCATCAAGACTTGAAGAGAAGATCCAGTCCAAGCTAGAAGCATTAGCTCACCCTGAAATCCGGTGTAGTGAAGACTGGCTAGAATTACTGTTGAGTTGAAGACGACCGTACGTTTGCTGCATTCCCCAAATAACAAAGAAAGAAACAACAAGTAGGGGTCAGTACAAAACACAAGTACTGAGTAGGTATCATCGGCCAACTCAAAATAGAAAACAGTATATATCAGTTCATATCATAAATCAACTACAATACTCAACATGTAGTAACAAGTACTATAATCATCAATAAGTACTACCAAGTTCATCCATGAGGACTCAAGCCTCAATACCACACTCATTTTGGGAATTAGGTTCATTACATTGAGTATATTAACATCTCTCAAGATTCATTATCTTTCTTCCTCTTGTGTCGGTACGTGACACTCCGATCCCCTACTACTATGTGTCGGTACGTGACACTCCGATCCCCTAATTCTACGTGTCAGTTCGTGACACCCGATCCCCTAATACTATGTGTCGGTACGTGACACTCCGATCCCTTAATTCTACGTGTTGGTTCGTGACACCCGATCCCCTAATACTATGTGTCGGTACGTGACACTCCGATCCCCTAATTCTACGTGTCGGTTCGTGACACCCGATCCCCTAATACTATGTGTCGGTACGTGACACTCCGATCCCCTAAGTCTACGTGTTGGAACGTGACACTCCGATCCACTAACATCATTCTATCAATTCATCAAGCGTTCTCTTATACCAAGGCATCATTAATCTCATTACTTTAGTTCATCAAGCCTTCTTTTATACCAAGGCATCATCAATAACAAGGTGAAATAGGGTTTCTTCAAGATTTTGGATTCAAAAGCTTCATTATGCTTATTTTATCACAATCACATAATCATATTCATGCAAGCATACAATTAAGCATATAGAAGGGTTTACAATACTACCAATACATATCATTCGCTATTAAGAGTTTACTACGAATAGTATCAAAACCATAACCTACCTTCACCGAGGATTCGTGATCAAGCAAGAAATCTCTCAAAGCTTTTTGTTTCCTGTTCGTTTGTCTCTCTCTATCGATCGTTCCTCTCTCTCCTTGTTCTTTCTATTTTTCTTCTTCAAAACCCTCTTTCTTTTACCCTAATTAGCACATAATTAAGTATAAAAGATGAGGAATTGACCCACTAATTAACTCAAGGTTATCTCCTTTACACCCCCAAGAATTTGAGTTATTAACATTAACCCACGAAATTCATAATTATAGCAGGAATAGTCTAAAACGCCCCTTTAAAACTTACCCAGAAATCCGACCCAGACTGGGATTACGCAACCTGTGACGGCCCGTCGTGCCTGCGACGGTCCGTCCTGCAGGTTCGTCACAACCTTCAGAGACTCAATTTCCTTGATGAGTCTGAGACGGTCCATCGTGCCTACGACGGTCCGTCCTGCACTTCCGTCACGACGGACAGAGAATTGCTCCCAGTACCCAATTCTCAAGAGTTGAAGTGTTTTGAAACGGAACCTCACAACGGTCCGTCGTGTCTATGACGGTCCGTCCTGCAGGTCCGTCACAGAGTTCAGAGAGTCGATTTCAGCACTCAAATATAAGAATTCCAAGTGTTTTGGAACGAGACACCCTCGACGGTCCGTCATTCCCATGACGGTCCGTCGTGGTATCCGTCGTCTCAGACAGTTTTTCCAGAAATAAAATCTGCTGCTCAAAACGACTAAGCAGGTCGTTACAATAGATACCAATTTACCCATCGTTCGTCCTCGAACGATCAAAATAAGAAAAACAAGGACGAGAAGGAGTACCTGAATCTGTGAACAGATGCGGATATTTTTCTTGCATATCAGCCTCCTTCTCCCAAGTGGCCTCTTCAACTGGTCGATTCTTCCATTGAACTTTGATGGATGCAATCTCCCTTGATCTCAACTTGCGAATTTCTCTATCTAAAATAGCAACAGGTTCCTCCTCATAAGACAAATTTTCATCAAGCAGAACCGAATCCCAACGAATGATGTAGTTTCCATCCCCATGGTATCTTTTCAACATAGAACACAGAAACTTACCGGATCCCTCCTAACAGCCTTGGAGCAAGGAAATTCATAAGCAACCCTCCCTCTCGCTTAAGTACTTCAAATGGTCCAATATACCTTGGACTTAGCTTACCCCTTTTTCCAAACCGCATCACCCCTTTCATGGGTGAAACCTTCAGCAAGACTTGTTCACCCTCCATGAACTCCAAGTCTCTAACCTTCGATCTGCATATTCCTTTTGCCTACTTTGAGCTGCTAAAAGCTTTTCTTGAATAGATTTCACCTTCTCCAATGAATCCCTCAACAGATCAGTACCCCAAGGTCTAACTTCAAATGCGTCAAACCAACCAATGGGAGACCTACATCTCCTCCCATACAATGCTTCAAATGGGGCCATGTCAATACTGGAGTGATAGCTATTATTGTATGGAAACTCCGCTAAGGGTAAGAAGTTATCCCAATGACCACCAAATTAATCACACATGCGCGAAGCATATCTCCAACACTTGCAATCGTTCGCTCCGACGACATCACGGTCTGAGGGTGAAATGCAGAGTTACTAATGTCCCAACCTGGTACCTAATTCGCGTGCAATGTTCTCCAACCTTAGAAGTACCACTTCGTACCTCTATCGATATACGGGAGAGTGGAACTCCATGCAATTCGAACAATATCTGAGGTAGATTTTTGGCTAACTTCTCTGCCATTGGTGGGTCACCTTGACCGGGAATGAAAGTGAGCAGACTTAGTTAATCTGTCCACAATTACCCAAATAGAGTCAAACATACCCAATGTCTTTGGAAGACCAACCACGAAGTCCATTGCAATTCTCTCCCACTTCCATTCAGGAATGGGCATTCTCTGAAGTGTTACTCCGGGCCTCTGGTGTTCATACTTTACTTGCTGGCAAATTGGACATTTGGCAACAAAATCAACAATGTCGCGCTTCATTCTACTCCACCAAAAGTGTTGCTTTAGGTCACGGTACATCTTTGTTGCACCAGGATGTATAGAATATCCAGAACTATGAGCCTCTGTAAGGATAGTGTGGATCAAATCATCAACACGAGGCACACATACCCTTCCCTTAATCCTCAAGACACCTTCCTCATCAATTATTGCCTCTTTAGACTCCCCTCGCAACACCGTTATCCGAATTTCGTTTAGCTTTTCATCATCAAACTGTTTCCCTTTGATCCTTGATCAAGAAAAGAGATCTTGCCTCCACACTGGCCAAAAATCCTCCTTTCTCTAGTTATTTCCAGTCTCATTAAGGTCGTTAGCAAATTTGGACTTCTCTTAGCCAATGGCTCCTTAAGAAACTTTGTAAGTGGGCTAAACTACCCATAACTACCTTGCTTTTCTATTCTTAAAGCGTCAGCTACACATTTTGCCTTTTCCTGGGTGATACAGAATGGTAATATCATAGGCCTTCAACAGTTCCATCCACCTCCTCTGCCTCAAATTCAAGTCTTTCTAGGTAAAAAACATGACTGTAGACTACGATGATCTTGTGTAGACCTCACACTTGACCCCATATAGATAGTGTCTCCATTGCTTTAATGCAAACACTACCACAGCCAACTCCAAATCATGGGTCGGATAGTTACGTTCATGCACCTTTAATTGCCTCGAAGCATAAGCAATTACATTCTTCTCTTGCATTAGTACTGCACCCAAACCCGAATAGGATGCATCACAATAAACAATGAAGTTCTTACCCTCTACTGGCAAGGTAAGGATAGGTGCAGTAGTCAGCAAGGTCTTGAGTCTTCTGAAAGTTTCATCACATTCATCCGACCATACAAATGGAACATTCTGCTTAGTCAAGTTCGTCAATTGGGAAGCAATAGAAGAGAATCCCTTGACAAATCGACGGTAGTAGCTGGCTAAACTAACAAAGCTCCTTACTTCTGACACATTAGTAGGTCTTACCCAATTCTTCACTGTTTCAATCTTAGAAGGATCCACCATCACCCCATCCTTAGAAACCACGTACCCCAAGAAGGACACTGAATCTAGCCAGAACTCACACTTGGAGAATTTGGCATAAAGCTTTTTCTCCCTCAATACTTCCAACACAATTCTCAAGTGCTCCTCATGTTCCTTCTTGCTCTTTGAGTATATCAGTATATCATCAATAAATACAATAACAAAAAGATCCAGATATGGCTTAAAAATTCCTGTTACATTATTAGGAGGCTCAGTGAAAGCAGCATGGGAAGTGCGTAAGCCCAAAAGACATGACTAAGAATTCATAATGCCCATACCTGGTTCGAAAAGCAGTCCTTGGCACATCTGCTGTCCGTATTTTCAATTGATGATAACCGGACCTCAAATCAATTTTAGAGAAGACACAAGCACCTTGTAACTGATCAAACAAATCATCAATGCGAGGAATAGGATACTTGTTCTTAATAGTTACCTTATTCAGCTGCCTGTAGTCTATGCCCATCCGAAGACTTCCATCTTTCTTCTTCACAAATAAAACAGGAGCACCCCAAGGGGATGCACTTGCCTAATAAAACCTTTACCTAACGCTCCTGAAGTTGGGACCTGTTAACTCCCGTACGTAACTCAGCTGGGGCCATCCTATAAAGGGAGTAGGGAAAATTGGTCGATTACCCGGTTCCAGATCATGCAAGAAATCAATATCTCTATCCGGTGTCATACCAAGAATATTCTGCAGGGAACACATCAGAAACTCACGGACTCCGAAACCCGAAACTCAATGAAGGTACTTGGGTAGTGTCATCCTTGAGATGTGCAAAGAAAGCTAAGCACCCCTTACTAATCATTCTTTCAGCACGAAGAAAGGAGATGATACGAACCGGAGTGGAAGTGTAGTCCCCCTCCCACACTAACGGATCTGTCCCAGGCTTGGCTAACGTCACAGTTTTAGCATTACAATCCAAGATCGCAAAATTCGGAGAAAGCCAAGTCATACAAAGAATTACATCAAAATCAACCATTTCTAAGATGACCAAGTCTACATAAGTATTGCTGGCCCCAAAAATCACCAAGCATGACCTATATACCTTTTCAACTATCACAGACTTCACCCAACCGAGTAGAAACACGAATAGGCATGTCAAGCGATTCCCACAATTTAAATTTAGACCAGTCAAATGGAGGAAGATCATATGAAAAACGTGGAGCCAGGATCAATAATACAGAAGCCATGTAATCACAAAACCAAAAGATTAACCTGTGATAAAAGCCTCAGATGCCCTGCGCAGACCTCCCAGGGAAAGCGTAACAAGAATGGGCCCTAATCTCCAGTCTGCCCGGTGCCCTACCATGTGGCGTGTAGTAGCTCCAGTTTGTCCATCACCGTCGGCCGTTTTGGTACCACCATTAACCTCATCGCCACCACGTCCGCCGAATAACGGCCTCTACCATGACCACCTCTACCTCTAGCTATTGGGGGTCTATAACTCTGTTTTGGACAATTCCTCCTAATATGTCCAGTCTCCCCACATCCATAACACTCTCTAGATTCAAGCATAGGTCTCTTCGAGAAGTGTTGACCGGTCTGAGGTGGACCCCCAACTACAGTCTGTAGTGAAGACTGAATTGGTCGGATTGAGTAGCCTCTTGAACCCTGTCCTCTAGAGTAAGAACCATTAAACTCACCTCCCTTTCGAAACCTTTTTGATGTCGATGCCATGGTGAAGTCATCTGGCTTCACTCCTTCCACCTCTATCACGAAGTCTACCACTTCTTGAAAGGATTTTGCCGTAGCCGCTACCTGTAAGGCTAAAACCCGCAACTCTGACCTCAACCCCTTCACAAAACGGCGAATCCGTTCTTGTGGACTGAAACAAAGTTGGGTGGCATACCTGGATAATGCACAAAACTTAGCCTCATATGCAGTAACCGACATCCTACCTTGCTCTAGGCTCAAGAACTCATCCCTTTTCCTATCCCTCAAAGTCCGGGGAATATACTTCTCCATAAACAAACTAGAGAATGATGCCCAAGTCATAGGTGGTGCCTCTGTTGGTTGACACTCAACATGTGACCGCCACCACATTTTGGCGTTCCCTTGAAACTGATAACTCACGAACTCAACACCAAACCGTTCTACTATACCCATCCTGTATAGTAGCTCATGACAGTCAACCAGAAAATCATAAGCATCCTCAGATTCAGCACCCTTGAAGACTGGAGGTTTCAATTTCAAGAACTTACTGAAAAGTTCATGCTGATCATTTGTCATTATAGGCCCTGTAGTCAGACGAGGAAACGTGCCTATTTCCAATGAAGTATCCATGCGGGGAGCCATAGTGGCCGCATGTTGTATCTCCGGAACCTGAGGTGCTGGTGCAGAAAACACTGGAGGTGTCTGACCCTGATCATATAACCCGCTAAGATAAGCAAGAACCTGATTGATCATCTCTGGGGTAGGTTGGGGTGGCAATTCCTCATTCTGTGCTTGTTCATTCTCCCCTTCCTCACCCTCTCTTACCATTTCCTCCGTCGGTGGAGGAGTCATCGCCCTAGTACCAGGTGGGCTAGGTGCTTGTCCTTTTCCTCTAGAGGACGTCCTCCCACGACCTCTTCCACGGCCTCTCGCCACTGTTCCTCTCCGAGCTACAGCCCCAGTGGCTGGCTCAGACGTTTCTTGTCTTGCCAGTGTTGGTGTTGGTGCAGTCGTTGCTCTAGTTCTAACCATCTGTGAAATAGAGTGAAGATGGTCAGATACCAATTTGTATCACCTAGATACCAATTGGATCCAAGTAATAGCACGAAAGAAAGAAAGAAAGAATGGAATTTTCCTAAAGTCTTATAGCCTCTCAAAGAAAAGTAAAGGCGTCCCCCTACCGTTCCTTAAGACTCTACTAGACTCGTTCTTGTGTGATGAGACCAACGAACCTAATGCTCTGATACCAAGTTTGTCACGACCCAAAATCGAGCCGCGAGTGGCACCCACACTTATCCTACTATGTGAGCGAACCAACCAATCTAAAACCCCAACATATTGAACAAAANAAAATACAAAGCGGAAGACTTAAAACTCATTAACGAAATCAATTAAATAACTTCTAAAATTTATAACTCATTATCCCCAAAATCTGGAAGTCATCATCACAAGAACATCTATCCTCAAGTTACTAATCTAAAAGTATCTAAGAAGCTAAAATAAATAAAAGGCTAGTCCATGCCGGAAGTTCAAGGCATCAAGACTTGAAGAGAAGATCCAGTCCAAGCTAGAAGCATTAGCTCACCCTGAAATCCGGTGTAGTGAAGACTGGCTAGAATTACTGTTGAGTTGAAGACGACCGTACGTTTGCTGCATTCCCCAAATAACAAAGAAAGAAACAACAAGTAGGGGGTCAGTACAAAACACAAGTACTGAGTAGGTATCATCGGCCAACTCAAAATAGAAAACAATATATATCAGTTCATATCATAAATCAACTACAATACTCAACATGTAGTAACAAGTACTATAATCATCAATAAGTACTACCAAGTTCATCCATGAGGACTCAAGCCTCAATACCACACTCATTTTGGGAATTAGGTTCATTACATTGAGTATATTAACATCTCTCAAGATTCATTATCTTTCTTTCTCTTGTGTCGGTACGTGACACTCCGATCCCCTACTACTATGTGTCGGTACGTGACACTCCGATCCCCTAATTCTACGTGTCGGTTCGTGACACCCGATCCCCTAATACTATGTGTCGGTACGTGACACTCCGATCCCCTAATTCTACGTGTCGGTTCGTGACACCCGATCCCCTAATACTATGTGTCGGTACGTGACACTCCGATCCCCTAATTCTACGTGTTGGTTCGTGACACCCGATCCCCTAATACTATGTGTCGGTATGTGACACTCCGATCCCCTAAGTCTACGTGTCGGAACGTGACACTCCGATCCACTAACATCATTCTATCAATTCATCAAGCGTTCTCTTATACCAAGGCATCATTAATCTCATTACTTTAGTTCATCAAGCCTTCTTTTATACCAAGGCATCATCAATAACAAGGTGAAATAGGGTTTCTTCAAGATTTTGGATTCAAAAGCTTCATTATGCTTATTTTATCACAATCACATAATCACATTCATGCAAGCATACAATTAAGCATATAGAAGGGTTTACAATACTACCAATACATATCATTCGCTATTAAGAGTTTACTACGAATAGTATCAAAAACCATAACCTACCTTCACCGAGGATTCGTGATCAAGCAAGCAATCTCTCAAAGCTTTTTGTTTCCTCTTCGTTTGTCTCTCTCTATCGATCGCTCCTCTCTCTCCTTGTTCTTTCTATTTTTCTTCTTCAAAACCCTCTTTCTTTTACCCTAATTAAGTATAAAAGATGAGGAATTAACCCACTAATTAACTCAAGGTTATCTCCTTTACACCCCCAAGAATTTGAGTTATTAATCTTAACCCACGAAATTCATAATTATAGCAGGAATAGTCCAAAACACCCCTTTAAAACTTACCCAGAAATCCGACCCAGACTGGGATTACGCAACCTGTGATGGCCTGTCGTGCCTGCGACGGTCCATCCTACAGGTTCGTCACAACCTTCAGAGACTCAATTTCCTTGATGAGTCTGAGACGGTCCGTCGTGCCTACGACGGTCCGTCCTGCACTTCCGTCACGACGGACAGAGAATTGCTCCCAGTACCCAATTCTCAAGAGTTGAAGTGTTTTGAAACGGAACCTCACAACGGTCCGTCGTGTCTGTGACGGTCCATCCTGCAGGTCCGTCACAGAGTTCAGAGAGTCGATTTCAGCACTCAAATATAAGAATTCCAAGTGTTTTGGAATGAGACACCCTCGACGGTCCGTCGTTCCCATGACGGTCCGTCGTGGTATCCGTCGTCTTAGACAGTTTTTCCAGAAATAAAATCTGCTGCTCAAAATGACTAAGCAGGTCGTTACAATTAGAAACGACTTTTTCCGTCACAAAATCAACTAATTATCAGTGGCAACTTTATGTCACTGCAAAAAGTAATTTTTAAAAACATATAATTGTATTTTACAAAATTAATACAAAAGCATTTTCGATTTAAATTTCACAAATACTCCTAGTACTAGAAATTCAACTATACACATGTATAATAACAAGCTAGCTTCAGTTATTCATATACCCATGGCCAAAAAGCAAAAACTTCCATTGTACGCCTTAAAAATAGTTCTAGATCGTGCCCAATTGCTTAAGAACCTTGTCCCTGAAATAAGAAAAACACAATCACTTTCTAATTCTCACAATTCGATGCTAATAATAACAAGAGTAACACAAGACTTTAAAATCAACACCAAAATGATAATTCTCAAGGATCAGGACACTAGAGCTTTCATCTAATTCTGATTTTGGGGTACATAAAGTGAAATTGGTGTTGGGTTTATTTAGCACTTCTTTTTATCATTCATTTTGACCTTTCGAGTGCTTATATCTTGTTGAAATAAACATGTTTATCTGTGAGTGCAAGACACTGAATTCTGAACGACCCTAATTTTTGTTAGGCTAATGCAACATGAACCACCTGGTTGTCTGGATGAATTCAGACCCTCAATATAGGTGACTAGAAAGTCGATGTATGTTTCTACATAGGTATTTGTATACCGGGAACTCATGGTATCACTTGCTAACTCTCAGTCTAACTCTTTACTGTTGCTAGCTAAACTAGCTTTCTACAGAAGATTCATCCTCTATTAAGTTCAATGTCCTTGAAAAGTTGCTGCAGAATTGGAACTTCTACCTTCAGTGAAAAAGGTCATTGCTTTTCAGGGATTAATTCTTATTCAATTAAC
This sequence comes from Solanum sitiens, assembly GCA_016801875.1. Taxonomy (NCBI): domain Eukaryota; kingdom Viridiplantae; phylum Streptophyta; class Magnoliopsida; order Solanales; family Solanaceae; genus Solanum; species Solanum sitiens. The sequence goes on from JABWTJ010000210.1 coordinate 275,606, forward strand.
TCATCAGGCAGTTTGTCCATCAAATGCAATTTGGCATGTCGTATCACAATTAATTCTTATTCAATTAACTCATTGACTTAACTCAAGATTTTTTTCTAACTAATCTATCACTGCCTTACCTGAAGACATTATACTTTTTCACAATTCAAAAAATATTCATCTGAAACTAAGTCTTTAAAAAGAAAAATCAATCCACCCACAACTCAAATCCCTTAATAAGTGAGGCATTTCAAAATCTTGAAAAAAAACTTAAGTATAAGGGGAGTCAATAAACAGAGCTACATATAAGGGCAGTCAATAAACAGAGCTAACAACTTCCTAATATCAAAATATTAAAAAAACAAATCCCACAAATTCTATCTTGATCTGTGGTAGAAAATGCCTTAGATGATAGGTGAGAAGAACTGACAGTGAAAGGAGAAGAATTTTTCAGGAGCAAGAGAAAGTACCTGTTGCATTCTAGTCATGATAGCAGCCATTTGTTCTTGAAACATCTTGTCCACTTCGCCTTTCATGTGTCGATGCTCCTCTTCCACTTTTTTTTGCAAATCTTCTTCCATATTTCTTTTTAAATCAGCAGTCATTTGCTCTAGTTCTTCTTGCAACTTTCGATCCATATCAGCTTGTATCTCTTGAAGCATACTTTCCACCGATGAAGAGACACTAGCCTCTATGTCGCCTGCTATATTTGAGTCTTTTTAGGAGGTTTCTTTCCGTATCCTTTCCCCCAAACATATCCTGATCTCTCACCAAGAACTGAAGATAAGATATCATCCATACTCATTCGATGCTCGATCTCTTCAGATTGTTGTTCAACAACAAGTTGTTGGAGCTGGCACTACAATAATACACAACCATTTACACAAAAACATAAGTTACATATTGGAAGTAACTTGTAGTAGGTCAACAAGATAACAAGGCAATGATTTTAGGGAATTACATGAATCTGTTGTGATTGTGGATCCAACCATCACGTTCTCCATTAGTATTTTTACGTGTGTGTTGAATCTCCCAGACTTTATCTGGGGTGTCTTTTTCTCCTGATTCAGGATTTCTCTACAATATAGTTCAATAAGAAAAAAATATATGAACAGATGTATTGAAGTAGCAAAGACGTATATGAAATAATTGAGGAACAAATATATTTTCACCATAGATTCCTCTACTTTTGCAAATTATCTTGTACCACAATAATGCTTAGTTATTTGTTTCTCTCTATTTTTTTTGTTTCTCTCACTGACAGGCTGCACCAAGTCAGGAGATCATAAAATATTTATCCAAATTGCACAACTACTAAAAGAGTACAATCTGTTCATCTAAGCATAAGTAAAATTATGGAACCTGTAGTTATAAATTAAGTTACCTTGAATTTTTCACTGCCAAAATACTTAACTAGGTATTTCCAATCCTCCAACTCAACATCCTCAGGACGATGCAACAATCTCTCTTCATCAGTACTATAGGCAGTGTAACAGTTATGCAATCGAGCTTTCCAAGCTCTAAAGAGTCTTTGCATAGTGCTTATCACAAAGCCTTGTAACTTATGCTCTTTCAGTCCATCGCAAACTTCAAATTTGTCCTAAACACATTGTAATACTAAATTTGATAAATCAAGTAATACAAAAAGTAAAAGTGATTTAATACCTTAACCTTATACCACATTGCTTCTCCATGTTTTAAAATAATGCTTTGTCAATTTCCATCTCGGAATGAGATACTGCTCCTCATGATCAAGCCAGAGTAATTAACAATATCCCTAGCCCCAGAACCCACAGCTCTATCAATGTCATCTGGAATAATTACTTTAATTTTCCCTCCATACTTGGTTTTAATATCAACAGTTTTAGATTTATATTTTCCTCTTCCTCTCTTTCTATTGACGCGAGAAACTGCAAAGCAAATAAAAGCTCAAAGAACATAATATCAAATAGTTCACTCCATTACCAATAGTACTACACAATTTTAGATAAATAGTGGATACAACTAATATAACTTTACTAGTCATTCATTTCCTACTCAAAGGAATGTAAACTAACATGTTCCAGTATCAACCTCTGGAGAGGGGAGTGTGCTTTGTTCAAGATTTCTTGATGATTGTGTCTCTAGAGATGTTCTTGGGAGAGGGTGACTCTATGTTTGGCCTGTCTCTACAGGTCCTTGATTTGGATTAGAAGATTGTTCTGTCTCTAATGATATTTCTGTAACTCTTATTGGTTGTAGTTGTGGCTGAGACGTAGTTCCAAAACTTTCACGTCCTCGAGAATTGTCACGTCCACCTTTGAAACCGCCTCTTCCAATTTTACCTCATCCAGTTCCTTTCATTTCCTGCAACATCAAATAAAAATCAGAAGTTTCAAAAATAAAAAAATAAAGATGATTAAGGATATGTCTATCAACCAAATAAAATATAACTCACTGATTCTATTAAAACAAAGATCTATTTATAAAGCTAAAGTCAAAAGCATTATACATTAATTTCATCCAGTCTCAAAAAAACAAAATACAAAGAAATTCCAAAAAACATGTAGACATCTATATAAACCGTCTTTGTTTCTCAATCTTCATAAGGATGTATCACTGTCTTCTCCATCATTATCAGCAAGTGACTCTTCTTCAATTTCTTCATCCTCGGATACATCTGTATGATGTTCATTTGTAAAATCATCTTCCTCATTTTCTTGATCATTAGTACACAAAACAGTTTCTGGTTCAATATCATCTCTACGTAAAGACACGTCAATATCAGTTTCGTGATCATTGGTATGCAAAGTATTACATTCCACTTCCTCTTGTTGATAAACTTATTCATTTATTAATACTTGTTCTTCAACATCAGGCATATTAAAAAGGTCTCGAGGATTTGTCTTTACAACAACAAGCCAATCTTTATCTATCGTGTCATTCAAGTAGAAGACTTGTTCAGACTGAGATGCCAACACAAATGGCTCATCTGTATTCAAAGCACAATGAGTATTTACACTTGTATAACCATATTGGTCAATCTTATATCCTCTTCCTAGGCGAGCCACATCCCACCAATGACACTTAAATAGATAAACTTTTTGGTTCTCCACATAAAGGAACTCATAAATATCCTTCAATACACCATAATACTCCTTATTAGAGTCTACATCTTCTCCTCTCACAAGAACTCCACTGTTCTGCGTTTTTCTCACAAGCTCTTTTGTTTGAAACCTAAATCTATTCACCATAAATATCGAATATCGATGCACCAATGGTTCAGGACCGACAGTTAAGCTTTTGAGTTCATCAGTTGCGCGTCCTTGTGCAGCTAGTACAAATATCTACAAAAATCAATAATAGTTGTTCATAATGAGATTTCAACACTAATAGTAGCGTTTTTGAAGTAAACACTTACACGTGCACGAAACCACTCATTAAATTTGTCATTATGTATCCCTTGAGGTGTCGTTGCACCTTGTATTTCCATTTCTCTCGTGTATTCCCTATGTTTTGTGTTACTTAAGATTAATTAAATTAACTCATTATGAAATTATATTTGAATTAAAAAAAGACTTACTCCATGAATGGTGAAACCTCTTCACAATTTTGCAGAACATACATACATGCTTGGTTGAACTCAGCATGAGGTAGTATGATTCCATCTGAAGCCCCGTTTGTTTGCCCACTTGTTTTAAAGATTGACATCTCACCATTTGATTCAAATCCATCATCATTTCTTGTTGGTTTATTGAACTTGGTTGAGATATTTTTTAGATATATTGAGCCAAATGTAAGGTTTTCCCTTGCCATATGACCTTGAACAATTGCGCCTTTTGGACAATGTGGGTTGCGAACATCTGACTTAAGTGTTCGCAAGTACCTATATATATATATATATTATTAATATGATTATAGAATATGACATTTTAAATACCTTGGAATTGAAATTAAAAATTATATGTTACCTCTCAATAGGGTACATATCTCGATATTGAACTGGTCCACCAAGTTTTGTCTCTCTTGCCAAGTGTATTGGCAAATGATTCATGACATCAAAAAATGTCGGGGGAAAAGCCATTTGAAGTTTGCACAATATGATAGGAATTTCAGCCTCTAGGATATCAAGAGCTTCAATGGTCAGACACTTAGAGTATAAATTCTTCAAAAATTTTCCTAAGGTTATAATTGGTTCACACACTTTCTTAGGCAACAAACCACGTATGGCTATTGGTAAAATGTCTTGCAATAATACATGATGATCATGACACTTTAATCCATGTATCTTTTTCTCAAGTACGTTCACACACCTTGAAATATTTGATGAAAAGGCATCTGGAACTTTTAAATTAGCTAAGAATTCACATAACTTCATCTTCTCTTGAGAAGACAATGCATAACAAGCACCGGCAGTAAAATATTATCCCCATCCTCAATTGGATGCAATCCTTGCCTAATTCCAAGGTCCACCAAGTCATATCGACTTTTCAATGTGTCCTTTGTCTTTCCAACTATACTCATCACAATCGATAAAATATTGTCGGAGACGTTTCTTTCTATCTGCATCACATCAAGGTTATGTCTTAACTTAAGACTCTTCCAATAAGGCAATTGAAAAAAGATACTTTTCTTCCTCCAATTATAAGCATTGTTAGAAACATTACGCTTTCGCTTTTTTCCTTTACCAAAACTCACATTGCCTAACTCTTTTATCTGCATAAGTGCTTCATCACCTGTTAAAGGGGTCGGTGCAACTCCCATTTCAACTTTCCCATCAAATAACACCCTATTTTTACGCCATGGATGGTTCATAGGAAGGAAGCGACGATCACCCATATAACACAACTTATTGAGCAAGGAATTGATTGTGTGTCTTTATGGCAACAACAGCATGCAAGCTTGCCTTTGGTTGACCATCCTGAAAGGTTTCCATACACGGAAAAGTCATTAATCGTCCACATTAGAGCCACACGCATAAGAAAATTAGATTTTGTATGTGCATCATAAGTCTCCACCCCATCCCATAATTCTTTCAACTCTTCATTCATGGGTTGTAAGTATACATCAATATCATTGCCTGGAGATTTAGGACCTGGAATAAGAAGTGGCATCATGAAATATGAATCTTTCATGCAATCCCATGGTGGCAAATTATATGTAACTAGAACGACAGGCCAAATACTGTGACTTGAACTCATATTTCCAAAAGGTTGGAACTCATCACTTGCTAAACCTAATCGAACATTTCTTAACTCAGATGAAAAGGAAGGATAACGCTCATCAAAGATTTCCATTCTATTGAGTCAGATGGATGACGCAAGACACCGTCATCAATATTTTCCTCCTTGTGCCACCTCATCTTCTTTGATGTCTCTTTTGCCATGAATAATCTTTGAAGCCTTGGCTTGATTGGAAAATAGCGTAGTACTTTATGAGCTACTTTCTTGCCTTTGGTTTCTAGTGATTTCCATCTAGACATTCCACACTTAAGACATGATTGGGCATTGACATAATTGCGCCAATATAATATAAAATCATTATGACATGCATCTATTTTTGTCTACCCCAAGCCTAGGTCACGAAGATTTTTCTTAGCTTCATAAAAAAAACTAGGCACTAATGACCCCTCTGGAAGAACTTCTTTAAAGAAGCTTAATAACTCATCCATCGATTTGTTGCTCCAATGGTTGAGGCACTTCAAGTGAAGTAATTAATAACAAAAGATAACTTTGAGACTTTTGTGCAACAAGGATAAAGTTCTATCTGAGCGTCTTCCAACAATTTGTAGAACTTTGTTGCATGCATATTTGATTCTTCATTTTCCTTCGAAGAATTAATATTATTCCCCATATATCCACAAGCGTCATGAATCATTTCAACAATGTCATCCACTTCAATGTCATCATCTTCTACTTCAGCACTACATGCGGCACTAGAGTTTTCAACTCTAACTAATACTTCTCCATGCAAGTCCCACACTTTATAAGAATCCCAAAAGCCCCTTTTCAATAAGTCACCTCTTACATCAATTCTTAGCTTGAATACTATGTTCATACACCCTTTACAAGGACAACAAATCATGGTATTCATTCCAGATTGACTGAATGCCCAATCAAGGAAACCCTCAACTCCATCTCTATATCTTTGGTCAACTCTGTTCCTAATATTTAACCAACTTTTATTCATTCCTATTTTCAACAGAAAACAGTTCATTAATTTAATATTGTAAAATGATAAACAATGGACAGAGTAGGATTAATAGTATATATATAATACATCAATACAATCAGGTGGCTACAAATATACTAATAGTAAGATTAATAGTACTAGTACTAGATACAATGGAATGTTGCCAGAAGCTTTAACGTTACAGGGGTTCTTAGCATTATTACCAAAATTATTAATTCCCTTGTCCAACAAACTACCAAATTGTCACCATACTGTAATTGTTAGAATATCTAAACTCAATGAAACTATAACAGAAAACACAGACATAAATCACCAATCAAAATGAGATATTTACATGTACACAAATCGCAGATAAATGAGACACTATTTTTACTTTGAATCATTCACAATTCATAGGAAACAGAATCTAAAATCAAGTTTAGATGAGTCATAAACATCTTGTAACGAATCAGAGTACATACAAAGAAATAGGTTTCAAAATGTCTCAAGTGAAATGAGTTGTTTCCCAGATGACTACAACTATTCAATCACTAAGAGATCCCTTTTTTCTTTATAAAAATAGAGTGTAAGAAAGTCTGTAATTTAGAAACCAATACATTAACTTTAATTTAAAAGCACAACACCTCTCAGTCATACTTTTCATTGTTCCTACATAACTTTTTTTAAAAAAAAATCGAATTAATGATATATGCAGAGTCCTGTGTTTTTTCTTTGTTGTGTACTATATATAGGTTGTTTGTGAAAGAACAAACAAACAAACACAAATATATATATATATATACACAACGAAGAAATGGCAAACATGGATTCAACAATTTGGCCTAACGAACAACAACAAAAACCTCAACAAATAGTGTCGTACCCAAAAGCAGTGCCAAACAGTGCTTGGCATTCTTCAGGGTCTATAGGGCCATTTTTTGCTGTCATCTCTGTGTTAACCATTCTCGCGATTCTTTCGTGTTTAGTGGAATAATAGTTTTCTGGGAACTCAACAAATTAAAAAGCAAAATGGTAAAGGAGTTTCTTGTTCTCTAACTTCACATGTTATCCCCTCAGTTTTATATCACACTTTTCAAGCATTAACCGCAATTATATTTTCCATCATAAATGGCCACAAGCATACACAACAATACGTAGCAGTCACATTAGCATTACATGTTAGTTCTTTTCAAAGTCTGTTTCCATAAACCTGCCTTCTGAGAGGCATTTACCTTCTTACTGTATGTACATAGGAAGAAACACTTTTACCATCTCAAAGTTTGATTGTACCATTGTTTTAAATTATCAACAAAAACACACAAGACTTTATGCTTCCAGTGATTATGTCTTATTTGGATAGAAGAACTTTACTCAACTTTCACAGTAGAAACCCAATAGAATACTGAAACTAAATCATTAAATCCAATCTATTTTAAACAGACAATCACAATAACAATATCAAAAATAAACTTCCAGCTTACCCAAAAGAAAGAGATTACTCAGACATGACTTTCAAGATCGAGAAAACAAAATACAAAATATTAAGAATTTTTCCTTTCCATTCCAGCTTACCCAAAAGAAAGAAAATACTCAGACATGCATGAATCGTACCTTCAAACAAAGAGCAGGTTCAATTGAACTTTTTCCTTTCCTCCTTCATCTTAAGAGAACCCTATTCCTATATAATTTCAACTGGGTTAGAGAAATTATATGTGGAATCAAAAATACCCAGAAATGGATTTGAGTACATACCTTAGTTTTCTTCCTTCCTTTTCACAAATTTGAGCAAAGAACTTTGAGTTTACTTCCTTCCTTTTCCAAGATTGAGCAAAGAGAGATGAGTTTTCTTCCTTTTCACAAATTGGAACGAGATTTTGTTCCTTCTCCCTTCTCCCTTTTTCTTCCTTTTCACAAATTGGAACGAGATTTTGTTCCTTCTCCCTTCTCCCTTCTCCCTTTTGCTATAGAAACCCCATTTGAGCTGAGGAAAGTTCTTATTTTAGTTTAAGCTGATCGAGAAACCCATTTGACTGTTTAGTTTTATTTTTACTAGTTTTTTTTTAAATTAATATATATTTAGTGGCGACCTAGTCGCTACAAATTATTTTTAGAGTCGACATTTAATAAGACACTACTAAATATTTGGAGCCAAAATTTTCATTTCAGCGGGAGTTATAATTTCAGATTTAGTGACAACTATTAGCGGCGACGCAAAATAAGTCGCCGCTAAAGATAAATGTTCAGCAGCGACCACAGGTGTCGTCACTGAATATGTAGCTTCTGTAGCAAAAAACAAAATCGCCACTAAATATCGCCACAATAAGTGTTGTTTCTGATGCTCCAAAAAGTCTTGCTGCTTCTTTTTGTGCTTCGAGAATGGGACCTTCTGGTGAAAACAGATTGTCAAGCTCCGAAAGCTCAGGCAAATGATCATGAAGAAACAGTTTTGCACCAATGAGCTGAGTTAACGATGATGGTGCTGCTTGTCCTCTATTATGGCCAGGAAAATGAAAACTTGCAGCATTTTCTTCAGCTGAAGCTTTTAAAGCACTAACAAGTGGAGGGAGTTCACTAGAACTAGCAACAGCACTTGGAACACAAGATATTTCTGTTAACGGAACTACCTTATATCCTACAGAGCTAGTATAGTTCTTGTTTTTCCCGAGCAATAAACTATTCCTTTCCTGCAATACATGTTCAAGTAATACCCACGTTAAACGTTGAAAATGATATATAATCAAATGAGTTGTTCACATAGTCATCACAACATTTCTTTTTACCAAATCTCAATACAAGAATTTCCAAGTATTCAGTGTGTCAGTAATAAGATACAAAGACACAAAATCTGAAGATACCTACAGTAAACCGATATGAATCTCTCCAAATGAAATGAAATATATACCTGAAGTATCAAAATTCTAATTCACCCATCAATTGAAATGCAAAATTGAAAATCTGAAACCTACATTTCACCAAAAAAATAAAAAATGCAAACATCAAGAAACATCATAAGCCCTAAGCTATATTATGTGATTTCTTAGCCCTAATCTCAACCTTCATTTTATCAAATTCTTCCATTTCTAAGCTATGATTATCATATTGGAACATATAGAGAAATTCGAAAAAAAAAAAATTGAACTTGGAAAAACCCACTTGGGAAATGCAAGGTCTGAAACTCCAATTGTTGCAAAAATTCCCAAGAAAGCTCTGCAATCAAAAGTAACAAAAAAGGGTCAAATATGCAAATGAAACTGAAGCATATAACATAACAGAAGCAATCAAATTCGGATTCAGTACCATATCTAGACAAGTAGAAGCCATTGTTGGCTTCTTGAGAAATGGCTATAGACAATTATTCTAACAAAACACTATTTATTTATGGCTAAACTACTTCCTAACTCAATTACAAGAGAAAATTGAAAGAAAGGTATTCTTTAAGTCTTGAATTAAGTATTGGTGACAATGTTAGACCAAAAATAGGTCAAAGACACTTAAACAGTTTATTAAGTGAATTGGAGACTCAATTAATATTTTTAAAAATTTATAATCTTTTAATAAATACAAAACAACCCCCCACACAAAATAAAAAAACTTTTCACTTGCTCTCTCTCCTCAAACACTTTCTTCTCAAACGGGTTTTCCTCTCTCGGTTGTGCAACAACATTTTCTCAAAATTGAAGTTGCTTCGTTCTTCCAACTAGTTTCTTCAACAATATTCAACTTCCGACGCCTATTCATCTATTCTAACCAGTCAAGGGAACATCGATTTGCGAGTAAAGCTTTGCTTTTTTGAAAAAAATTAGTGTTTTTAGTTCATTTGTTTTAAAGAAATACTGAATGAACAAATAGTTGTAGGTGTTTTCCATTAAAAAATTAGAGATTTTTAGTTTAAGTTTTATTTATTGATTTCATTCTTTTTAGTATTGTGATGAAATATTAATAATGGTGGATCTTTGGATGAAACCCAATTACAGCAAAATGGACATTGCGGATTATATAGCTCGCCTTAACTATTTTAATGGGATATTGAGGTGTAGTTCATGTTTCTTTTTTGATAAACAGCATGTTGCAATATATAGATGAAAGTTGATGCAAGTTTTGGGTAATAGACACGTGTCTCTCTCTAGAGTATCATTGCTTATATGTGATGATGTTGGTGTGGCCCTGGAAAGAGAAAATTTCTCAAGATGTTAACTATTTCGTATATGTAGGCCAGTCTTTGCCAATGTCATGGATGGAATGACAATTGCTGCAATTTTTTTCCAGTATTGATAGCTAATATAATGCAGTTTTTTATGCTAATTTGTGCATTTTTTGGTGTTGTCTTAATGCATTTTTGCTGCTAATTTGTCCTAGTTCCGGTGACTTGTTAAACTTTCGTATATAGTTTGTTATGTGTTACTTTTCATCTCCGACTAATAAATTGTCTATAGTTTAAGAAACAACAACCATACCTCAGTTCCAACAAATGACTGAAAATTAATCATTTACTACTGAGTTACTTACGTCCAACAAATGACCTATTTGTTGCAACAAATAGGTCATTTGTTGAACGAAAACTCAATCATTTGCCATTGCTTTACTTACGTTCAACAAATGACCTATTTATTGCGACAAATAGGTCATTTGTTGGACGAAATCTCAATCATTTGCTGTTGTTTGTGAAGAAGTCTCTTGATGCTCTTACTAGTGCTGTTAAGGAATTGATATCTAAGAGAGGTGTTATTCCATCAAGAAGAATTTCGGAGCCATTCACACCATAGAAAAATTAAGAGAAGAAAAAAATCCATTTCCAAGATATTATCAAATATGTACAAGAGAAAACAAATTGCAACTACTCCTCTTCCTTGTAATGTTGAGTCATCTTCAGGAGCATAGAAGAGCAGCAGAAGTTGTAGAAAGTATGGGCTGCTGAAGTCGTATTTTGTAAGCTGAAGAACCTAATATAAGTTGTAATTCATAAAGACTTGTCATATTTAGTTAATCATATTTGTAATTGCTGATGACAATATTTTACATTTAATAGATGGTTAGTTATTTTATCACGAATTTCATTATATTCTTAGATTTTCAAAATATTAAATTATATGGGTCATCTATTGCAACAAATAATACAAATTAGACATTTGTTGTAACAAATTTCTATATTTGTTTCAATAGATGAATCATCCATTGCAACAGAAAAGCATATATAGGTCATCTATTGCAAACAAATAATACAAATTAGACATTTGTTATAACATGTGGATTATCTATTACAACAAATAATGCATTGAGATTATAACTAAATTTATAATTGAAAGCTAATTATAATTAATAACTTTATTATCACTAATTATGGGTTAATGAAGCATTTTATATCAAAATATACATAAATTCGATTGAAAATTATCAAACATATATTCTCATCTATTGCAACGGATGAGAATATGTTGCAACAGATGAGCATATATACTTGATTATTTCCAATGGATGTGTCATCTATTGCAACAAATAATACATATTAGACATTTTTTGTAACATATTTCTATAATTGTTGCAACAAGTGATCATATTTATTTGATTATTTTCAACATATGGATTACCTATTGTAACAAATAATGCAATAGATATTGCATGTAATGCAAAATATGCAAAGTTTTTTTGTAGAAAAGGATGAATATAACTAACCAAAATGACTTAAAATTATCAGATTCATAACTAAGTACAGAATAGCTATTTCACTATTATAATAATTATGGAGCATTTCGATCCGGGCATGTTGTTCTCTTGTGTCCAATATTTTTACATATTGAACACTTATTTTTTCTTGTTGGAAATGATTCTCCAACTCCACGTGTCCTCTTCGTTCTCCTTCTTCCCGGTTGGCCTGGTACTTTAACATGTATTCAACGGGTAAGCCATTTGTTGCAACAAAGAAGTTGTTCGATGCAGCAGATGACTCATATGTTGCAATAAATGACTCATCTGCTGTGATAAGCTTCTAGGTTTTTACCAGCTTGCCTGATAGTGTAATATATATTCAACAGGTAAGACCTCAGTTACAATAAATGAGTCATTTGGTGCAACAGATGACTCATCGATTGCAATAAATGACTTATCTGTTGGGACAAGCTTTTGATTTGTCTTAGCTTGACATGGTACGGTAATATGTATCCAACAAGTAATCTATCTGTTGCAACAGATGACTTACCTGTTGAATACACGACTGTAAGTTTTTGAAGAAACACTAAAATTACCAAAATAAAAAATTAGAGTAACAATTACTTACCAAAATCACCTATGATGTAATGTCCGATGATATATGGATGAAAATTGATCTAATAGCAGTACAATTTGAATATCAACCAAAGAAGAAAAAATGATGAACAATCAGAAGAAGATGATGATGAACAAGAAGAAGAAGAATAAAGATGGAGAAGAAGAATGAAGAAGAAGAGCAGCAACAATGGTCCCTAACAATGGAAGAATAACCAAGAGAGAAAAAGGAGAAAAGGGAGCCGTTGGTATCCTCCCCCCCCCCCCAATTTCTTATTATTTTGGGTTTTAAAATAAGATGGACTAAAGTGTGAAATAAAAAAATTTAGGGATAAACAATTCAACTCCTTAATTCTTAATTTAAAAATTGTCACCCCTACTCAATACTTAAGACTTGAGTCACCAATCCCTCATTTTGAAACTTTTTTATAACCCTTAATTCATTGTCCCAAAAGTTAATGATTTATTTTAGATTACAATTTTTAAAATTCTTTATTTATTGAGTGTCAAAAACGCACCTAATTCTTTTTTTGAGATAATAATTTATTGAATTTTTTTCCATCTGATTGTGATGTGACAGTTTTTTTAAACAAAAGAGAGAGAGTGAGTGTTATAAAAGAGAGATGTGTATTTCTCAAACTAATTAGGTACAAAACTCATACTCTCAATAGTATAGGTATTAATTAAAAAAAGAGAAGATAATTTAAGTGTGTTTTTAACACTTATCTCTTATTTATTTCTTAAACTTTTGTCAAGTCAAACTACGTTACATAAATTTAAATGAAACAATTAACATTTAGTAAAATAGTAAAAGTTTTTGGCCAAAAACATCCTTTAACTATACCCCAAATTCAAACTACATCCTTAAAAGTATCATTCTTACAATAAAACATCCATCAAGTATTTTAAAGTGAGCAATTTTCATCCTTCTACTTGAATTTCTTGTAAAACTACCCCATATATCCCGCAAAAATTAAGTCATCCCTTCCTAATTATTATTCTTAGATATACCAAGAATATTATCGTGAACTTTTTCGTAATTGAGTTAAGTATTATGCAAAACTTTTAATTTGACCATTTTTTCATTCATTTTTCATTTAATTTTCATTAAAAATATTATTAGTTTAAATATGTTTCTTCTCAATTGAATATGCTAGAAGCGACATTTGTTGGGACTTCCGCTTCTAATAATGTAGAATGAAACTCAAATACGAGACATAATCAATATTTTGGTCACTTCAATATTAGATTGACCTAAAACTCTATTGATTTAATTGGTTTAGAAGAAGATAAAAAATAATTAATCTCCAACTTCTTTCCGTTACGAAAAAGGCAAATCATGTACGCTCACACCTTCCAATCATTTTTAGTTTCTATAAGCAACAATCTCTAAGATTTTTTATATTTTTCAAGAACTTCTTTTAGCAAGTAATGAAATTATGCATAATGACTTTTCTTGATAGTCACGTTAACTACTCATGCTTTCGTAAGATCCATTAGTTTTTTACAATATCTAACAAAAGGATGAAAGTTGTTCACTTACAAATACTTAAAGGATGTTTTCTGCTAAAAATGATACTTTAAGGGTGTAGTTTAAGTTTGGGTATAGTTAAAGGATGTTTTCTGCTAGAGATGATACTTTAAGAATGTAGTTTCAGATTGGGGTATAGTTAAAGGCTGTTTTTGGCCAAAAACTCAAAATAGTAACATGTAGGTGAAGATCTACTAAGGCCCAAGGGTGTGATGTAACACTGCTTCATCATTTTTTTTGTGGCTAAATATGTATATATGATAAAAAGCATTAGGAAAAAATAGAAAATATATACTACAAAGCGACAACCTTGACACTAAAAGTATCTTTTTTTATTAGGTTGTTTATATTTCTTATCTACAAAGTGGTTCGCTCCGCAATAAGTTTACAAGCAAGGTAAGTAGGTCCATTACCACCCGGCACCGGACCAGGCTGAGAAAAGGTCTTAGAGAGAAGCTTAGGATATTACTTAAGTCAAGTTCAAAATAAGTCGTCTATTGCTATATCTCCTTCCTGACCCACCCCCCCCCGAAATCTGACATAGATAGACAAATGCAAGTGTACTTCAGGAAACTAGCAAGCCTTGCCATCCGGATGAAAGAAATATCCTCCTAATGAAAGCCTGATTCTTCCCTTATCAATATTTGAGATGCCTGGTTGTGCTAATTTTCCTAGTTAAAACTATGACTTTAGTTTATTTAATTGAGTGATATTAGGCCAGTAGTCAGTCCTTCTCAATTTGATAGTTGAGAACTGTGATTCTTCGCTCGATCAATTCTTGCCATCACGCTTGGCTTTATCATTTGCCCAGCACATCTAAGCGAAAAACAGAAAAAAGTGTCTGGATTTCGATTGGATATCCTTTTTCTCTGTTCCAAGTACAAGTCAAGTTGAATTTTTTCTATTGGTCTTATTCTTATTGTGCACCTTGTGAGCGCGTTTGGATCTGCGAACGCAATCACTCAGATGTTGTTCCCGCATCTCGTTGAGTGTGGAGAAGCATTCAAAATCCCAATTTTTTTCTTCTGAGCCATTTTTTTTTCCGTACCCCGCCCCATACCATCATAGCACACTAGAAGAAGGGCTGTTAACCAAGACAGTAGCAAGTGTGGCTACTAGAACACGACAAGGCGATGGTACAACCCAATTGATAGGCGACTCTATCTCTATGCAGAAGGAGGAGTGGTCATCGAATAAGGTTTTCTTTCTTGTACTTTTTTGTTTGAATTTCCCTATTTGATCTAGTAAGGGGAAAGACAGACCGCTTACCATAAACTAAAGATCGATATCGCATAGAAGGCCTGATATCGCCCTACTAGAGATACTAATTCAGGTTATAGTACTTCCTCAGAGTGATTGAACTAGCATTTTGTCTAAATAGATAAGGGAATAGAGAGAGAATCCTGAGCAATAGTAAAAAAGGAGAGCTACTTGCCAACATAAGGAAAGGAAGAAGCAAAAGCTGACTTCTTCCTCTCTATTTAGAAAATGAAAGTCCTTGCCTGTGTGACAATATGAGTAGACGGTGCTCTTCTCTTTTCGGGTTCATAAGCGGTGCTAAGAGAGCAATAAAGCAAGCGATTATAGGTACGCTAAGTTAATATTATCTTATATGAGATAAGCGGATTTTGTGGAAATAAATCCTCTGCTAGAGTCAGAGTTGTTGTGTAGCCATGTCCGATTCTTGAGTGAGCTGGATCACAACCATCTTATTCACTGAACTAGCTAGAAATTATCGCTTTGGGTCGAAGCACTAAAAGATAAGGACCGAGAAATATGCATGGCGGCATAGGGACCACGTGACCCCCTAAATTAGGCAACTTCCTTATCTTTTTATTAATGAGAAGACGAAAGAAGTATTTTACTCCAATCGATCTATTGCCACCTACACCTAGATCAACATATATCCATATAAAAACAACTTAGATTTTTTTTCTTTAAATGAAGGATACTTTGTCCCTAGAACATGAATCATGCTAAATAAAACAAATGGACATTCTTCAAGCAATAAGAAATAAGAGACATCTTTTTCCACATATTCCATCTTTTTAAAACATAAAGAATCACGAAAACATGAAAGGAGAATTTGATCTACGCTAGATATATCATAGACTCAAATATTTTATATATTTCAAGTATTCACACATTTCGATGTCATAAAAAATAGGGATAAGATAGAAGTACCCCCTAGACTATGAATGAAATCTCAAAGAAACACCATAATTAAGCTAAGACCCTATTACCTCCGATCCAAGTTTTTGTCATTTTTACAACTTTTTAGCTTACGTGGCTCCAAGCATCTCCCATGTGTCTCAACTATGGAGTCATGGAGTGTGCCATGTAAGCCAAAAAGTATTAAATTACAAAAAAAGGAATTTTTTTTTTGGGGGGGGGGTTGGGGGGGGGGATAGGAACTTAGTTTAGTTCGGTGTATTTTTGAGATCTCGGTTATAGTCTAGGGGGTACTTGTGCTTCATCCATAAAAAATAGGGAAATGTTGGTAGCTTATTTGGTTGAGTATGAATACTTAATTTTTCACACCGTTTGATCTTCAGATATCATTTATTTTTCAATTTTTCAGTCGTGATACTTATAGACTGTTTTATGTCCAGACACAATTTCAACCTTCAAATACCTTTTTTCTTAATTTAACTTTAAAAGCTACTTTTTTTCCCTTTCAAATATCAACTATTTCATGTCCAAACACCTATTTCATATCAGTTTGAAAATATTATACTCCCTCCGTCCCATTTTATGTGGCACTTTTCGCATTTCGAGATTCAAACAAGTCTATCTTTGACCGTATGTTTTTCATAAATACTTTTAAAATTTTGAATTATCAATTATTATGACTTATAGTAATCTTTACGTAGTTTACTAATATATAAATTTCATTTCAAAAAATTTGAAGATTCGCTATGCAAATATCCATTCAATGTTAAACTGTTTAACTCTCGAAAAACTAAAAGTGTCACATAAAATGGGACAGAGGGAGTAATAAACATAAGGAATATATTTAATTGATTTACTAAATATTGGCCTATAAAATCCTAGTTAAAATCTGAAAAAATTTATCCAAAAAAGACAAATATATCCCCAATCTATCGTAAATGGTATGCAGATATCCTCTGTCATACTTTTGGGACATTGGTACCCCTGTCATCTAAAAACTAGTATATACCCTTTATACTAACGCACATACACATGTCATAATCTAATCCACCGCCCGACATTTATTAAATATTGATCGATAGATAAGATTGTGTCACGTGTCTCTATTTAGTCTTCCGTTAGAGTGAAGGGCATATGTGCTCTAGTTTTTGGACAACAAGGGCACCAATGTCCCAAAAGTATGACAGAGGATATGTGCATACCATTTTCGATAGTTCAGGGGTATATTTTTTTTCTTTTTCCCTATTATTTTATAGTAATTTTTTTTTATGTTGCATCGTTTTATCAATCTTGAATTTGTAACACCTTTTTTTTCTTCTTACATTTGATAATTTAGAACCTTTATCCAATTCTATGATACTTCCTCTTGTTACTATTGTATCAATTTATATTTTTAATAGATTTTACTTGCGAACAAAACCGCAAAAATAGTTGTGTGTTTTTTATATAATACTTTTTTTTATTTGCAAAGAAAGAGAAATATTACAAAAACATGTTCGTTAAAATTTTATTATATTTAATATCTATATATATATATATATATATATATATATATATATTTCATCCAGTCTTAATGAAAAATATATCCCAGGGAAAGGTTTCACTCTTTCTCCCCAAACTTTCTGATCTTATATAAAATTTATAACCATTTACCCTGGATCTAGTATATAAAACCAAAAAAGGGTGGGGTCAACCATAGAAGGTAAGGTCACAATAACTAAAATATAAAAAACTTAGATCTAGAAAAAAAGAGAATGGAAAAGACGAGTTTGAGGTTTTGAGAGAGTTTTGTTTGATTTGTAGAGACAAGTGAGATTTAAGTTCGATCTTATTTTCATTTTTCCAATATCTCCTTTATTAAAAATATATAAAATTATTTCTTTATGTTTGAATGTGAAATCTTAGTTTTACAACTGAGTTGTTAACTAAAAAAATCAGTTAATCTCTTCATATGACATATGAAAAAGAACTCTATTTTTTTAAATTGAAATTTTGTCGGGCCTTTTATTAATAACTCTAATGAAAAATAAATATAAAAGAAAAACTCATTTGGGCCTAAAGCCCAAATCAAAGCAACACTACATGGATATAGGAGACCAGCCCACCCGGTCCGCTCCCTCTCCTTAAATATCTCCCTTAAGACTAGGGTTTTTATTTCCGCCGCACACTCTTCATTTCCCCAAACGGCCTCCACACCTACACAATGATCGCACTGTGGTTGAACAATAAACTCCACCTCCTAATTTTACATATCATCAATGCTTTTAAGTTGGTCATCCTACTTCCTTGGCCATCAGGTAACAATACAAAGTACTCTTTCTCTATGTTTTTCTATTTTTGCTATTTCGTGCAATTGACCTTTTTTCCCTTAGTCGTGGTTTCCGTTGTGCTCTTGATGTTTTGTAAATGGAAACCATCTACGGGATGAAAATTAAAAGAAATTTGTTAATTGTTTCATATATAAAAATTTTGGCATTGTGAATTATTATTATGTTTTATAAAAATGAAGAAGTGTTTGTTGTGTTGATATGGTTATTATCAATGGGTGTTAAAGTTGGATTTAAAAAATATTTTTGAAGCTTGAGATGAAAGAGCTCTGCTCCTGAGTTCACTTTCATACATTGAGCTTCATCATGTTTAGTGATTATTTATGGAGATAAATTTTTTGAAATAAAATTAGTTAAATTTTTGAGTTTAAGTTTGATGTGTTGTCTGATTTAATTCATGTTTAGGTTGGCTTCTCTGTGTGCAACGATCAGAGAAATAAAAAGAGTTAGAGCCTGATTTGTTTTAATTGATTTATCATTGGAGAAATAAGTCTTGAATAAAACTTAATTTATTTACGAAATTAGAGATCTCCTTGGTTGTAAAGCATATATACTAGTGTATTCTATTTGGGTTCAGGGGGGTAATTTCAAAGCATGAATAATATTTTTTAGGGGCCTAGACCTATATTTTAGGCCCTATTAATAATGTGAGAAGAGTTATATATGATACGGTTTTTCTTTTTTTGATGATGTAAAATTGTGTAAATACTTGAAAAATGTAAAAGATTTGAGTCAATCTTTTGTCTAGCGTAGAATAGATTCCCTTATGTTTGACGTTTTTATTAATTTTTGTTTGAATATATTAGAAATGTGAAAAATATTATTTATCATGTCTAATATATTGTTTGAAGAATGTTCATTTATTGTATTGAATATTTAATTATTTTTTTTTAGATTTTTAGATAGCTATATGCTAGGTTTAGGTACAAACAGATGGATTGGATTAATATATCTCTTTTGTTCTCCTCTCATCTGAAGAAAAGGAGGTTTCCTAAATATTTTACGCTAAAGATCAGGAATTCAAAAACGTTATAAAAAAGTACAAACACAAAAAATTAAAAGAAAGAAATGACTAAGTCAAGATAGAATTATTGAAGTTCTTAATTTGATCAAGAAGTGCTCTGATAGTTCTTGTCATACAAAAAAAAAAGGGAAATTCAAGAGCCTAATACTATTCCTTTTTAGTTTATTTTATTGCTTTCATAGGTTATTTAGATGGATAAGGATCTAGATAACGTAGATCGATTTAATTATTTATTAAAAAAAGTCATACCATAACGATAATACAGTTGATCAATTAAGTATAACGTAAATGAAACTTTTCGAAATAGTTCTAATCATCAATAATAAGTTTTTCATCAATTATTCTTTAGTTATTTTGATACTTTTTTGTTGAGACGTATGTCAAAATTTAATAATATTACTAGCATTCTTATTTGTTTGATAAAGCTTATCAAATACTATTTTAGTTACTTGTTTAATATATATTTTGTGCTATTTTTATACTTATATTAATTGAAGTGGGTTCATGTACTACTTTTATATGAAAATAACTAATGACTAGTTAATTAATCTAGAAACTCTCAACTATTTACTTTTATCTTCATTACATTATGAGTTTACTTTAATAAATTTTCTCTTTTGTTAAGACAAGAATGAGAGTTCATTACATCTTAGATATTGTAGGTTTTGTTTTACCTCCTTAATTTCTATAATTGAAACAAAAAATATTCATATGTTGTTCAAATCAATAAACACATTTAAAAATTCCATGAAAAGTACTATAATTCACAATAATTAACAATTCACTACAATTTAAAAATACTGGAAAATATTATGATCAGAAAGAATATTCCTTAAATGTCCAAGTTAGTAGTAACTAAGAAAAACAACGTATTTAATCTTATGTTCATGTATTAAAGGAAAACATTATAAAAATCAAAGGTATTGTAGATTATCTTTTTTCTCCATAATTTTCATTATTGCAGTAGTAAGCATCAATATGTGTTGTTCTGATCTACCATAAATTTGATTTTAATAATACCTTGTTCCCTCACTTACTCACTCACTTTTTCTTGCTTCTTCTGCAGATTAATTAGAGTTTATTTACAAAATAGAACCATCTTGTGTTTTATTGTTAAATTGGCTGCCAAACTACGCAATCTACTTGATAGCTTGATGTTCATATCTCCAAGATTGTTGCTGACTAGAAGCAAGCATACCAACAGAAGATGTTGTTGTCACGGTAGTTCCTTCGACACTAGTTGATAACTTGTTAGCTGGTAGAGTCTTTAGTAGGTTTGCAATAAGTACCGGTGTTAAATAGGCTCTTTCTTGGTCTAGTGCTGCAATATTTGTTGGAGTGTACAGAATATGCAGGGTGTGCTGCAATATTACTTGGTTGTACATAATTTGTGGGGTATGCATCAGTTAGAGAACCATATTTTCTTAAAGGCAAATTCAGATCTTTTCGGGTAACATGATTATAGTCATTCTTGAGACCTTTTTCATGGATGGTATAGAATCATATGCAACTTGATAGTATGTTGTTTGTGGTGCATCGACTTATTGAGGTTGATTGGACTCTGGTGGAAATGAAGAAAATCCACACATGGTGTGGTTTTAAAGTTCACACATCATATTATTAGTGGCATATCCTCTCCACCCGAGTCGGATACACCACGTAATTATGTCGATGCACCATACATAATATCCTATCATGCTTCATATGATGCAATGTCATCCATGGAAAGGGTTTCATATATGAACTATAATTATGTTACTAGAGAAAATATGGTCTGAGTGATGCATACGCCACAAATATTGTCCATCCAAGTAATAATGCAGCACACCTCGTGAATTATGTGCACCAAAGCGATACTGTAGCACTAGCCCAATAAGAGGTCTATTTTACGCCTCAACTTATTGCAATCCTAATAAAGATGCTATCAAATAACATCTCAACCATCATTTCTCAACGTACACAACTGTTAGCTCAGTTCCCGGTTCATCAGCACATTCAAGGGAAGTTAAAAAAAAGTTAAATTCAGCAAACACAATTAATATTTGATATGCCATTTTCGATTTAATATACTTGATTCCCAAAAGTAACCATCTCTCAAAGGGTTTCTCGAATGTGCCATAGTACAACTATATCTTAATAAAAACCTCGTTCAGCTGACAACTCATTGCTCAAAGCATTTAAATAGTAAACCCGACCGAAGAGTTTTGGAAATAAAAGCATAAATGAACGAGGGGGTTTCTACGAAACTGCTCAACACCAGTTCTAGTTTGAATTATGATTTCGAGGTTTTGACAAACTTATTGTTTGTTTTCCTCAATAGTGCCACATAAAATGGGACAGAGGGAGTAATAAACGTATAAGGAATATATTTAATTGATTTACTAAATATTGGCCTATAAAATCCTACTTAAAATTGGAAATATATATCTAAAAATTTCATCCTTGATGTTTTTCACTTTGCCACTATAAATTTATCACCTACTCTTTACTTTCTCTTTGTCCCTTCTTTAGTTTTTCCAATTTCAATACATTTTCTTCTAAGGTATTCATAAGTTCCTTTTCTCTTTTGCCTCTTCCTTATTTTTGTTGTTTTCTAATATAATTTTATCATACTTCCCTTTTTGGGCGGTTTATCAGAAACCTTCTATGTATTTTTCTTAATTTCATTGAATGAATAATGTACATTGGTTGATTTTGTAGGTTTTATAATTTTGAGTTATTATTTTGTAAAAAAAGACAAATATATCCCAATCTATCGTAAATGGTATGCAGATATCCTCTGTCATACTTTTGGGACATTGGTACCCTACCACTAAAACCTAGTGTATACCCTTTATACTAACGCACATACACATGTCATAATAATCCACCGGCCCGACATTTATTAAATATCGGATCGATAGATAAGATTGTGTCACGTGTCTCTATTTAGTCTTCCGTTAGAGTGAAGGGCATATGTGCTCTAGTTTTTGGACAACAAGGGCACCATTGTCCCAAAAGCATGACAGAGGATATATGCATACCATTTTCGATAATTCAGGGGTATATTTTCATTTTTCCCTATTATATTATATTAATTTTTTTTATGTTGCATCGTTTTATCAATCCTGAATTTGTAACACCTTTTTTTTCTTCTTACATTTGATAATTTAGAACGTTTATCCAATTCTATGATATTTCCTCTTGTTACTGTTGTATCAGTTTTTATATTTAGTAGATTTTACTTGCAAACAAAACCGCAAAATAGTTGTGTTTTTTTATATAATACTTTTTTTTATTTGCAAAGAAAGAGAAATATTGCAAAAATATGTTCGTTAAAATTTTATTATATTTAATATATATATATATATATATATATATATATATATATATATATATATATATATATATATATATATATTTCATCTAGTCTTAATAAAAATATATCTCAGGGAAAGGTTTGACTCTTTCTCCCCAAACTTTCTGATCTTATACAAAATTTATAACCATTTACCTTGAATCTAGTATATAATACCAAAAAAGGGGTAGGGTCAACTATAGAAGGGAAGGTCACAATAACTAAAATATAAAAAACTTAGATCTAGAAAAAAGAGAATGGAGAAGACGAGTTTGAGGTTTTGAGAGAGTTTAGAGGTTTCCGATCAATCTTCGATTAGAAATCCAATGTCAGTTTTTTCTTTGATTTGCAGAGACAATTGAGGTTTAAGTTCGATCTTATTTTCATTCCAATATCTCCTTTATTAAAAATATATAAAATTATTTCTTTGTGTGTGAATGTGAAATCTTAGTTTTACAACTGAGTTGTAAACTACAAAAATCAGTTAATCTCTTCATATGACATATGAAAAAGAACTCTATTTTTTTTAATTGAAATTTTGTCGGGCCTTTTATTAATAACTCTAATGAAAAATAAATATAAAAGAAAAATTCATTTGGGCCTAAAGCCCAAATCAAAGCAACACTACATGGATATAGGAGATCAGCCCACCCGGTCCGCTCCCTCTCCTTAAATATCTCCCTTAAGACTAGGATTTTTATTTCCGCCCCACACTCTTCATTTTCCCAAACGGCCTCCACACCTACACAATGATTGCACTGTGGTTGAACAATAAACTCCACCTCCTCATTTTACTTATCATCAATGTTTTTAAGTTGATCATCCTACTTCCTTGGCCATCAGGTAACAATACAAAGTACTCATTTCTCTACGTTTTTCTATTTTTGCTATTTCGTGCAATTGACCTTTTTTCCCTTAATTTTGGTTTCCGTTGTGCTCTTGATGTTTTGTAAATGGAAACCATCTACGGGATGAAAATTAAAAGAAATTTGTTAATTGTTTCATTTAAAAAAAATTTGGCATTCTGAATTATTATTATGTTTTATAAAAATGAAGAAGTGTTTGTTGTGTTGATATGGTTATTATCAATGGGTGTTAAAGTTGGATTTAAAAATTATTTTTGAAGCTTGAGATGAAAGAACTTTGCTCCTGAGTTCACTTTCATACATTGAGCTTCATCATGTTTAGTGATTATTTATGGAGATAAATTTTTTAAATAAAATTAGTTAAATATTTGAGTTTAAGTTTGATGTGTTGTCTGATTTAATTCATGTTTAGGTTGGCTTCTCTGTGTGCAATGATCAGAGAAATAAAAAGAGTTAGAGCCTGATTTGTTTTAATTGATTTATCATTGGAGAAATAAGTCTTGAATAAAACTTAATTTATTTACGAAATTAGAGATCTCCTTGGTTGTAAAGCATATATACTAGTGTATTCTATTTGGGTTTAGGGGGGTAATTTCAAAGCATGAATAATATTTTTTAGGGGCCTAGACCTATATTTTAGGCCCTATTAATAATGTGAGAAGAGTTATATATGATACGGTTTTTCTTTTTTTGATGATGTAATTGTGTAAATACTTGAAAAATGTAAAAGATTTGAGTCAATCTTTTGTCTAGCGTAGAATAGATTCCCTTATGTTTGACGTTTTTATTAATTTTTGTTTGAATATATTAGAAATGTGAAAAATATTGTCTATCATGTCTAATATATTGTTTGAAGAATGTTCATTTATTGTATTGAATATTTAATTATTTTTTTTAGTTTTTTAGATAGCTATATACTAGGTTTAGGTACAAACAGATGGATTGGGTAAATATATCTCTTTTGTTCTCCTCTCATCTGTAGAAAGGGAGGTTTCCTAAATATTTTACGCTAAAGATCAGGAATTCAAAAAACGTTATAAAAAAGTACAAACACGAAAAATTAAAAGAAAGAAATGACTAAGTCAAGATAGAATTATTGAAGTTCTTAATTTGAT
This sequence comes from Solanum sitiens, assembly GCA_016801875.1. NCBI lineage: Eukaryota > Viridiplantae > Streptophyta > Magnoliopsida > Solanales > Solanaceae > Solanum > Solanum sitiens. Next base: position 300,365 of record JABWTJ010000210.1, read on the forward strand.
CAAGAAGTGCTCTGATAGTTCTTGTCATACAAAAAAAAAGGGAAATTCAAGAGCCTAATATTATTCCTTTTTAGTTTATTATTGCTTTCATAGGTTATTTAGATGGATAAGGATCTAGATAACGTAGATCGATTCAATTATTTATTAAAAAAAGTCATACCATAACGGTAATACAGTTGATCAATTAAGTATAACACAAATGAAACTTTTTGAAATAGTTCTAATCATCAATAATAAGTTTTTCATCAATTATTCTGTAGTTATTTTGATACTTTTTTGTTGAGATGTATGTCAAAATTTAATAATATTACTAGCATTCTTATTTGTTTGATAAAGATTATCAAATACTATTTTAATTACTTGTTTAATATATATTTTGTGCTATTTTTATACTTATATTAATTGAAGTGGGTTCATGTACTACTTTTATATGAAATAACTAATGACTAGTTAATTAATCTAGAAACTCTCAACTATTTACTTTTATCTTCATTACATTATGAGTTTACTTTAATAAATTTTCTCTTTTGTTAAGACATGAGAGTTCATTACATCTTAAACATTGTAGGTTTTGTTTTACCTCCTTAATTTCTATAATTGAAACAAAAAATATTCATATGTTGTTCAAATCAATAAACACATTTAAAAACTCCATTAAAAGTACTATAATTCACAATAATTAACAATTCAGTACATTTTAAAAGTACTTGAAAATATTATGATCAGAAAGAATATTCCTTAAATGTCCAAGTTACTAGTAACTAAGAAAAACAACGTATTTAATCCTATGTTCATGTATTAAAGGAAAACATTATAAAAATCAAAGGTATTGTAGATTTTCTTTTTTCTCCTTAATTTTCATTATTGCAGTAGTAAGCATCCATATGTGTTGTTCTGATCTACCATAAATATGATTTTAATAATACCTTGTTCCCTCACTTACTCACTCACTTTTTCTTGCTTCTTCTGCAGATTAATTAGAGTTTATTTACAAAATAGAACCATCTTGTGTTTTATTGTTAAATTGGCTGCCAAATTACACAATCTACTCGATAGCTTGATGTTCATATCTCCAATATTGTTGCTAACTAGAAGCAAGCATACCAACAGAAGATGTTGCTATCACGGTAGTTCCTTCGACACTAGTTGATAACTTGTTAGCTGGTAGAGTCTTTACTAGGTTTGCAATAAGTACCGGTGTTAAATAGGCTCTTTCTTGGTCTAGTGCTGCAATATTTGTTGGAGTGTACAGAATATGCAGGTATGCTGCAATATTACTTGGTTGTACATAATTTGTGGGGTATGCATTAGTTAGAGAACCATATTTTCTTAAAGGCAAATTCAGATCTTTTCGGGTAACATGATTATAAGTCATTCTTGAGACCTTTTTCATGGATGGGATAGAATCATATGCAACTTGATAGTATGTTGTTTGTGGTGCATCGACTTATTGAGGTTGATTGGACTCTGGTGGAAATGAAGAAAATCCGCACATGGTGTTGTTTTAAAGTTCACACATCATATTATTAGTGGCATATCCTCTCCACCCGAGTCGGATACACCTCATAAATATGTCGATGCACCATACATAATATCCTATCAAGCTTCATATGATGCAATGTCATACATGGAAAGGATTTCATATATGAACTATAATTATGTTACTAGAGAAAATATGGTCTGAGTGATGCATACGCCACAAATATTGTCCATCCAAGTAATAATGCAGCACACCTCGTGAATTATGTGCACCAAAGCGATACTGCAGCACTAGCCCAATAAGAGGTCTATTTTACGCCTCAACTTATTGCAATCCTAATAAAGATTCTATCAAATAACATCTCAACCATCATTTCTCAACGTACACAACTGTTAGCTCAGTTCCCGGTTCATCAGCACATTCAAGGGAAGTTATAAAAAAGTTAAACTCAGCAAACACGATTAATATTTGATATGCCATTTTCGATTTAATATACTTGATTCCCAAAAGTAACCATCTCTCTAAGGGTTTCTCAAATGTGCCATAGTACAACTATACCTTAATAGAAACCTCGTTCAGCTGACAACTCATTGCTCAAAGCATTTAACTAGTAAACCCGACCGAAGAGTTTTGGAAATAAAAGCATAAATGAACGAGGGGGTTTCTACGAAACTGCTCAACACCAGTTCTAGCTTGAATTCTGCTTTCGAGGTTTTGACAAACTTATTGTTTGTTTTCCTCAATAGTGCCACATAAAATGGGACAGAGGGAGTAATAAACGTATAAGGAATATATTTAATTGATTTACTAAATATTGGCCTATAAAATCCTACTTAAAATTGGAAATATATATCCAAAAATTTCAGCCTTGATGTTTTTCACTTTGCCACTATAAATTTATCACCTACTCTTTACTTTCTCTTTGTCCCTTCTTTAGTTTTTCCAATTTCAATACATTTTCTTCTAAGGTATTCCTAAGTTCCTTTTCTCTTTTGCCTCTTCCTTATTTTTGTTGTTTTCTAATATAATTTTCTCATACTTACTTTTTTGGGTGGTTTATCAGAAACCTTCTATGTATTTTTCTTAATTTCTTTGAATGAATAATGTACATTGGTTGATTTTGTAGGTTTTATAATTTTGAGTTATTATTTTGGAAAAAAAGACAAATATATCCCCAATCTATCGTAAATGGTATGCAGATATCCTCTGTCATACTTTTGGGACATTGATACCATACCACTAAAACCTAGTGTATACCCTTTATACTAACACACATACACATGTCATAATAATCCACCGGCCCGACATTTATTAAATATCGGATCGATAGATAAGATTGTGTCACGTGTTTCTATTTAGTCTTCCGTTAGAGTGAAGGGCATATGTGCTCTAGTTTTTGGACAACAAGGGCACCAGTGTCCCAAAAGCATGACAGAGGATATATGCATACCATTTTCAATAGTTCAGGGGGTATATTTTCATTTTTCCCTATTATATTATATTAATTTTTTTTATGTTGCATAGTTTTATCAATCCTGAATTTGTAACACCTTTTTTTTCTTCTTACATTTGATAATTTAGAACGTTTATCCAATTCTATGATATTTCCTCTTGTTACTGTTGTATCAATTTTTATGTTTAGTAGATTTTACTTGCAAACAAAACCGTAAAATAGTTGTGTTTCTTTTATATAATACTTTTTTTTATTTGCAAAGAAAGAGAAATATTGCAAAAATATGTTCGTTAAAATTTTATTATATTTAATATATATATATATATATATATATATATATATATATATATATATATATATATATATATATATATATATATATATATATATATATATATATATATATATATATTTCATCCAGTCTTAATAAAAATATATCCCATGGAAAGGTTTCACTCTTTCTCCCCAAACTTTCTGATCTTATACAAAATTTATAACCATTTACCTTGAATCTAGTATATAAAACCAAAAAAGGGGTAGTGTCAACTATTGAAGGGAAGGTCACAATAACTATAATGTATAAAACTTAGATCTAGAAAAAAGAGAATGGAGAAGACGAGTTTGAGGTTTTGAGAGAGTTTAGAGGTTTTCGATCAATCTTTGATTAGAAATCCAATGTCACTTTTTTCTTTGATTTGCAGAGACAATTGAGGTTTAAGTTCGATCTTATTTTCATTTTTCCAATATCTCCTTTATTAAAAATATATAAAATTATTTCTTTGTGTGTGAATGTGAAATCTTAGTTTTACAACTGAGTTGTTAACTAAAAGAATCAGTTAATCTCTTCATATGACATATGAGAAACAACTCTATTTTTTTTAATTGAAATTTTGTCAGGCCTTTTATTAATAACTATAATGAAAAATAAATATAAAAGAAAAATTCATTTGGGCCTAAAGCCCAAATTAAAGCAACACTACATGGATATAGGAGACCAGCCCACCCGGTCCGCTCCCTCTCCTTAAATATCTCCCTTAAGACTAGGGTTTTTATTTCCGCCCCACACTCTTCATTTTCCCAAACGACCTCCACACCTACACAATGATTGCACTGTGGTTGAACAATAAACTCCACCTCCTCATTTTACTTATCATCAATGTTTTTAGGTTGATCATCCTACTTCCTTGGCCATCAGGTAACAATACAAAGTACTCTTTTCTCTATGTTTTTCTATTTTTGCTATTTCGTGCAATTGACCTTTTTTCCCTTAGTTGTGGTTTTCGTTGTGCTCTTGATGTTTTGTCAATGGAAACCATCTACGGGATGAAAATTAAAAGAAATTTGTTAACTGTTTCATTTAAAAAATTTTTGGCATTCTGAATTATTATTCTGTTTTATAAAAATGAAGAAGTGTTTGTTGTGTTGATATGGTTATTATCAATGGGTGTTAAAGTTGGATTTAAAAATTATTTTTGAAGATTGAGATGAAAGAGCTTTGCTCCTGAGTTCGCTTTCATACATTGAGCTTCATCATGTTTAGTGATTATTTATGGAGATACATTTTTTGAAATAAAATTAGTTAAATTTTTGAGTTTAAGTTTAATCTGTTGTCTGATTTAATTCATGTTTAGGTTGGCTTCTCTATGTGCAATGATCTGAGAAATAAAAAGAGTTAGAGCCTGATTTGTTTGAATTGATTTATCATTGGAGAAATAAGTCTTGAATAAAACTGAATTTATTTATGAAATTAGAGATCTCCTTGGTTGTAAAGCATATATACTAGTGTATTCTATTTGGGTTCAGTGGGGTAATTTCAAGGCAAATTTTTCAAAATGTCAATATTTTAACATTTAATAGGATTCATTGTCAACACTTTTAATATTTAGTAAAAATGTCAAATTTTTAGTTTATTATGTATCTTGTTTAAATTCTATTTAAAGAATATAATTGTTAACTAACAAAAAGGAGAAATTTAGGAGAGAGAATTTTTTAAATTAGGAACAATTGCTTAAAAGTCTCATCAGTTACAAAAATTTAAAAGTAAACACAAATTCAAAAAATAAACACAAAGAACTCATCCCACTTATTCATCAAATTTCTAGTATCGATTTTTAAATTTTCATTGATAATACTCAATTTATGTTGAAATAAATTCGATTAAATCGCGTTTTTTAAATTTGTATTTTTTAAAATATTGTATCAACCTCAACAGATTGTAGTATTTTCATTATGTATGTTATTCTTTTCCTAGAATTATGTATCTTTCCTTAATCGTATTCATATGTAATGACTAGATTATATTGAAATACAATTCGTAATTTTTTTGTACTACAAATAAAAGAAAAATATATTTGGCAGTTATGTAATACAATTTTGATCACTAGGATACAATTTTAGTTTCACTATGCAAGTAAAATACCAATTTTAATTTAAATGGTAAAGTAAGCACATAAAATACAAGATTTGTTGACATACAATTATGATGAAAACATAATAAAAAGTAATACAAACTTGTTGTCATTGAAATTGAGACTAAAATACGAAATGAGCACAATAAGTACTCACATCAGTTGGAATACAAAATTGACTTTGTTGGTATATCATTATGATGAACACAAAAAATACAAACTTTTCTGAATACAATGTGAGTGTTAAATACAAAATGATCACAGTAAAATACTCACCACAATTTGATATTCAATTTTAATTTGAATTGTAAAGTGAACACAGAAAATATAAAAGTTGTTGGTATTCAATTATGATGAAAACATAATGAAAAAGAAATACAAACTTGTTGTCATTGAAAATTAAGATTGAAATACTATTATGATGAATACAAAATAAAAAAAATAGAACTTATTTGTATACAAAGTAATATTGAAATACAAAATAAATAAATCAAAATACAAAATTATCGTCATTTCTGTTCTAAGTTTCAATTGTGATATTTGAAAAATAGAACATTGTTGATTAAGTTGAATACCTCAGTAGTTCTCTTAGATTCTGTCATTGGAGAGTGATCTAGAGTTTATCAAACCCAAAAGTGATTTCAACCACAAACAACAATTTTGAACGATTTATACAAAAATAAAATCATAAAACAAATATTGAAAAATGAATAAAGACTCATATTTTAATAAAAGGGATTGTGTGAATATCTATAAATATATTTTTCTGAAAAAAGAAGAGAAGAAGAGAGGCAGATTTTGAAATGGAGAAGAATTGAAAGATGAAAATATGAGAGAGAGAAAATATTTCATTTTTTAAAAAACTTATGAGAGGATTAATTGGAAAATTTGAAATTAAAATGAGATAAAATAGGAAGTAAATTATAATACACAATCCTTTCTAAAATAATGATATTTTTGACATTTTTACTAATATTTATAAAGTATGGAGATTTTTACTAATTAAGTTAAGTTATTTGACTAGTTTGCTAATATTTCCTAATTTCAAAGCATGAATAATATTTTTTAGGGGCCTAGACCTATGTTTTAGGCCCTATTAATAATGTGAGAAGAGTTATATATGATACGGTTCTTCTATTTTTGATGATGTAAAATTGTGTAAATACTTGAAAAATGTAAAAGATTTGAGTCAATCTTATGTCTAGCGTAGAATAGATTCCCTTATGTTTGACGTTTTTATTAATTTTTGTTTGAATATATTAGAAATGTGAAAAATATTGTTTATCAGGTCTAATATATTGTTTGAAGAATGTTCATTATTTTATTGAATATTTAATTTTTTTTTAGTTTTTTAGATAGCTATATGCTAGGTTTAGGTACAAATAGATGGATTGGATTAATATATTTCTTTTTTTCTCCTCTCATCAGAAAAAAAGGAGGTTTCCTAAATATTTTACGCTAAAGATCAGGAATTCAAAAAACGTTATAAAAAAGTACATACACAAAAAATTAAATGAAAGAAATGACTAAGTCAAGATAGAATTATTGAAGTTCTTAATTTGATCAAGAAGTACTCTGATAGTTCTTGTCATACAAAAAAAAGGGAAATTCAAGAGCCTAAAATTATTTAGATGGATAAGGATCTAGATAACGTAGATCGATTCAATTATTTATTAAAAAAAGTCATACCATAACGGTAATACAGTTGATCAATTAAGTATAACATAAATGAAACTTTTTGAAATAGTTCTAATCATCAATAATAAGTTTTTCATCAATTATTCTTTAGTTATTTTGATACTTTTTTGTTGAGACGTATGTCAAAATTTAATAATATTACTAGCATTCTTATTTGTTTGATAAAGATTATCAAATACTATTTTAGTTACTTGTTTAATATATATTTTGTGCTATTTTTATACTTATATTAATTGAAGTGGGTTCATGTACTACTTTTATATGAAAATAACTAATTACTAGTTAATTAATCTAGAAACTCTCAACTATTTACTTTTATCTTCATTACATTATGAGTTTACTTTAATAAATTTTCTCTTTTGTTAAGACAAGAATGAGAGTTCATTACATCTTTAGATATTGTAGGTTTTGTTTTACCTCCTTAATTTCTATAATTGAAACAAAAAATATTCATATGTTGTTCAAATCAATAAACACATTTAAGAACTCCATGAAAAATACTATAATTCACAATAATTAACAATTCACTACATTTTAAAAATACTTGAAAATATTATGATCAGAAACAATATTCCTTAAATGTCCAAGTTAGTAGTAACTAAGAAAAATAACGTATTTAATCTTATGTTCATGTATTAAAGGAAAACATTATAAAAATCAAAGGTATTGTAGATTTTCTTTTTTCTCCTTAATTTTCATTATTGCAGTAGTAAGCATCAATATGTGTTGTTCTGATCTACCATAAATATGATTTTAATAATACCTTGTTCCCTCACTTACTCACTCACTTTTTCTTGCTTCTTCTGCAGATTAATTAGAGTTTATTTACAAAATAGAACCATCTTGTGTTTTATTGTTGAATTGGCTGCCAAACTATGCAATCTACTCGATAGCTTGATGTTCATATCTCCAAGATTGTTGCTGACTAGAAGCAAGCATACCAACAGAAGATGTTGCTGTCACGGTAGTTCCTTCGACACTAGTTGATAACTTGTTAGCTGGTAGAGTCTTTACTGGGTTTGCAATAAGTACCGGTGTTAAATAGGCTCTTTCTTGGTCTAGTGCTGCAATATTTGTTGGAGTGTACAGAATATGCAGGGTATGCTGCAATATTACTTGGTTGTAAATAATTTGTGGGGTATGCATCAGTTAGAGAACCATATTTTCTTAAAGGCAAATTCAGATCTTTTCGGGTAACATGATTATAAGTCATTCTTGAGACCGTTTTCATGGATGGGATAGAATCATATGTAACTTGATAGTATGTTGTTTATGGTGCATCGACTTATTGAGGTTGATTGGACTCTGGTTGAAATGAAGAAAATCCGCACATGGTGTGATTTTAAAGTTCACACATCATATTATTAGTGGCATATCCTCTCCACCCGAGTCGGATACACCTCATAATTATATCGATGCACCATACATAATATCCTATCAAGCTTCATATGATGCAATGTCATACATGTAAAGGGTTTCATATATGAACTATAATTATGTTTCTAGAGAAAATATGGTCTGAGTGATGCATACGCCACAAATATTGTCCATTCAAGTAATAATGCAGCACACCTCGTGAATTATGTGCACCAAAGCGATACTGCAGCACTAGCCCAATAAGAGGTCTATTTTATGCCTCAATTTATTGCAATCCTAATAAAGATGCTATCAAATAACATCTCAACAATTATTTCTAAACGTACACAACTGTTAGCTCAGTTCCCGATTCATCAGCACATTCAAGGGAAGTTAAAAAAAAAAATTAAACTCAGCAAACACGATTAATATTTGATATGCCATTTTTGATTTAATATGCTTGATACCCAAAAGTAACCATCTCTCAAAGGGTTTCTCGAATGTGCCATATTACAACTATACCTTAATAGAAACCTCGTTCAGCTGACAACTCATTGCTCAAAGCATTTAAATAGTAAACCCGACCGAAGAGTTTTGGAAATAAAAGCATAAATGAATGAGGGGGTTTCCGAAACTCCTCAAACACCAGTTCTAGCTTGAATTCTCAGTTCGTGGTTTTGACAAACTTATTGTTTGTTTTCCTCAATAGTGCCACAAAAAATGGGACAGAGGGAGTAATAAATGTATAAGGAATATATTTAATTGATTTACTAAATATTGGCCTATAAAATCCTAGTTAAAATTTGAAAAAATCTATCCAAAAATTTCAGCCTTGATGTTTTTCACTTTGCCACTATAAATTCATCACATACTCTTTACTTTCTCTTTGTCCTTTCTTTAATTTTTCCAATTTCAATACATTTTCTTCTAAGGTATTCATAAGTTCCTTTTCTCGTTTGCCTCTTCCTTATTTTTGTTGTTTTCTAATATAATTTTCTCATACTTTCTTTTTTGGGCGGTTTATATGAAACCTTCTATGTATTTTTCTTAATTTCTTTGAATGAATAATGTACATTGGTTGATTTTGTAGGTTTTATAATTTTGAGTTATTATTTTGGAAAAAAAGACAAATATATCCCCAATCTATCATAAATGGTATGCAGATGTCCTCTGTCATACTTTTGGGACATTGGTACCCTATCACTAAAACCTAGTGTATACCCTTTATACTAACGCACATACACATGTCATAATAATCCACAGCCCGACATTTATTAAATATCAGATCGATAGATAAGATTGTGTCACGTGTCTCTATTTAGTCTTCCGTTAGAGTGAAGGGCATATGTGCTCTAATTTTTGGACAACAAGGGCACCAATGTCCCAAAAGTATGACAGAGGATATCTGCATACCATTTTCGATAGTTCAGGGGGTATATTTTCATTTTTCCCTATTATATTATATTAATTTTTTTATGTTGTATCGTTTTATCAATCTTGAATTTGTAACACCTTTTTTTTTCTTCTTACATTTGATAATTTAGAACGTTTATCCAATTCTATGATATATCCTCTTGTTACTGTTGTATCAATTTTTATCTTTAGTAGATTTTACTTGCGAACAAAACCGCAAAATAGTTGTGTGTTTTTTATATAATACTTTTTTTTTATTTCCAAATAAAGAGAAATATTGCAAAAATATGTTCGTTAAAATTTTTTTTTTTTATATATATATATATATATATATATATATATATATATATATATATATATATATATATATATATATATATATATATATATAAGATCTTGCCCAGGCAAAGGAGCGATCGACACTCGCTTGCAAGTTTTAAGAAGTGGTAAGCGCAAGGACAGGTTAATTCAGGAAGGGGAAGAGGAGCTCAAATAAGGTTCCTCTAGAGTTCAAGGCTTCATTGATTGGTACTACTGGCTTGTCCATCTACTGGGTGAGACTACTCCTACATACTCGGTGCTACGCCCCTATTATCCCGTCCTCAAGACTGAACTAAGGTACATCCCTTCTTTCCTTAGGGTTTGGTTCGGCTTCTGCCGGTCAAAATAAAATACTAGGCTGGGGCTTTTATATATATATATATATATATATATATATATATATATATATATATATATATATATATATATATATATATATATATATATATATATATATATATATATATATATATATTATATATATAATATATATATATACATATATGTATACATATACATATATATATATATATATATATATATATATATATATGTATACATATATATATATATGTATACATATATATATATATGTATATATATATATATGTATATATATATATATATATATTTCATCCAGTCTTAATAAAAATTATATCCCAGGGAAAGGTTTCACTCTTTCTCCCCAAACTTTCTAATCTTATACAAAATTTATAACCATTTACCTTGAATCTAGTATATAAAACCAAAAAAGGGGTAGGGTCAACTATACAAGGGAAGGTCACAATAACTAAAATATAAAAAACTTAGATCTAGAAAAAAGAGAATGGAGAAGACGAGTTTGAGGTTTTAAGAGAGTTTAGAGGTTTCCGATCAATCTTCGATTAGAAATCCAATGTCACTTTTTTCTTTGATTTGCAGAGACAATTGAGGTTTAAGTTCGATCTTATTTTCATTTTTCCAATATCTCCTTTATTAAAAATATATAAAATTATTTCTTTGTGTGTGAATCTGAAATCTTAGTTTTACAACTGAGTTGTTAAGTAAAAAAATCAGTTAATCTCTTCATATGACATAAGAAAAAGAAATCTATTTTTTTTTAATTGAAATTTTGTCGAGCCTTTTATTAATAACTCTAATGAAAAATAAATATAAAAGAAAAATTCATTTGGGCCTAAAGCCCAAATCAAAGCAACACTACATGGATATAGGAGATCAGCCTACCCGGTCCGCTCCCTCTCCTTAAATATCTCCCTTAAGACTAGGGTTTTTATTTCCGCCCCACACTCTTCATTTTCCCAAACGACCTCCACACCTACACAATGATCACACTGTGGTTGAACAATAAACTCCACCTCCTTATTTTACTTATCATCAATGTTTCTAAGTTGATCATCGTACTTCCTTGGGCATCAGGTAACAATACAAAGTACTCTTTTCTCAATGTTTCCCTATTTTTGCTATTTCGTGCAATTGACCTTTTTTCCCTTAGTTGTGCTTTCCGTTGTGCTCTTGATGTTTTGTAAATGGAAATCTATGGGATGAAAATTAAAAGAAACTTCTTACTTGTTTCATATATAAAAATTTTGGCATTCTGAATTATTATTATGTTTTATAAAAATGAAGAAGTGTTTGTTGTGTTGATATGGTTATTATCAATGGGTGTTAAAGTTGGATTTAAAAATTATTTTTGAAGCTTGAGATGATAGAGCTTTGCTCCTGAGTTCACTTTCATACATTGAGCTTCATCATGTTTAGTGATTATTTATGGAGATACATTTTTTGAAATAAAATTAGTTAAATTTTTGAGTTTAAGTTTGATGTGTTGTCTGATTTAATTCATGTTTAGGTTGGCTTCTCTATGTGCAATGATCTGAGAAATAAAAAGAGTTAGAGCCTGATTTGTTTGAATTGATTTATCATTGGAGAAATAAGTCTTGAATAAAACTTAATTTATTTATGAAATTAGAGATCTCCTTGGTTGTAAAGCATATATACTAGTGTATTCTATTTGGGTTCAGGGGGGTAATTTCAATGCATGAATAATATTTTTTAGGGGCCTAGATCTATGTTTTAGGCCCTATTAATAATGTGAGAAGAGTTATATATGATATGGTTCTTCTATTTTTGATGATGTAAAATTGTGTAAATACTTGAAAAATGTAAAAGATTTGAGTCAATCTTATGTCTAGCTTAGAATAGATTCCCTTATGTTTGACCTTTTTATTAATTTTTGTTTGAATATATAAGACATGTGAAAAATATTGTTTATCAAGTCTAATATATTGTTTGAAGAATGTTCATTATTTTATTGAATATTTAATTTTTTTTTAGTTTTTTAGATAGCTATATTCTAGGTTTACGTACAAATAGATGGATTGGATTAATATATCTCTTTTGTTCTCCTCTCATCAGAAGAAAAGGAAGTTTCCTAAATATTTTACGCTAAAGATCAGGAATTCAAAAAACGTTACAAAAAAGTACAAACACAAAAAATTAAATGAAAGAAATGACTAAGTCAAGATAGAATTATTGAAGTTCTTAATTTGATCAAGAAGTGCTCTGATAGTTCTTTTCATACAAAAAAAAAGGGAAATTCAAGAGCCTAAAATTATTTAGATGGATAAGGATCTAGATAACGTAGATCGATTCAATTATTTATTAAAAAAAGACATACCATAACGGTAATACAGTTGATCAATTAAGTATAACATAAATGAAACTTTTCGAAATAGTTCTAAACATCAATAATAAGTTTTTCATCAATTATTCTTTAGTTATTATGATACTTTTTTGTTGAGACGTATGTCAAAATTTAATAATATTACTAGCATTCTTATTTGTTTGATAAAGATTATCAAATACTATTTTAGTTACTTGTTTAATATATATTTTGTGCTATTTTTATACTTATATTAATTGAAGTGGTTTCATGTACTACTTTTATATGAAAATAACTAATGACTAGTTAATTAATCTAGAAACTCTCAACTATTTACTTTTATCTTCATTACATTATGAGTTTACTTTAATAAATTTTCTCTTTTGTTAAGACAAGAATGAGAGTTCATTACATCTTAGATATTGTAGGTTTTGTTTTACCTCCTTAATTTCTATAATTGAAACAAAAAATATTCATATGTTGTTCAAATCAATAAACATATTTAAGAACTCCATGAAAAATACTATAATTCACAATAATTAACAATTCACTACATTTTAAAAATACTTGAAAATATTATGATCAGAAAGAATATTCCTTAAATGTCCAAGTTAGTAGTAACTAAGAAAAATAACGTATTTAATCTTATGTTCATGTATTAAAGGAAAACATTATAAAAATCAAAGGTATCGTAGATTTTCTTTTTCTCCTTAATTTTCATTATTGCAGTAGTAAGCATCAATATGTGTTGTTCTGATCTACCATAAATATGAGTTTAATAATACCTTTTTCCCTCACTTACTCACTCACTTTTTCTTGCTTCTTCTGCAGATTAATTAGAGTTTATTTACAAAATAGAACCATCTTGTGTTTTATTGTTAAATTGGCTGCCAAACTATGCAATCTACTCGATAGCTTGATGTTCATATCTCCAAGATTGTTGCTGATTAGAAGCAAGCAGACCAACAGAAGATGTTGCTGTCACGGTAGTTCCTTCGACACTAGTTGATAACTTGTTAGCTGGTAGAGTCTTTACTGGGTTTGCAATAAGTACCGGTGTTAAATAGGCTCTTTCTTGGTCTAGTGCTGCAATATTTGTTGGAGTGTACAGAATATGCAGGGTATGCTGCAATATTACTTGGTTGTACATAATTTGTGGGGTATGCATCAGTTAGAGAACCATATTTTCTTAAAGGCAAATTCAGATCTTTTCGGGTAACATGATTATAAGTCATTCTTGAGACCTTTTTCATGGATGGGATAGAATCATATGCAACTTGATAGTATGTTGTTTGTGGTGCATCGACTTATTGAGGTTGATTGGACTCTGGTGGAAATGAAGAAAATCCGCACATGGTGTGGTTTTAAAGTTCACACATCATATTATTAGTGGCATATCCTCTTCACCCGAGTCGGATACACTTCATAATTATGTCGATGCACCATACATAATATCCTATCAAGCTTCATATGATGCAATGTCATACATGGAAAGGGTTTCATATATGAACTATAATTATGTTTCTAGAGAAAATATGGTCTGAGTGATGCATACGCCACAAATATTGTCCATTCAAGTAATAATGCAGCACACCTCGTGAATTATGTGCACCAAAGCGATACTGCAGCACTAGCCCAATAAGAGGTCTATTTTATGCCTCAATTTATTGCAATCCTAATAAAGATGCTATCAAATAACATCTCAACCATCATTTCTCAACGTACACAACTGTTAGCTCAGTTCCCGATTCATCAGCACATTCAAGGGAAGTTAAAAAAAAAGTTAAACTCAGCAAACACGATTAATATTTGATATGCCATTTTTGATTTAATATACTTGATTCCCAAAAGTAACCATCTCTCAAAGGGTTTCTCGAATGTGCCATATTACAACTATACCTTAATAGAAACCTCGTTCAACTGACAACTCATTGCTCAAAGCATTTAAATAGTAAACTCGACCGAAGAGTTTTGGAAATAAAAGCATAAATGAACGAGGGGGTTTCCGAAACTGCTCAAACACCAGTTCTAGCTTGAATTCTGAGTTCGAGGTTTTGACAAACTTATTGTTTGTTTTCCTCAATAGTTCCACAAAAAATGGGACAGAGGGTGTAATAAACGTATAAGGAATATATTTAATTAATTTACTAAATATTGGCCTATAAAATCCTAGTTAAAATTTGAAAAAATCTATCCAAAAATTTCAGCCTTGATGTTTTTCACTTTGCCACTATAAATTCATCACATACTCTTTACTTTCTCTTTGTCCTTTCTTTAGTTTTTCCAATTTCCATACATTTTCTGCTAAGGTATTCATAAGTTCCTTTTCTCTTTTGCCTCTTCCTTATTTTTGTTGTTTTCTAATATAATTTTCTCATACTTTCTTTTTTGGGCGGTTTATATGAAACCTTCTATGTATTTTTCTTAATTTCTTTGAATGAATAATGTACATTGGTTGATTTTGTAGGTTTTATAATTTTGAGTTATTATTTTGGAAAAAAAGACAAATATATCCCCAATCTATCGTAAATGGTATGCAGATATCCTCTGTCATACTTTTGGGACATTGGTACCCTATCACTAAAACCTAGTGTATACCCTTTATACTAACGCACATACACATGTCATAATAATCCACCGGCCCGACAATTATTAAATAGCGGATCGATAGATAAGATTGTGTCACGTGTCTCTATTTAGTCTTCCGTTAGAGTGAAGGGCATATGTGCTCTAGTTTTTGGACAACAAGGGCACCAATGTCCCAAAAGTATGACAGAGGATATCTGCATACCATTTTCGATAGTTGTATATTTTCATTTTTCCCTATTATATTATATTAATATTTTTTTATGTTGTATCGTTTTATCAATCTTTAATTTATAACACCTTTTTTTTCTTCTTACATTTGATAATTTAGAACGTTTATCCAATTCTATGATATTTCCTCTTGTTACTGTTGTATCAATTTTTATCTTTAGTAGATTTTACTTGCGAACAAAACTGGAAAATAGTTGTGTGTTTTTTATATAATACTTTTTTTTTATTTGCAAAGAAAGAGAAATATTGCAAAAATATGTTGGTTAAAATTTTATTATATATATATATATATATATATATATATATATAAGATCTTGCCCAGGTAAAGGAGCGATCGACACTCGCTTGCAAGTTTTAAGAAGTGGTAAGCGCAAGGACAGGTTAATTCATAAAGGGGAAGAAGAGCTCAAATAAGGTTCCTCTAGAGTTCAAGGCTTCCTTGATTGGTACTACTGGCTTGTCCATCTACTGGGTGAGACTGCTCCTACATACTCGGTGCTATGCCCCTATTATCCCGTCCTCGAGATTGAACTAAGGCACATCCCTTCTTTGCTTAGGGTTTGGTTCGGCTTCTGCCGGTCAAAACAAAATACTAGGCTGGGGCTATATATTTATATATATATATATATATATATATATATATATATATATATATATATATATATATATATATATTTCATCCAGTCTTAATAAAAATTATATCCCAGGGAAAGGTTTCACTCTTTCTCCCCAAACTTTCTGATCTTATACAAAATTTATAACCATTTACCTTGAATCTAGTATATAAAACCAAAAAAGGGGTAGGGTCAACTATAGAAGGGAAGGTCACAATAACTAAAATATAAAAAACTTAGATCTAGAAAAAAGAGGATGGAGAAGACGAGTTTGAGGTTTTGAGAGAGTTTAGAGGTTTCCGATCAATCTTCGATTAGAAATCCAATGTCACTTTTTTCTTTGATTTGCAGAGACAATTGAGGTTTAAGTTCGATCTTATTTTCATTTTTCCAATATCTCCTTTATTAAAAATATATAAAATTATTTCTTTGTGTGTGAATCTGAAATCTTAGTTTTACAACTGAGTTGTTAACTAAAAATATCAGTTAATCTCTTCATATGACATAAGAAAAAGAACTCTAGTTCTTTTAATTGAAATTTTGTCGGGCCTTTTATTAATAACTCTAATGAAAAATAAATATAAAAGAAAAATTCATTTGGGCCTAAAGGCCAAATCGAAGCAACACTACATGGATATAGGAGATCAGCCTACCCGGTCCGCTCCCTCTCCTTAAATATCTCCCTTAAGACTAGGGTTTTTATTTCCGCCCCACACTCTTCATTTTCCAAACGACCTCCACACCTACACAATGATCACACTGTGGTTGAACAATAAACTCCACCTCCTTATTTTATTTATCATCAATGTTTCTAAGTTGATCATCCTACTTCCTTGGCCATCAGGTAACAATACAAAGTACTCTTTTCTCTATGTTTTTCTATTTTTGCTATTTCGTGCAATTGACCTTTTTCCCCTTAGTTGTGCTTTCCGTTGTGCTCTTGATGTTTTGTAAATGGAAACCATCTACGGGATGAAAATTAAATGAAATTTCTTAATTGTTTCATATATAAAACTTTTGGCATTCTGAATTATTATTATGTTTTATAAAAATGAAGAAGTGTTTGTTGTGTTGATATGGTTATTATCAATGGGTGTTAAAGTTGGATTTAAAAATTATTTTTGAAGCTTGAGATGAAAGAGCTTTGCTCCTGAGTTCACTTTCATACATTGAGCTTCATCATGTTTAGTGATTATTCATGGAGATAAATTTTTTGAAATAAAATTAGTTAAATTTTTGAGTTTAAGTTTGATGTGTTGTCTGATTTAATTCATGTTTAGGTTGGCTTCTCTGTGTGCAATGATCTGAGAAATAAAAAGAGTTAGAGCCTGATTTGTTTGAATTGATTTATCATTGGAGAAATAAGTCTTGAATAAAACTTAATTTATTTATGAAATTAGAGATCTCCTTGGTTGTAAAGCATATATACTAGTGTATTCTATTTGGGTTCAGGGGGGTAATTTCAAAGCATGAATAATATTTTTTAGGGGCCTAGACCTATGTATTAGGCCCTATTAATAATGTGAGAAGAGTTATATATGATACGGTTCTTCTATTTTTGATGATGTAAAATTGTGTAAATACTTGAAAAATGTAAAAGATTTGAGTCAATCTTATGTCTAGCGTAGAATAGATTTCCTTATGTTTGACGTTTTTATTAATTTTTGTTTGAATATATTAGAAATGTGAAAAATATTGTTTATCAAGTCTAATATATTGTTTGAAGAATGTTCATTATTTTATTGAATATATTTTTTTTTTTTTAGTTTTTTAGATAGCTATATGCTAGGTTTAGGTACAAATAGATGGATTGGATTAATATATCTCTTTTGTTCTTCTCTCATCAGAAGAAAAGGAGGTTTCCTAAATATTTTACGCTAAAGATCAAGAATTCAAAAAACGTTATAAAAAAGTACAAACACAAAAAATTAAAAGAAAGAAATGACTAAGTCAACATAGAATTATTGAAGTTCTTAATTTGATCAAGAAGTGCTCTGATAGTTCTTGTTGTTGACACCCAATTTTGGCCTAACATTTTTAAAAATTCATAATTTTGAAGTTTTTATTTATTTAATAGCTTAGAATAATTTTTTTTATGATTTTAAATAAGTTTGTCGATAACTATCTTTATTTATCAAAAATTTAGAATTTTTGTTAGTTAATTTTTAAAATTGCATTTCACATGTCATTAGTTACATTCATTATATTATTTTAAAATTCATTTTATTTGTTACATTTTATAATATTTATGTTGAATTTAGCACAATCTAAAATTTAGATAAATAAATAAAAAAAAAATTAGGAATTCTATTAATAATTTTGAGCCTACAATTTTAAGCCCACACATTTGGGTCCATTACATGTTATTTATTTAGGTTAAAATTGATGGTGAATAAAAGAAATTGGGGGAATTAATTTTAGAAAGGGGGGAAAATAACCCTAATCTCTTCCCCCTTCCCTCTCCCTTTTTCCCTCTCTCCGCCTCCCTCTTCTCTTCTCCTTCCCTCTCGGCCTCCCTCTTCTCCTTTCTCTCCTCTCCCTCTTCTCCTCTCTCCAACCATTCCCTCAACCATCGCCATACCCACAACAAATCAGACGTTGCCACTGCTCAACAATCGTGAGCCACCAAGGAACAACCAAAATCAACCTTCAAAATCCTTTTCTTTGTTTTTCCAATTTTTTTTTTCAACCATAAGCAGTCCCAAAAACCGATCAGATCTCGCCACGACCAGACCGAAACCTTCTTCGTTTCCCCCTTTTTTCCAGTTAAATTATCACTGGTAACAACCACCTAAAAACCCTTATTTTCCCCTCATTTTGTGGTGACTTTGCCACTGTTTTCATCGGCCTCTCCTTACCTCCATTTTCCAGCCAACCACATAACCATCAGACTCACCTTCTTCCTCCACTTCTACAGCAGAAAATAACCAACAATCACCATCCAAATGATCACCTAAAACCACCGGAAAATGACCTCACTTCCAGACCACAGAAACTCCAACCACCACATGTTCCTTTTCTTTTCTCAATGTTTAACTTATTTTGCAGGATTTCACTCAAAACCAGCGAGACCACCAGCCTTGAACTCCGGCCAAAACACCACTAGAGCTCCAACCAAACGACCTAACCCTCCATTATCCAACCAACGCCACCAGAAAACACTTCCAAACACCACCCAAAACCCCGCCTAAAACAAGCTCCAACAACCAGCGAGTTCAAAGCTCGCCAACACCGTCTCAGGCGAACAACCAGCCGACCCAAACCCACCAGCAAACAGCTATCCTTTTCACGCCAAATCGCCCTCCACTTTTCTCCACCGGAAACACCCAACACAACCAAAAGCTCTGGCGAACGAAATCGGATCTTCATTCTCACTCTTCTCCAGTTAACAGATCCAAAATCCAATCACTGGTAAAACTCCAGCCCTTGTTTATTAGTTTATTTTTCATTTTTCTCTTAATCTATTTTTTTGTCTTAAATATTGATTGATATTCTGTTGTTTTGCTCTTTATTACTAATTGCTGTTAACTTAATTTATTGTTTATATTTTTGTTAAGTTGATTTAGTATTTGCTCATTGTGTTAAGTCGTGTTTTTTTTTTATCCTCCCTCATGTGTTTGATTTACTTAGCTATTATTTATTAGTTTTAATTGTTTGTTTTATGGTTAATAGACAAAATTTATAAGTTTAGATATGTTTGTGTTACTGTTTTAATTTTGTTATTGTTGATTAATGGTATTATTAATTATTATATTCATTAACTAACTAAGTGCACTGTTTCCTTGAATTTTTTATTATTGCATTATTATTATCATTTTTTTTATTATTATTTCTTATTATTATATAATTGTTATCTCTTCTTAATATTATTATTGACGTTATTATTATTATTATTATTATTATTATTATTATTATTATTATTATTATTATTATAAATATTTTATTATTATTAGTAGTAGCAGTACTAGTCTTGTTACTGTTGGTTGTTTTGGTTATTATTATTATTAGTAGTATTATTATTATGTTTGCTCATTTGGGTTGAGGTTAAGTTTTAGATATTGCGTTTTATTGAATTATAAATATGAGTTAATTAGAATGAAACTTTGATAATTGATAATGCTCTCTGATCATTCTTTTATTGACGTTGGTTTACTTTTATGCTTTATTATGACTGTTCGATTTTGGTTGCCTTGGTTTTTATGTTTGTTTATTACTTATTTTGTTAAATTTTGTTTGGAAAATATAATATATGGTACGTTAAAAGGGCCAATGAAAAAACTCTCCGTCGGTTTTGGAGGCCTACTCAATATTAAAAGACGGAAATTTTTAGTTTAAGTTCATATAAATAATTTGTTAAATTGGCCAATGAGAAAATCTCTCCGTCGGTTTTGGAGGCCTTTCCATTTTAAAAGACGGAATTTTAATTTAAGTTTATATATTTTATATGTTGAAATTGGCCGATGAAGAAATTACCGTCGATTTCCAAGGCCTCAAATGTTAATAAGACGGATTTTTATTTTTAAGTTATTATTTCATATATTCAATTTTATTCATATCTATTTATTACTAGCACTTTTACTAAGTGTGTTTACAGGTACCCAAGACTTGCTTCCTTGAAGCTATTCGAAAGGAATTCGAATTATATTTTTAATTCATTATTTTGTATATATCGATGTTAGGCAAACCTTAGGCCGATATTATTATTTTATTTTTATTGTGTATATTGCATGTTTATTATATTTGTACATTATTTTATTTTCCTCCTCAATTTGAAAAAATGAACTCAGTCGGGAACCACATTTGTGGATTTCGAAGGATGCCTAATCCCTTCCCTTCGGAATAATTTGAACCCCTTACCTAGAATCAATTTGGTTTCGTAGACTATCTTTTAAGTTAATTCGTTAATTGGTTTCCTAGTTTTTTCCTAAAATTAGGTGGCGACTCCTTTAAAATTCGTTATTCTTTAAATTCTTCTAAAAATTGAATCAATTCATAATTTTTCGAGTCACCGTGACGTTTTGCCTTATTTTGATAGAGTGGGGATGTAAACAGAATGGCGACTCCGCTGGGGAACTATAGAGGTTTTAACCAATATGAATTTAATTTTTTTTCAAATTGAGGAAATTTTTGTTTTATTATTAGGTTATACCTTGTATTTTTATATTTCGCTGATTATTTGTTTATTGTATTTATTTATTATTCATTTTATTGTGTGTATATTATCATTGCATTCATGACATAATATTTTCCGTCAAACGACAATTATTTTATTTTCACTAAAGGACGATTATGCGGGTTCGCAGTCGTTCATTAACCAAAAATTTTCTCGGGGCACCCTGACGAGTGTAGTTGGCTACTTGATAGTCAACGATCGTTAACTGTCCCAGCCCAAGTAGTCCATTTGGGTTACCTTTTCCACTCTAAATACAACCCACTCCTAGTAAACTAGCGTAGAGCGGAGACAAATCCAAATTTAAGCATCAGCCTAAGATGACTCAACAAACAAGGCGTGTTGAGCCCATTAGAAAGACCACTGTGAGTCCATAATGGCTTTCGGCCTAAACGGACAATCATAATTGTGTGTAATTTGAAGGATGTATACGACATTTGACAAACCATTGTCCATCTGATTAGAGAGTTATTTTAATAGTCTATTTTGTCAGATTCGGTTCTTCAAAAGCTATCCTTCCATCCAAAGTGTTAGACAATCGAAGATAACAACAAGTTCAAGAGAGAGTATCTTTCACAAAGGCTTAGAATAGGATGGTACCCCTGCGCGGGACTGAATATTTTGTATCCCATTTTCCCTATTATGTATCCCCATTCAGTTTATTCGTATAAATTTGTATAAATTTAGATTTCGGGACAATGGAATGTTTCAAATGACATATACATCCTTCAAATCGATAGGCCTACCCTAGGCATAAAAGGGTCATATATTTGTGTAGGACGCGCAATAATTGTTTGTATGCTATATGATATGTTTCAGTTTGTTGTTAATTAAAACAGTGTTTATGTGTTTAATTCATTATTTGTGTGATATTTTGCATTATCCATTATGAACAAGAACTAACACTCTTACCTTTTGAGTTGTTCTTCTTCAGAGCGAAATGTTGATTTATGTTCGAATTCAGAAATCATTATTTGTCCAAAGTTGCAAGAGACAAGAGGATTAGCGAAATTAAAGTCCTTGCATTTCTCAATTATATCAAGTCAAAACGATAATTTAGGGGAGTATTTGACTATGAGGTGGCACCCACTTATTTTTATTATTATTTTGCATGATGGTCCTGCTCTCACATATTTCTCATATTTTTGTAGGAATACCGTCCCCGACATCAGTCGGGGATGGTCATAACAATGTCTGGATCTCGTGAAAATTGGGAGGAGACAGTTTCAAGGAAACATCCGAAAAGAGTATACTTAGAAATTACTGTAGAAATTCATAGGTTACATTCAACAGACAGTATAAATATTGACGATTAATAGGCTTATTGGTGCGGAAAAAAAAAAGGGTCAACAAAAAAAAAAAAAGAATTTATTTGAGTTGTCTAAATCTTTAAATTATTATATGTCTTATCTGCACGAACTACCCAAACCTGATTCTCATTTCGGTGAGATACGTAGGCAACCCTTCTTGGGTTCGGTATTATTTTTTTTAAAAAAAAAAAAAAAAAGAGGCAAAAAAATAAAATAAAAAAATAGTTTGTTAATATTTTCAAAGTTATATCTGCATGAACTACGCAAACTTGATTCTCATTTCGGTGAGATACGTAGGCAACCCTTCTTGGGTTCGGAATTATTTTTTCAAAAAAAAAATAAAAATAAAATAGTTTGTTAATATTTTCAAAGTTATATCTGGACGAACTACGCGTACCTGATTCTCATTTTATGAGATACGTAGGCAACCTTTTTTGGGTTCGGTATTATCTTCTCAAAAAAAAAAAAAAAAAGAAAAAGTTTGTACATATTTTTCAAGTCATATCTGCACGAACTATCCAAACCTGATTCTCATTTCGGTGAGATACGTAGGCAACCCTTCTTGGGTTCGGTATTATTTTTTTCAAAAAAAAAAATAGTTTGTTAATATTTTCAAAGTTATATCTGGACGAATTACGCGTACCTGATTCTCATTTTTATGAGACACGTAGGCAACCTTTTTTGGGTTCAGTATTATCTTCTCAAAAAAAAAAAAAAAAGTTTGTACATATTTTTCAAGTCATATCTGCACGAACTATCCAAACCTGATTCTCATTTCGGTGAGATACGTAGAAGGGTATGGGTTCGGTATTATTTTTTTCAAAAAAAAATAAAAAATAGTTTGTTAATATTTTCAAAGTTATATCTGCATGAACTACGCACACCTGATTCTCATCTTAATGAGATACGTAGGCAGCCCTTCTCGGGTTCGATAATCATTCTTTCAAAAAAAAAAATTACTTGTACATACTATAAGAGTCATCTCTTCAGCTCGGTTGGGACCTATGTAGTTAAGAGCATGTGAATATATTTGATATGATGGAAAAGACTGACTTTGCGGTAAATTATAGATTCTCGTGGTACCTCTTATCTGTACTTTTGTGATGCTTGAAAATTCTCTTGAATGCAATCAAGATAAGAATAAAACCAACCTTATGTTTCATGTGCATTGAGTGGTGAGCTTTTGATCAAATTTCAATTGTGTTACACTGTTGATCTAGAACTTGACCTGAATGTTTTTCGAGGCGAAATCCTGAGTAATGTTTGGTTTGAGAAAGGATTGTAGGCCTTTTTTGACCCGATTGTTCCTTTCAAAGCCTACCAAATTACATTAATCCCTAGTTTTCCCACTTTGAGCCTGAAACCTTTATTTGGACAACCACATCTTAACCACTACCCTTTTGAGTGCTTACAAGCACTATCCTCTCTTGGCCCAACCTTCTTGAGTGCACCAAGAATGTGCAAATTATAAGAGAAGATCCATGTTTGAAATTTCCAAAAAACAAAGATATTGAGTCTCCCAAAATCAAGGAAGCAAAGACTCTAGAGAAATGAGAGAAAGGAAGAAAAGAAAAAGGATGGAAGAAATAAAGAAAGGTAAAAAATACCTTTACAGAGTCAATGAAAAGTGGAAAGGAAAATACTCTCTAAAAAAAAAAAAGGAAAATTCATTATAATAAAGAAGTGAATGAAAGAAAAGCTCCAAGGAATAAGGACTCAAAAGAAGGAAAAGAGAAGAAGAGAAAAGCTCCAAAAAGTGAGAGCTCCAAAAAAAAAAAGGGAAAAACGTTAAAAATGAGAATTCAAAAGAATTTGAGAGATCAGAGAATAATGAAGAGGATCTAGTGCCAAAGTCGTACCAATCATTAAGAGCACAAATTCTGTGTGACGCTCAAGGAGGAATTTAGTCATTTTTATCCCAAATAAATATCTTACCCATGCCTAAGCCTACGTTACAAGCCAATGGCAAGCCCTACATGATCTCATTCCAAATGTTCTCACATTAGTGGAGATTTACATAAGGGTCAAGCATATGATATCACAGTTGTATGCATTGAACATTCTTGTGAATGAGAGTGCACTTTGGAAATGTCCTAAAATTAAATATTTCAAATATGTGTGAAATAGGACAAGTCTTTTTCGGGAGGGCACTTGAAATATGAGGATTGATACAATTCAAAACCTTTGTTTGAAACAAGATGAACGGATCATGTTGATCCTTAAGTATATTGGAGGTACCACTTGAAGTTGTAGGAATTACCTTAAATTCAATCTTAAAAAAAAAATTGGAATGAGAGATTTACCTGCAATCTTAATTGTTGGTACCAATTGTATTGAAGGTTTGACTATCTCATCACATTCTTTTTTTTCAAAAAGAAAAAAAAGTGAGCGAACACTCATTCTTTAATATTTTAAAAACCTTTTTAAGAGTCTTTCAATTTTATAAAAAAAAAAATTGCCTTTTGAGCTGTTCATTGTAAAAAGTGTCACGGGTTAATCTCGTATGTGTGAGAGTCATATTTTACTGCATGGATTGTCCGTCCAAAAATGTGACATGCTTTTTTATATCTCTAGGCTTTGGATATCACATGCAATATTATTTTCCTATTTCATCATGTTCATTTTGTACATTTTCTACTGATGATCTTCTTTCAGATTCATTGCAGTATTCATCATCTACAAGTTTGGAACTACATTTGACCTGATTCCTGGATCAACAGGATATGTAGGCGCCACGACGGCTCGGTCATATACTCAGTGTGATTATTATTTCTCCTTACAATAAAAACTGGGACAGAATTTTTGAAAATATCTCAAAAATTCTTAATAAAGGTGTTATCGCCAACAAGTCAAGATTGAAGATCATTTTGAGATTTGCCAAAATTCTAACTGGGACAGAATTTTTGAGGAAGACCTCAAAATTCTGATAAGTACTGCGAGAAGCTTGATAGCAACTACAAAGATCATGCATTGAGAGTTAATATTCATGCATTGCAAAGATCATACATTGAGAGTCAATATTCATGCATTGCAAAAAATCATGCATTGCGAGTCAATATTCATGCATCGAAAAAAAAAAAATCATCATGCATCGCGAGTCAATATTCATGCATTGCAAAAGATCATGCATCACAAGTTAATGCTCATGCATCGCGGGTTATTATTCACGCAACGCGAGAAGATTTAATGCCTCGCAAAAACTTATGCATCGCAAGAAGATTTCATAACTTGCGGAATTTATGCATCGCGAGAAGATTCCATCCCTCGCAAAATTCATGCATTGCGGGAAGATATTCATGCCCCGCAGAAGATCATGCATCGAGAGTTAATATTCATGCATAGCAAAAAATCATGCATCGCGAGTCAATAATCATGCATAGCGGAAAATCATGCATAGCGGAAAATCATGCATCGCGAGTCAATATTCATGCATTGCAAAAAATCATGCATTGCGAGTCAATATTCATGCATCGAAAAAATAAAAAATAAAAAATCATGCATCGCGAGTCAATATTCATGCATTGCAAAAGATCATGCATCACAAGTTAATGTTCATGCATCGCGGGTTATTATTCACGCATCGCGAGAAGATTTAATGCCTCGCAAAAATTTATGCATCGCAAGAAGATTTCATACCTTGCGGAATTTATGCATCGCAAGAAGATTTCATCCCTCGCAAAATTTATGCATTGCGGGAAGATATTCATGCCCCGTAGAAGATCATGCATCGCGAGTTAATTCATACATCGAGAGTTAATATTCATGCATCGCGAGAAGATTTCATACCTCGCAGAAATTCATGCATAGCGAGAAGATTTCATACCTCGCAGAAATTCATGCACCGTAAGAAGATTTCATACCTTGCAGAATTTATGCATTGCGGGAAGATATTCATGCCCCGTAGGAAATTCATGCATCAGGAGTTAATATTCATGCATCGCAAGAAGATATTTGCATTTGCATTTAAGACGCATCTAATCGGAGGTGAAGGATGTACACCATATCTTTTCAACGTTTAAGTCGGTGAAAACTTACGTTGAAAGATATTTGCATTTAAGACGCATCTATTCGGAGGTGAAGGATGTGCACCATATCTTTTCAACGTTCAAGTCGGTGGAAACTTGCGTTGAAAGATATTTGCATTTAAGACGCATCTATTCGGAGGTGAAGGATGTGCACCATATCTTTTCAACGTTCAAGTCGGTGGAAACTTGCGTTGAAAGATATTTGCATTTAAGACGCATCTATTCGGAGGTGAAGGATGTGCACCATATATTTTCAACGTTCAAGTCGGTGGAAACTTGCGTTGAAAGATATTTGCATTTAAGACGCATCTATTCGGAGGTGAAGGATGTGCACCATATATTTTCAACGTTCAAGTTGGTGGAAACTTGCGTTGAAAGATATTTGCATTTAAGACGCATCTATTCGGAGGTGAAGGATGTGCACCATATCTTTTCAACATTCAAGTCGGTGGAAACTTGCGTTGAAAGATGTTTGCATTTTGTCCTACCGATGGACATACATTCAAAATCCTACCGATGGATAATCTTTTCATTTGTCCTACCGATGGACATCATTCAAAATCCTATCGATGGATAATCTTTTCATTTGTCCTACCGATGGACGTACATTCAAAATCCTATCGATGGATAATCTTTTCATTCGTCCTACCGATGGACATGCTTTCAAAATCCTACCGATGGATAATATTTTCATTTGTCTTACCGATGAACATACATTCCAAATCCTACAGATTGATCATCATCTTCATTCGTCCTACCAAGGGACCTTTATTTATCTCCATTTATCGTATCATAAGAGATTCTACCCTTTTTCTTTTAGTTTTGCCTATAATAATGAGTTTTATCTTTGTTTTTTTAGAACATTGTAGAGGATGCACTCTCAAAGGAGCCACATGTGCGAATTACTTCAACAAAGACGCAACAAAGCGTGGAACCTTTTAGATGCGAGTTCGGGATTGACTTCCACTATATTTTCACCGCACTTCTCTAGAAAGGTCATGTGTTCGGTCAAAATTGGGTTTGTCAATTTTCGTTGTCCACGATTTCTTTCATCAATACACAAGAAAAGGGACAGCTGTTGACACCCAATTTTGGCCTAACATTTTTAAAAATTCATAATTTTGAAGTTTTTATTTATTTAATAGCTTAGAATAATTTTTTTTATGATTTTAAATAAGTTTGTCGATAACTATCTTTATTTATCAAAAATTTAGAATTTTTGTTAGTTAATTTTTAAAATTGCATTTCACATGTCATTAGTTATATTCATTATATTATTTTAAAATTCATTTTATTTGTTACATTTTTTAATATTTATGTTGAATTTAGCACAATCTAAAATTTAGATAAATAAATAAAAAAAAATTAGGAATTCTATTAATAATTTTGAGCCTACAATTTTAAGCCCACACATTTGGGTCCATTACATGTTATTTATTTAGGTTAAAATTGATGGTGAATAAAAGAAATTGGGGGAATTAATTTTAGAAAGGGGGGAAAACAACCCTAATCTCTTCCCCCTTCCCTCTCCCTTTTTCCCTCTCTCCGCCTCCCTCTTCTCTTCTCCTTCCCTCTCGGCCTCCCTCTTCTCCTTTCTCTCCTCTCCCTCTTC
Organism: Solanum sitiens; assembly: GCA_016801875.1. Lineage (NCBI taxonomy): Eukaryota > Viridiplantae > Streptophyta > Magnoliopsida > Solanales > Solanaceae > Solanum > Solanum sitiens. The sequence continues at coordinate 328,704 of JABWTJ010000210.1, forward strand.
TCCTCTCTCCAACCATTCCCTCAACCATCGCCATACCCACAACAAATCAGACGTTGCCACTGCTCAACAATCGTGAGCCACCAAGGAACAACCAAAATCAACCTTCAAAATCCTTTTCTTTGTTTTTCCAATTTTTTTTTTTCAACCATAAGCAGTCCCAAAAACCGATCAGATCTCGCCACGACCAGACCGAAACCTTCTTCGTTTCCCCCTTTTTTCCAGTTAAATTATCACTGGTAACAACCACCTAAAACCCCTTATTTTCCCCTCATTTTGTGGTGACTTTACCACTGTTTTCATCGGCCTCTCCTTACCTCCATTTCCAGCCAACCACATAACCATCAGACTCACCTTCTTCCTCCACTTCTACAGCAGAAAATAACCAACAATCACCATCCAAATGATCACCTAAAACCACCGGAAAATGACCTCACTTCCAGACCACAGAAACTCCAACCACCACATGTTCCTTTTCTTTTCTCAATGTTTAACTTATTTTGCAGGATTTCACTCAAAACCAGCGAGACCACCAGCCTTGAACTCCGGCCAAAACACCACTAGAGCTCCAACCAAATGACCCAACCCTCCATTATCCAGCCAACACCACCAGAAAACACTTCCAAACACCACCCAAAACCCCGCCTAAAACAAGCTCCAACAACCATGGAGTTCAAAGCTCGCCAACACCGTCTCAGGCGAACAACCAGCCGACCCAAACCCACCAGCAAACAGCTATCCTTTTCACGCCAAACCGCCCTCCACTTTTCTCCACCGGAAACACCCAACACAACCAAAAGCTCTGGCGAACGAAATCGGATCTTCATTCTCACTCTTCTCCAGTTAACAGATCCAAAATCCAATCACTGGTAAAACTCCAACCCTTGTTTATTAGTTTATTTTTCATTTTTCTCTTAATCTATTTTTTTGTCTTAAATATTGATTGATATTCTGTTGTTTTGCTCTTTATTACTAATTGCTGTTAACTTAATTTATTGTTTATACTTTTGTTAAGTTGATTTAGTATTTGCTCATTGTGTTAAGTCGTGTTTTTTTTTATCCTCCCTCATGTGTTTGATTTACTTAGCTATTATTTATTAGTTTTAATTGTTTGTTTTATGGTTAATAGACAAAATTTATAAGTTTAGATATGTTTGTGTTACTGTTTTAATTTTGTTATTGTTGATTAATGGTATTATTAATTATTATATTCATTAACTAACTAAGTGCACTGTTTCCTTGAATTTTTTATTATTGCATTATTATTATCATTTTTTTTTTATTATTTCTTATTATTATATAATTGTTATCTCTTCTTAATATTATTATTGACGTTATTATTATTATTATTATTATTATTATTATTATTATAAATATTTTATTATTATTAGTAGTAGCAGTACTAGTCTTGTTACTGTTGGTTGTTTTGGTTATTATTATTATTATTAGTATTATTATTATGTTTTCTCATTTGGGTTGAGGTTAAGTTTTAGATATTGCGTTTTATTGAATTATAAATATGAGTTAATTAGAATGAAACTTTGATAATTGATAATGCTCTCTGATCATTCTTTTATTGACGTTGGTTTACTTTTATGCTTTATTATGACTGTTCGATTTTGGTTGCCTTGGTTTTTATGTTTGTTTATTACTTATTTTGTTAAATTTTGTTTGGAAAATATAATATATGGTACGTTAAAAGGGCCAATGAAAAAACTCTCCGTCGGTTTTGGAGGCCTACTCAATATTAAAAGACGGAAATTTTTAGTTTAAGTTCATATAAATAATTTGTTAAATTGGCCAATGAGAAAATCTCTCCGTCGGTTTTGGAGGCCTTTCCATTTTAAAAGACGGAATTTTAATTTAAGTTTATATATTTTATATGTTGAAATTGGTCGATGAAGAAATTACCGTCGATTTCCAAGGCCTCAAATGTTAATAAGACGGATTTTTATTTTTAAGTTATTATTTCATATATTCAATTTTATTCATATCTATTTATTACTAGCACTTTTACTAAGTGTGTTTACAGGTACCCAAGACTTGCTTCCTTGAAGCTATTCGAAAGGAATTCGAATTATATTTTTAATTCATTATTTTGTATATATCGATGTTAGGCAAACCTTAGGCCCATATTATTATTTTATTTTTATTGTGTATATTGCATGTTTATTATATTTGTACATTATTTTATTTTCCTCCTCAATTTGAAAAAATGAACTCAGTCGGGAACCACATTTGTGGATTCCGAAGGATGCCTAATCCCTTCCCTTCGAAATAATTTGAACCCCTTACCTAGAATCAATTTGGTTTCGTAGACTATCTTTTAAGTTAATTCGTTAATTGGTTTCCTAGTTTTTTCCTAAAATTAGGTGGCGACTCCTTTAAAATTCGTTTATTCTTTAAATTCTTCTAAAAATTGAATCAATTCATAATTTTTCGCGTCACCGTGACGTTTTGCCTTATTTTGATAGAGTGGGGATGTAAACACTTGTCATACAAAAAAAAAAAGGGAAATTCAAGAGCCTTAAATTATTCCTTTTTAGTTTATTTTATTGCTTTCATAGGTTATTTAGATGGATAAGGATCTAGATAACGTAGATCAATTCAATTATTTATTAAAAAAAGTCATACCATAACGGTAATACAGTTGATCAATTAAGTATAACATAAATGAAACTTTTCGAAATAGTTCTAATCATCAATAATAAGTTTTTCATCAATTATTCTTTAGTTATTTTGATACTTTTTTGTTGAGACGTATGTCAAAATTTAATAATATTACTAGCATTCTTATTTGTTTGATAAAGATTATCAAATACTATTTTAGTTACTTGTTTAATATATTTTTTGTGCTATTTTTATACTTATATTAATTGAAGTGGGTTCATGTACTACTTTTATATGAAAATAACTTATGACTAGTTAATTAATCTAGAAACTCTCAACTATTTACTTTTATCTTCATTACATTATGAGTTTACTTTAATAAATTTTCTCTTTTGTTAAGACAAGAATGAGAGTTCATTACATCTTAGATATTGTAGGTTTTGTTTTACCTCCTTAATTTCTATAATTGAAACAAAAAATATTCATATGTTGTTCAAATCAATAAACACATTTAAAAACTCCATGAAAAGTACTATAATTTACAATAATTAACAATTCATTACATTTTAAAAATACTTGAAAATATTATGATCAGAAAGAATATTCCTTAAATGTCCAAGTTAGTAATAACTAAGAAAAAAACGTATTTAATCTTATGTTCATGTATTAAAGGAAAACATTATAAAAATCAAAGGTTTTGTAGATTTTCTTTTTTCTTTTAATTTTCATTATTGCAGTAGTAAGCATCAATATGTGTTGTTCTGATCTACCATAAATATGATTTTAATAATACCTTGTTCCCTCACTTACTCACTCACTTTTTCTTGCTTCTTCTGCAGATTAATTAGAGTTTATTTACAAAATAGAACCATTTTGTGTTTTATTGTTAAATTGGCTGCCAAACTACGCAAGCTACTTGATAGCTTGATGTTCATATCTCCAAGATGTTTGCTGACTAGAAGCAAGCATACCAACAGAAGATGTTGCTGTCACGGTAGTTCCTTCGACACTAGTTGATAACTTGTTAGCTGGTAGAGTCTTTACTAGGTTTGCAATAAGTACCGGTGTTGAATAGGCTCTTTCTTGGTCTAGTGCTGCAATATTTGTTGGAGTGTACAAAATATGCAGGGTATGCTGCAATATTACTTGGTTGTTCATAATTTGTGGGGTATGCATCAGTTAGAGAACCATATTTTCTTAAAGGCAAATTCAGATCTTTTCGGGTAACATGATTATAAGTCATTCTTGAGACCTTTTTCATGGATGGGATAGAATCATATGCAACTTGATAGTATGTTGTTTGTGGTGCATCGACTTATTGATGTTGATTGGACTCTGGTGGAAATGAAGAAAATCCGCACATGGTGTGGTTTTAAAGTTCACACATCATATTATTAGTGGCATATCCTCTCCACCCGAGTCGGATACACCTCATAATTATGTCGATGCACCATACATAATATCCTATCAAGCGTCATATGATGCAATGTCATACATGGAAAGGGTTTCATATATGAACTATAATTATGTTACTAGAGAAAATATGGTCTGAGTGATGCATACGCCAAAAAATATTGTCCATCCAAGTAATAATGCAGCACACCTCGTGAATTATGTGCACCAAAGCGATACTGCAGCACTAGCCCAATAAGAGGTCTATTTTACGCCTCAACTTATTGCAATTCTAATAAAGATGCTATCAAATAACATCTCAACCATCATTTCTCAACGTACACAACTGTCAGCTCAGTTCCCGGTTCATCAGCACATTCAAGGGAAGTTAAAAAAATTTAAACTCAGCAAACACGATTAATATTTGATATGCCATTTTCGATTTAATATACTTGATTCCCAAAAGTAACCATCTCTCAAAAGGGTTTCTCGAATGTGCCATAGTACAACTATACCTTAATAGAAACCTCGTTCAGCTGACAAGTTGTCACGACTGGAATCTAGACCCCAGACGAGACCGGCGTCGTTGACCTCTCAGAGGTCGCAAACAAGCCTACTTACGTCATACTTACTTTCATAGGTTAATTTTAGCGGAAAATTTGAAACTTTTTGTTCTTTGAACATGCTTACCAATCATCCTTAAAATTGTATAATCGTTCATCATCAACCATCCAATATTAAAGAGATAAACAACTGAAGGAAATAGTTCATAAGTCTTAATTGTATAATTGCCAAAATGGCCCAAATACAAAGTCTGAATAAAGAGCAGGAAAGAAACGCTAGTGGAACATGCTCCACTAGCTCAACTCTAAAGCTACGCTAGAATATAAAACAGTAGTATCCTCGAACGCATGAGGACTTACCAAACTCCGGATGAATACTGACATCCGGATAGCTGCAACAATGATCCTGCAACTCTATCGACCACCTGTGCCTGCACCTAAAATAGTATAGATGTATAGGGGTTAGTACACACTTGTACTAAGTATGGGCATATGCAAGCACACACCACAGACATGCATGAGAAAGAATAGCTCTTTCCTAACAACATGATTTTTGGAAGTCAAGTTAGTGGACTTGCCAATTTGAGATCTGGAAGATCATGCCATGAGAGTAACATGCATCATATTAAATATCGTATTGCATACAACATATATCATCTTCATATAGCACATATCATAGCACATATCACATAGCTTCGTTCGTATCATTCATTCATATACCATGAGACCTTGGAACCACGGACTTAACATTAAGACTTTCCAAAATGAGGGCTCAACATATGGGACCTCAACTAGGGAGTCTTCATTAGCAAACACAGAGTCTGCTTCATTCATTCATACGTACTTCTTCATTACATTTCATTCATAGGCCAGTGTGAACACCAACTATACCTAGGGTGTAGTTTAAGACTTTCATCGGGTTTGCTGTGCAATGATCATGAATAACCTAATGTCATTACCTGAGTCTAGCTCACCTCTTGATTATCCTATCCTAACACCTTCGGTATCATTCAATTCTTTATGTGCTTCATTTGAGGCTGGCCTCATTCATTCATTGCGAACTTTAACTTTAACCGACATAGATCATGTGAGCATCATGAAATCCAATGTCTCCCCCACACCGAAAAGAGGTGGAATCACCGGCCAAAGTGACCCAATAACATGCTAGCGTACATGGGAATTTAACCCCGCCAGATCCCTATGTTGGCAGTATAGGTTCAAAGACTAGGAGATATATGGAGACCCATACCCGGCAGGCCGGACAGTCTCATCTCATGAGAGTTACGTGAACCTTCGCCCTTCCCGAAAGAAGGCATCACCGCTCATAGCTAGTCTATCGGTGCTCAGTATAAAGTTCCATTTCATTCATCTCATACGTCATGGAAGTTGGCTACTAGTATAAGGACATTATAGCTCATTAGATGATTTCCCATCTCATAATTAGTATTAAGTGTGTTAAGCTCAATACTTTCATTAGAGTGTTCATAGAGACTGGTCTCTTCATTATCTTACACTCTCATAGATGAGTACGTTTTAATAACATTTACTTAGACTCATTTGAGATTGCTCTCATCATTTACATTAGCCTCACATCATGTTGTCACCACATTCTTCATTATTAGCACCTTTACTTTTCATAGTTACTCACCTCTTATTACGTGAATGTTCATTTCATCATATGCCAATGCACTTGGCCTTTTAGTGTATCTTACACTCATACTTAACCCTTCTAGGGTTCGTCATTTCATTACATACATTTTAGGTTCACTTACTTTTGAACGTATGTTAGACTTATGTGTCTATACATACAAGCCATGGGTTCATTCATAATTCGTTAAGTGATTCTTACTTTCCTAAAACTTGGTAGTACAAGACTTATGTATCTTGTATATATATGCCAAGATCTTAATTCTTTTGATCTAAGTAGATGGCACTATTTTTGAATAATTTACTCACGTATGACTTATGCATCAATACGGAATTTTGGGCAAGGAAACCCAAATCTTGAATCACTTGAATATCATTTATATTTTTCATAAATTTTATTTTCTAATATTCATAACATTAGACTTTAAATTAAATCTCAACATTTATATTGAAGGATAAATTTTCTATTTTAATTTCCCTCTTAATTAATTAAAGTGTTGAGGGTTCAAGCCCCCACAACCTCTTTAAATTTTTAATTTAATAAAAGTTCTCTACAATGGGGAGGTTGTGGGTCCGAACCCCTACAACCCCCCTTATTTTTTTGTTAAATTTGCTGAAAGGGGGGGGGGGGACTGTGAGGTGGTGGGTTCGAACCCCCACAGCCCCCTTTATTTATTTATTTATTTTTTCGCTGAAGGGGGGACTGTGAGGTGGTGGGTTCGAACCCCCACAGCCCCCTTTATTTATTTATTTTTATTCGCTGAAGGGGGGACTGTGAGGTGGTGGGTTCGAACCCCCACAGCCCCCTTTTTTTTTCTCCTTCTCTCTTTGCGCGCACTGGGAGGTCGTGGGTTCGAATCCCACCCCTCCCCTTAAATTTTTCTTTTCTTTTCGCGATGGGGAGCAGTCCAACAGGTCGCGAGTTCGATTCCCCGCCCCCCTTATTTTTTTTTTGTTTCTCTTCTTGCGAAGACAGGGGATGGGTCGCGAGTTCGATTCCCCCAGCCCCCATTTTTTTTTCTTTTTCTCGCGAAGTACAGCAATAGAGAAGGAGGTCACAGGTTCGAAACCTGGTGGCCTCACTTCTTTAAAAAGTGAAAAATTTCCAGATTTCTGTTTTTTTTTATTGTCTTTCATCCATTTTTTTGTCACATCTTTCATAAGTTTACCTAGCTAGAAGGGTGTTATTCAACCATACATATTTCATTATAATAAATATCACATTACACGCATAAATTACACAAAAAACCATGAATTTTCGAGCCCAAAATAGTGGCTACAACTACTGCCCACAATGCACATACAACATCAACTATTGATCGTATTTTGAATATTGTTTTCGTAACTTCTTCACATAAGCACGTTCACATTTAATATAAACATGTAAATCATGCCTAAATCTAGCAGCACAACATACCCATCCTACGAATTCATTTGGGAGATAAGGACAAGGACATACGAAGGGGAACAACCTTAATTTCAAGAGTTTAAGAAACGTTCGAAAGAAAGTACTCTTGGAGAAAGAATTCCATGAGAGAAACCCATACCTTTTTACGTTGTTCAAGCTTGAAGCTGCTGCCCGGAAACTCCTCCAAACCACGATCAATTCACTTCAAATTACCCCTACTCGATGAACCTCACTTGGCCTTGACGTTTTAATTACTTTGTCTTTTACTTAAAAATTCTTGTGAGTTCTTCAAGTGTGAAGAACCCTTGATAAATTTTCTGATTTTTTTTTTGTTCTTGGCAGAATTCACGTGAGAGAGAGAGAGTGATGAACGTGAGAGAGAGATTTGAGAGAGAGTGAAACGTGTGTGTAGTTGTTTAGGATAAGGGGATGACTAAGTCAATTTAGGACTCTCTTTAATATTTAAAAAATCTGATTTTCCTTTTTATTAAATCAGCTAATAATTATTAATTAATTAAATTAATTATCAACCTTACATCTTGACACCCTAAGTCTTGATCCTATTCATTTTTAGGGTTGTTACATTACCCCCCCTTAGGAACATTCGTCCCCGAATGACACTACCACTCCACATCGTAATTCCAGTCAGATCATAACAAAGTCACTATATATAGTCAATCAATAGCAACAAAATACGGATAAATAAGGAAACATAGGTTTAAGAGTAGGAAGTCTAACCTCAAGAGCTGAACAGGTGAGGGTAGCGGGCTCTCATGTCGGCCTCAGCCTTCCACGTAGCACCCTCAACAAGATTATTTCTCCACAATACCTTCACTGTGGCAATCTCCTTGTTCCTCAGCCGCTTGACCTGTCTGTCTAAAATCTCAACAGGTACCTCCTCATAAGACAAGTCTTCACCAACCCCCAAACCTTCAACAGGTAAGATTGATGCTGGATCACCTAGGCACTTCTTTAACATAGAGACATGAAAGACTGGGTGAACAGAAGCTAGTTCTGTAGGCAATGCTAACTCATAGGCCACCTCACCCACACGCTGTAGGATCTCATATGGCCCAACATACCTCGGACTCAGCTTCCCTTTCCTACAAAATCTCATCACCCCTTTCATAGGCGATATTTTCAAGTAAACCTGATCACCAACATCAAACTCTAAGGGCCTCTTTCTGTTATCAGCATATGACTTCTGCTGACTGTAAGCAGTAGTCAACCTGTCCCTAATCATTCTGACCTTCTCTAAGGCCTCATGAATGATCTACGGACCCAAAATGGATGACTCTCCAACCTCGACCACCCAACTGGAGATCTACACCTCCTACCATACAGTGCCTCAAACGGTGCCATCCCAATGCTAGAGTGATAGCTATTATTATCCGAGAACTCTATCAAGGGCAGATGGTCATCCCAGTTACCTCTGAAATCAATCACACACTCTCTCAACATATCCTCCAATGTCTGTATGGTGCGCTCTGCCTGCCCATCCGTCTGAGGGTGAAAGGCAGTGCTAAGCTTCACCTGCGTGCCCAAGCTCTTCTAGAAAGATCTCCAGAAATGAGACATAAACTGAGCTCCTCTGTCTGAAATAATAGACAAGGGAATCCCATGCCATCTCACAATCTCATCAATGTAGAGTCTCGCATAATCCTCGGCTCTGTAAGTAGACTTCACAGGGATAAAGTGGGCAGACTTAGTCAATTTGTCCACAATAACCCATATAGAGTCATGCTGCCTCCTAGTCCTCGGAATCCCAACCATGAAGTCCATATTAATGGCCTCCCATTTCCAAGTCGAAACCTTAATAATCTGAGTCAGACCACCAGGATTAAGATGCTCTGCCTTAACCTGTTGACAATTAGGACACTTGGCCACATATTCTGCAATGTCCTTCTTCATGCCATCCCACCAATAAATCTGCTTAAGATCATGATATATCTTGGTGGAACCTGGATGTATAGAATATCTGGAACCATGGGCCTCTGCAACAATCCTGGTCCGCAAATCATCCACATCTGGCACAGACAGCCTGTCCTGATATCTAAGTATGCCATCACCTCCCAAAGCGAAAGACTCATTCATCTTCATCAGCACTGAGTCCTTCAGTTCCATCAACACAGGATCTAGATGCTGACCCTGCTTGACTTCAACTACCAAGGATGATTCAGAACTAGGATGAACTGAAACATCCCCACTAGTGGAGTCAACCAAACGCACACCCAGTTTGTCCAGTCTATGTACATCTTTCACCAACTCCTTCTTCTCATCCTCAACGTGAGCTGTACTTCGCATGCTCATCCTGCTCAAAGCATCAGCTACAATATTAGCCTTACCTGGATGGTAGTGCACATTCATGTCATAATCCTTCAACAGCTCTAACCATCTCCGCTGACGTAGATTCAACTCCCTCTGTGTGAACACGTACTGGAGACTCTTATGGTTTGTGAACACATCTACATGCACTCCATACAGATAATGCCTCCACAGCTTCAGTGCAAACACCACAGCTGCCAACTCCAGGTCATGAGTGGGATAATTCTTCTCATGAACCTTGAGCTGTCTGGATGCATAGGCTATCACCTTACAAACCTGCATAAGAACACAACCCAAACCAACCTTAGATGCATCACAATAAACAGTGTAATTCTCACCACACTTAGGCAAAGTAAGCACCGGGGCTGAAGTGAGTCTGTCCTTGAGCTCCTGGAAACTCTTCTCACAAGTCTCCATCCATTCAAACCTGGCTTTCTTCTTAGTCAAAGCTGTCAATGGGGCAGCAATGGAAGAAAAGCCCTCCACAAACCTGCGGTAGTAACCAGCCAATCCCAAAAAGCTGCAGATGTCAGTGGGAGTAAGAGGCTTTGGCCAGTTCTTCACAGCCTCAGTCTTCCTGGGATCCACCTCCACGCCCTGATCGGACACAACATGACCCAGGAAGGTCACTGATCTCAGCCAGAATTCACATTTGCTGAATTTGGCATACAACTGATGCTGTCTAAGTACCTGCAAGGTTAGTCTCAAATGTTGTTCATGCTCTTCCTTGGTCTTAGAGTAGATGAGAATGTCATCAATGAATACTATGATGAAAGAGTCAAGGTATTCACGGAAGACCCTGTTCATGAGATCCATAAATGCAGCAGGTGCATTCGTGAGACCAAATGACATGACTAAAAACTCATAGTGACCATAGCGGGTACGAAAGGCTGTCTTTGGGATATCTCCATCCCTAACCCTAAGCTGATGATACCCTGAACGAAGATCAATCTTAGAGAAGAAACTAGACCCTTGGAGTTGATCGAACAAATCATCTATTCTGGGGAGTGGATACTTATTCTTTATAGTGACTTTATTGAGCTGCCGATAATCGATACACATTCTAAGGGTTCCATCTTTCTTCTTTACAAACAACACTGGAGCGCCCCAAGGGGATATGCTCGGCTGAATGAAACCCTTGTCAGTGAGATCTTTTAACTGCAGCTTCAACTCTTTGAGCTCAGCTGGAGCCATTCTGTAAGGAGGAATTGAAATTGGTTTAGTATCGGGTTCTAAATCGATACCAAAGTCAATCTCTCGAAGGGGAGGGACTCTAGGTAAATCATCAGGAAACACATCAAAGAACTCATTCACTACAGGTACTGAGTCTATGGAAGGAATGTCATGATCTAAATCATTAACACTCACAAGATGACACAATAACCGCTTGGACATGTACATCATTTTATTGGCTTTAAGGTTAGAAATCAAGGGGTTAGGACGACTCGAATTGTACCCCTCCCAGACTAACTCTCCTTCATTAGGAAAGCGAAATCTCACCACTCTACTACGACAATCCAAGCAAGCATAACAACTGTGAAGCCAATCCATGCCAAGAATAACATCAAAATCATGCATGGGTAACTCAACCAAGTTTGCACACATAGTTCTACCACTCACAACTTTTGGGCAATCCTTGTATACTCTATCAGTTCTTACATTCTCTCCTAAAGGTGTACTAACCACTATAGGATCATGTAGAACTTCAGGCAATATCTCAAAAGTAAGAGCAAGCATAGGAGTTACAAAGGAAAGTGTAGACCCCGGATCAAGTAAAGCATAAACAGAAGTTGAGAACACTTGCAGCATACCTGTGACCACATCAGCGGACTTCTCCTGCTCCTCCCTGCCCTTCAGGGCATAGAACCTGTTACTCTTAGGAGGCTCGGCTGCTGCTGCACCCTGTGGATTAGGACTAGGCTGAGCATTACCTCCAGCCTGACCTCTATTCTGTAGACAGTCTCTGACCATGTGTCCACTCTTACCACAACCGAAGCAGGCATTAGTGCCCTGTCTGCACTCTCCACTGTGAGCTCCGCCACACTTAGCACAATTCTTCTTAGGACGCTGCATCTCACCTCCATTGCCCTTTTTGGGCTCAGGTCTGCCTCTTGTAGTTGTAGCACCTCTCTGAGGATTAAAATTCACAGAACTCTGCTGCCCCCTTTTGAACCTTGGCTGCTCACGGACTCCAAAGTTGTTCTTGTGGCCTCCATGACTGGGTCCTGCCTGATCTTGAGGCCTAGGCCTCCTAGCATCACGAACACCTCTCTTTCTGCAGCTGTTCTCTACCTGCTGGACATGCACTATCAACCTGGAAAGATCCATATTATCTTGGAGCATCGCAGATTGACACTCCTCCTCCAGGTCCCCATTGATTCCTGTTAGAAACCTGCTCATCTCATCCTTGTTGTTAGCAACCAGGGAAGTAGCATACCTGGATGATTTCAACAAAGTTCAGTATTCTCCTCATTCTTGCTATTTAATACTAGGGAAGATAACATACCTTGACATGTTAACAAACTTCAGGGAATACTCCCTGACTGTCATAGAGCCTTGTTTAATGTTGATGAATTCCTCAACCTTGGCCTCCCTCATCTCCCTAGGGAAGAATCTCTCCAGAAATGCTGTCTTGAACAGCTCCCATGTGACTGGCACTCCACCTAAGACACGACTATCTTGCCACATCTTGCACCAAGTCTGTGCAACATCCTTGAGATGATAGGAAGCCAGCTCAGCCTTCTCAATATCAGTGACCCCCATAGCCACCAGGATCTTATGCATCTCATCCATAAACTCCTGGGGATCCTCTGCAGTCCTAGACCCTGTGAAAATAGGAGGATTCATCCTCGTGAAATCCCTCAGCCTGTCAGCCATGCTACGAACCGGTGGGTTCTCCCTTTGAACATTCTGCCGGTTGACCTGGGCAGTCATGGCCTGGGCCTGCATAGCAATGGCCTGTGCCATCTGGGCCAGAGATGCCCTCACCTCAGCATCAGTCAACCTAGCTGGATTAACTGGCACAGCCCCTCCTGCAGCTGGAGCCTGGGGTGGAACTCGGTTGCCCCTAGCAGCTGCTCTTCCTCTCCTCTGATCAATAGCCCTCCTAGGGTCCATTCTCTGAAAACAACAAAGATTGATATTAGATACGCTCATAACACCAAGAAATGAGACATTCAGAAAAGCACGATAAGATCAGAAGAAGGGAAATTTCCTACGCATCATGCAGTCTCTAATTCAGGATAGTGGTGCACTTCACTACCATGACTTAGAAACTACTCAATGTGGTTGATGTGAACCCATTATTCTCGGAATTTAACCTAGTGCTATGATACCAACTTTGTCACGACTGGAATCTAGACCCCAGACGAGACCGGCGTCGTTGACCTCTCAGAGGTCGCAAACAAGCCTACTTACGTCATACTTACTTTCATAGGATAATTTTAGCAGAAAATTTGAAACTTTTTGTTCTTTGAACATACTTACCAATCATCCTTAAAATTTTATAATCGTTCATCATCAACCATCCAATATTAAAGAGATAAACAACTGAAGGAAATAGTTCATAAGTCTTAATTGTATAATTGCCAAAATGGCCCAAATACAAAGTCTGAATAAAGAGCAGGAAAGAAACGCCAGTGGAACATGCTCCACTAGCTCAACTCTAAAGCTACGCTAGAATATAATACAATAGTATCCTCGAACGCATGAGGACCTACCAAACTTCGGATGAATACTGACGTCCGGATAGCTGCAACAATGATCCTGCAATTCTATCGACCACCTGTGCCTGCACCTAAAATAGTATAGATGTATAAGGGTTAGTACACACTTGTACTAAGTATGGGCATATGCAAGCACACACCACGGACATGCATGAGAAAGAATAGCTCTTTCCTAACATGATTTTTGGAAGTCAAGTCAGTGGACTTGCCAATTTGAGATCTGGAAGATCATGCCATGGGAGTAACATGCATCATATTAAATATCGTATTGCATACAACATATATCATCTTCATATAGCACATATCATAGCACATATCACATAGCTTCGTTCGTATCATTCATTCATATACCATGAGACCTTGGAACCACGGACTTAACATTAAGACTTTCCAAAATGAGGGCTCAACATATGGGACCTCAACTAGGGAGTCTTCATTAGCAAACACAGAGTCTGCTTCATTCATTCATATGTACTTCTTCATTACATTTCATTCATAGGCCAGTGTGAACACCAACTATACCTAGGGTGTAGTTTAAGACTTTCATTGGGTTTGCTGTGCAATGATCATGAATAACCTAATGTCATTTCCTGAGTCTAGCTCACCTCTTGATTATCCTATCCTAACACCTTCGGTATCATTCAATTCTTTATGTGCTTCATTTGAGGCTGGCCTCATTCATTGATTGGGAACTTTAACTTTAACCGACCTAGATCATGTGAGCATCATGAAATCCAATGTCTCCCCCACACCGAAAAGAGGTGGAATCACCGGCCAAAGTGACCCAATAACATGCTAGCGTACATGGGAATTTAACCCCGCCAGATCCCTATGTTGGCAGTGTAGGTTCAAAGACTAGGAGATATATGGAGACCCATACCCGGTAGGCCAGACAGTCTCATCTCATGAGAGTTACGTGAACCTTCGCCCTTCCCGAAAGAAGGCATCACCGCTCATAGCTAGTCTATCGGTGCTCAATATAAAGTTCCATTTCATTCATCTCATACGTCTTGGAAGTTGGCTTCTAGTATAAGGACATTATAGCTCATTAGATGATTTCCCATCTCATAATTAGTATTAAGTGTGTTAAGCTCAATACTTTCATTAGAGTGTTCATAGAGACTGGTCTCTTCATTATCTTACACTCTCATAGATGAGTACGTTTTAATAACATTTACTTAGACTCATTTGAGATTGCTCTCATCATTTACATTAGCCTCACATCATGTTGTCACCACATTCTTCATTATTAGCACCTTTACTTTTCATAGTTACTCACCTCTTATTACGTGAATGTTCATTTCATCATATGCCAATGCACTTGGCCTTTTAGTGTATCTTACACTCATACTTAACCCTTCTAGGGTTCGTCATTTCATTACATACATTTTAGGTTCACTTACTTTTGAACGTATGTTAGACTTATGTGTCTATACATACAAGCCATGGGTTCATTCATAATTCGTTAAGTGATTCTTACTTTCCTAAAACTTGGTAGTACAAGACTTATGTATCTTGTATATATATGCCAAGATCTTAATTCTTTTGATCTAAGTAGATGGCACTATTTTTGAATAATTTACTCACGTATGACTTATGCATCAATACGGAATTTTGGGCAAGGAAACCCAAATCTTGAATCACTTGAATATCATTTATATTTTTCATAAATTTTATTTTCTAATATTCATAACATTAGACTTTAAATTAAATCTCAACATTTATATTGAAGGATAAATTTTCTATTTTAATTTCCCTCTTAATTAATTAAAGTGTTGAGGGTTCAAGCCCCCACAACCTCTTTAAATTTTTAATTTAATAAAAGTTCTCTACAATGGGGAGGTTGTGGGTTCGAACCCCCACAACCCCCCTTATTGTTTTGTTAAATTCGCTGAAAGGGGGGGGGGGGACTGTGAGGTGGTGGGTTCGAACCCCCACAGCCCCCTTTAATTATTTATTTTTATTCGCTGAAGGGGGGACTGTGAGGTGGTGGGTTCGAACCCCCACAGACCCCTTTTATTTTTTTTGTTTTCTCCTTCTCTCTTTGCGCGCACTGGGAGGTCGTGGGTTCGAATCCCACGCCTCCCCTTAAATTTTTCTTTTCTTTTCGCGATGGGGAGTAGTCCAACAGGTCGCGAGTTCGATTCCCCGCCCCCCCTTATTTTTTTTTGTTTCTCTTCTTGCGAAGACAGGGTCTGGGTCGCGAGTTCGTTTCCCCCAGCCCCCATTTTTTTTCTTTTTCTCGCGAAGTACAGCAATAGAGAAGGAGGTCACAGGTTCGAAACCTGGTGGCCTTACTTCTTTAAAAAGTGAAAAATTTCCAGATTTCTGGAAAATTTTTTATTGTCTTTCATCCATTTTTTTTCCACATCTTTCATAAGTTTACCTAGCTAGAAGGGTGTTATTCAACCATACATATTTCATTATAATAAACATCACATTACACGCATTAACTACACCAAAAACCATGAATTTTCGAGCCCAAAACAGTGGCTACAACTACTGCCCACAATGCACATACAATATCAACTATTGATCGTATTTTGAATATTGTTTTCGTAACTTCTTTACATAAACACGTTCGCATTTAATATAAACATGTAAATCATGCCTAAATCTAGCAGCACAACATACCCATCCTACGAATTCGTTTGGGAGCTAAGGACGAGGACATACGAAGGGGAACAACCTTAATTTCAAGAGTTTAAGAAACGTTCGAAAGAAAGTACTCTTGGAGAAAGAATTCCATGAGAGAAACCCTTACCTTTTTACGTTGTTCAAGCTTGAAGTTGCTGCCCGGAAACTCCTCCAAACCACGATCAATTCACTTCAAATTACCCCTACTCGATGAACCTTACTTGGCCTTGACGTTTTAATTACTTTGTCTTTTACTTAAAAATTCTTGTGAGTTCTTCAAGTGTGAAGAACCCTTGATAAATTTTTCTGATTTTTTTTGTTCTTGGCAGAATTCACGTGAGAGAGAGAGAGTGATGAACGTGAGAGAGAGATTTGAGAGAGAGTGAAACGCGTGTGTAGTTGTTTAGGATAAGGGGATGACTAAGTCAATTTAGGACTCTCTTTAATATTTAAAAAAATCTGATTTTCCTTTTTATTAAATCAGCTAATAATTATTAATTAATTAAATTAATTATCAACCTTAAATCTTGACACCCTAAGTCTTGATCCTATTCATTTTTAGGGTTGTTACACAAGTCATTGCTCAAAGCATCTAAATAGTAAACTCAACCGAAGAGTTTTGGAAATAAAAGCATAAATGAACGAGGGGGTTTCTACGAAACTGCACAACACCAGTTCTAGCTTGAATTCTGAGTTCGAGGTTTTGACAAACTTATTGTTAGTTTTCCTCAATAGTAAGCTAGTTCAGTCGGCAGTTCATTTCTCGAAGCACTTAAATAGTCAACCCTTGAATCTATGCATGGTACCCAGTAGGTATCATAGGCTAACTAAGCTTGGAAAGTAAACACATAATGTAAAGCAAGTAGAAGTGTTATATCAAGGAGGTAGAGGAAAGGAACAAAAGCGATAAGCCTAACCATGAGCCTCAACAGTTCAACATAAAACGAAAAGATAAAAGTAAACCAATTAATTATAAACCAAATTGGACTCCCATAAATCCATAAGCTAAGGTACATTCTTGCACAAGTGAAATGAAAATAACCCAAACGGACCTCTATAAGATTGATGAGTACACATGAGAGCTCAAGTTATTCTTAGTTAAGACTACATATATTCCAAATTGGAGACACCGAAACCCAGACACAAATAGTAACTAAGGCACCCGAAAGAACCCAATAGGACCATACTTTCAGGACTCGGACCCAACTAATAGAAAAGCGTCATGACTAAAACCATGGCTAACATATTGGTTAGCCCTCAAACTCGACTAAGTGACATTCCTGGGATTAAACCGAGCCTAAAAGAACGGTCAAGACTCGAACCTGATTGAAACACTCTAGAAATCCCATAACTTTCTGTTTACTGACATAAAGGGATACGATTGATCGAAACCCTACCCAGAGTCATAAACGACCCCTACCCGCGGTGAATGGCCCCTATACTAACCCTCTAGTGGGATAAGCAACTTCCAACTAGCCTGTAAATTGGAAACCAACAAAACAACTAAGAGAACAATATGAAACAATAAAAGCATAAAAAAAATTATTTTCATAATAAAACTATGTGGAAATACCCCCTAGAAACTGAAAGTAGTTGTACCAAAACTCTAAATAGTCAAGAATAGGGGATGCAACTGCGAAAGTAGAAACAACAATCTACAAATGCCTGATTTTTAAAGATGGACAAAGGTGTAGAGAACAATCTATAGGAGCTCGGACGAATTAGCTCACCCTTTGATTCAAATGTCACTTTTTCTCAAATTTGAGGTCTCGAAGCAGCCGCCTGAACATGCCTTATACTCAACAAATAAAGAGCAAGTGTTGTTTTAGTACACAACCACCATGTACTACAGGTAGGATCATCGGCTAGTCCCATGATATGAATATAAACATGAAACCAAAATAAAATAATATAAGTTCAACATATATACTAACAAGTAACAAACGACATAAACTCACAACCACATATCTTGACTTAACAAACAAATGAAATGTGTCCTACATGATCATAACAAAGCATATCAGTTCTCTCGTGGAACCTATACACAAACTATTAGTGTACCATCGTGGTGACTAAGCCAACCATTATGAAATTCCATATATACCAGGTTTGATACTCGAGCCAACCATTAGTGAACTTGTTTTGGCATGGTACCCAAGCCAATCAGCAATCACAAAAAACATGCACAATCAGAATCACAATGAACAACCACCCTTGAATCCACAAGTAAATTAAACTTTTTCATTGCAAGATATTATCAACATGATGTCATTTCACATTCACCCTTTATGTTTCCCCAACTCGCAGCTGGTGCATCTTAATCTCTACCCTTTTTCCACTGATCAAACCAAATTCTAACAATACCCTTGAGTTGATAAACAGCTAACTCAACTCTCTCAGTGTCAGCAACATGCATCACCTCGAACACCTTTTTCAGTTCCTCAGTGAAGTTCTCTGGATCATCAGTAGTGCTCGAACCAGTGAAGCTTAGGGGATTCATCCTAAAAATTCCCGAATCCTCGAAATATCAGCCCCTTCTTGTCGATCTTCTCTTTTTTGACCAACCTGGTTATTCACAGCTTGACTCAACATCCAAATAGCCTCATGGAACTCTACATTAGTAACTTCCCCTTGAGGTTGCACTTTAGGTGTATTGGGTAACTCTTGTTCCTGGGTTCAACATTGCTCTTAGTTGGACGACCTCTTGCTGCTCTTCGTGGAGGCATGACTATCTAAAAACACGCGCAAGAACGAGTTAGATAAAAGTTTTTAGAGATAAACTCTAAAGCACGAAAGGAATATGAAAGAAGTGAATAATTTCCTAAATGTCGCAGCCTCCTAATTATAGATGAGGCGCGTTTTACATCGATAACTAGGACTCTACAGACACGGCCTCATAGACTCCCTAGGACTTTTGAATCCTGTGCTCTGATACCAAGTCTATCATGCCCCGAGCCTACACCCTAGGCAGTACTGACACTCGATGACCATTGCTGGCCTCGAACGGACCTTGTCGTGGCTTACTTAACTAAGCGAAAGAAAACAATCACACTTATAATGATAAAAACACTTATCTGAACTAAATAATAAAATAACTGAAGATGTCTTAAAGATTTAGACATTCAACTTGGAAAAAATGGCAACCCAACTCTTTAATATAAGAATGAAAATGTCAAGACTACTGAACTACTAAATTGTCTATGAAGTCTCTAACTTGACTGAGATGAATGTTGGGACAAACCCCACAACATCCTATTGAACTAACTAGAAAGCAATAAAAGATATCCTCCGGAGTGCAAGGAGGCTCACCAGCTGACTCTGAAGTACTCAACTGGTTCAATGGTGCGCTGGATGCTAATCCTCGTTACCTGCGTCTACATTATAATACGATGCAGGCCAACTGGCATCAGTACATTGAACGTACAAGTATGCGAGTTGGAATGCTAAGACAACATAGGATACAAAGAAATTTTGAAAGAAACACTTACCTTGACTCTTCTCAACTCATTATTACTTACTAAACTCATTTCAGTATAATGGAGATTTAGAAAAGTGCAATATAAAGAAAAATTGTTTACAAACATGCTATAAACTCTGAGTGTATGCAAAGATACAAAAAACTCTGAGATGTATGTAAAAATACAATTAACATAATGTATATGAAAATACAATAACTCCTATGGGAGTTTCTCTAATTGATAACCATCACATAAGAGCTATAGTGATGATACAACGATCTACCTCATGCTTCCAGTGCATCCTATACCCGGACTAATGTATAAGACCTGAACTGCCTAATAGATTCACTAGTCTACTGTGAAAAGAGTTCATCTAAAAAGTATGACCCTTTTCTACCCATGATAGCTACATGATTTATGGGGGTTGTGAGTTGTCTGAACTCTCCCCCATATTAGTTCTAAATACTACTCCCAAAATATACTAGCTCTTATGTTAAACATACTTACTTTTGTGGTTTGAAATTAGTTCTCAAAAACTTAGCTCAAAGGCTATCTTGGAAATCTCAGTTTCCCTGTTTTCTTCATTTAGAAATCTATTACTCTTTTATGAAAACTAGCCCCAAGGCTCTTTGGAAATCTCAATTTTCATTCTTGTTTAAATGTGAAAACAATTCTTTTAAACCTCTTTGGGAACACATAGTCCCCATATACTTCTTTGAAGAAATAACTTCAAACTTCACTCTTTACTGAACTCAAAACTTAAGTCTTAAAACAAAGGTGAAATGTTTGTAAAAGATTTATGAAAACTTGAAATGACTCCTCTTATTTGACTCTTGATTTCTCTTAACTTTAATTCTTAACTATTCTTGACTTGATTCTTAACTGATTCTTGAATTGAATTATGGATTCAAGAAATTAGATTTGTGTTTTAAAAGATCTCATGATGTTTAGGAATGATTCTATATAGCTAAACATGAGAAAAATCTAAAAAAATTAGAATTTGAAGGTCGGTCCGCAATCACATAATTTAATTTTGGTTATGAAAACGTCTTTTGAGGCAGAACACCTCTTGTAAGATCCGCGTCGCGGAACAGAATTTTTATTCTGGGAACAGGTCGCTCGACGCGCTCTTATGTCCAGATTTCGCACGTCGAAACTTCTTCTTCGTTTTCTCTTCCCCTATTCACCCAAACTCATTTTTTTTTCTTAAATCTCGTTTAGATACAGATACCCATCAAATTTACCTAAGAACCTAACCTGAAGCGACCTAATAATGCAACGTAACGAATTCAAAAACTACACAACTCAGGCAATTCAAGAACAACACATGAATTCAAGAAAAGGGTATCAAGATATCAATATTCTAATGATTTTATGACGAACCCAAACTGAAATAATATGCTTGGCACGTGGGAGAATGATTCCAACGTTCTGAGAGCCTCACATACCTGTTTGAAGCAAGTTCCTTAGCGAAAACACCAACATTCTTGGTTGATCTTGATGGTTTTGCCCCTTTTCCCTTCTTCTTTTCTCTTTTCCTGTCTCCTTAGCCGTAGCGTGAAAATTCTAAATATCTAAAACTGACCAAGTTGAGTCTTGACCAATATTAAAATCCTAAAAATGGAATAAAATAACAAGGTATCTAAAAGACTAAAATACCCTTGAAAATCCTGGATTGGACATTTTTTTAATGTGACGGCCCAACTTCAAAAGGGTATAACTTACTTATACAAAGTCGAAATCGCAAACTTGGCGGCGTTGAAAAGATCGTTTCAACCATATCTTGAAGTACCTCTAACTCATCCTGAGCTAGAAGTTATGGTCATTTTGAAAATGACCAAAACTTACTTTTAACTTACTTAAAATTTTTCCAGATTTCCTTACACTTTCCAAAATTAATTCTTTTGTGGTTTTTCATAATGCTTTTGATTTTGATTTGCAAGGAAAGAGAAATATTACAAATATATGTTCATTGAATTCTCTCTCTCTCTCTCTCTCTCTCTATATATATATATATATATATATATATATATATATATATATATATATATATATATATGTAAAAATTTATTGTTGGTTATTTTTGAAAAGAAATCAAAAAAGATTGAAGCAATATCATATTGCTACACGATAAATTTCATCCCAATCTCAGTCAAAAACATATTCCATGGGAAAGGGAGTGTTCCAGTCTTTCTCTCGTAGCGTTTTTGATCTTATACAAAATTTATAATCATACTTTACCCTGAATCTAGTCTATAAATCAAAAAGTGGTGGGGGCAACTGTAGAAGGGAAAGTTACAATAGCTAAAATATAGGAAAATCTAGATCTAGAAAAAATAGAATGGAAAAGGCGAGTTTGAGGTTTTGAGAGAGTTTAGAGGTTTTCCGATCAATGTTTTTTAGAAATCCAATTTCGTTTTTTGTTAGATTTGCAGATACATTTGAGGTTTAACTTCGATCTCATTCTCATTTTTCCAATAGCACCTTTATTGAAAATATATAAGAATTATTTCTTTGTGTGAATGTGAATCCTAGTTTTACGACTGAGCTGTTAACTAAAAAATCAGTTAATCTCTTCATATGACCTATGAAAAAGAAATCAATTTTTTAATTAAAATTGTATCGGGCCTTTTATTAATTACTCTAATGGAAAAATAAGTATAAAATTCATTTGGGCCTAAAGCCCAAATCAAAGCAACATCACATGGATATAGGAGACCAGCCATGGTCCACTCCCTCTCCTTTAAATATCTCCCTTAAGATTAGGGTTTTATTTCCGCCCCACACTCTTCATTTTCTCAATCCCTACACACCTGCATAACGTCTGCATTGTGGTCTAACAAGAAACTCCGCCTCCTCTTTTATAGATCATCAACTTCCTTGGTTATCAGGTAACAATACAAAGTACTCTTTTCTCTGCGTTTTCTCTTTTTATTGTTTTGTGCAACACTAGAGTCTTTTGCCCTTAGTTGTGCTCTCCTGTACAATGGTTTGTGCTCTTGATGTTTTACAAATGGAAACCATCTATGAGATGAAAAATAATCTGTTAATTGTTTTATTTATGAAAAGTTTTGACATTCTTAATTATTTTATTTTTTTATAAAAATTAAGAGGTGTTTGTTGTGTTGATATGTTTATTACCAATGGTTGTTAAAGATGGACTAAAAATTGTTTGTAAGGCTTGAGTTGGAAAAACTTTGCTGGTGAGTTCACTTTCATACATTGAGCTTTATCATGTTTAGTGATTATTTATGGCGATAAAAATTTGAAATTCAATAAATTAAATTGTTGAGTTTAAGTTTGATGTGTTCTTTGTTTTTATCCCTATTTAGTTTGGCTTCTTTGTTTGCAATGATCTGAAAAATAAAAAGTGTTAGATCTTGATTTGTTTAAATTGATTTGTCACTGGAGAAATAAGTCTTGAATAAAACCTAATTTATTTCATAGATTTAGAGAGCTTTTTGGTCGTAAATCGTGTGTTCTTATTGAAATTTCCTCAAATACACACTAGTTTATTCCATTTGGGTTCAGGGTGTATTTTCAAAGCACGGAGAGTATTTTTTGGGACCTATACAAATGTTTTAAGCCCTATTAATAAACGTGAGAAGAGTTAGATATGATATGATCTCCCTATTTTTGATGACGTAAAATTGTGTGAATGCTTGAAAAATGTAAAAGATATGAGTCAATCCTATGTCTAGCGCATAACAGATTCCCTTTTGATTGATGTTTTTATTATTATTTTTCTTTAAACATATGGAAAATGTGAAAAATATTGTCTCTCCTGTCTAATTGTTTGAAGAATGTTCATTTGTTCTACGTAGTATGACTCATGCCCTAGGGATAACAATATCCCCCATTGAAATAAAATAAAATTAAAATTCGTAGTTTTGTTCGATGAATATATGCTAGATGTAGGTAGAAATAGATGGATTGGATTAAGACCTCTCTTTTCTTCTTCTCTTATCAAAACAAAAGGAGATCTCCTAAATTTCTACACTATAGAACAGGAACCAAAAAAAGTTATAAAAAACACAAACACAAAAAATGAAAATAAAAGAACGACTGAGTCAAGATAGAATTGTTATATAAAATAAGGAATTTCAAGATGCACATCTACTTAACGAAGGGAGATCCCAAAAATTACTCCTTTTCATTTTATTTTTATTGCTTTCATAGGTTATTCAGATGGACAAGGATCTAGATAACATAGATCCATTCAATCATTTGATCAAAAGAATCATCACATAACGGTAATATAATTGATCAATTCAGTATAATAAATGAAACTTTTTTAAATAGTTCTAATTATCTTCAATCCGTTTTTCATCAATTATTTTTTAGTTATTTTGATATTTTTTGTTGAAGGACGAGGACCCTTTAATATTTTTTTTACCTTTGTTAAGATAAAAATAGGAAAACATTAGAAAAAATATGATAAAGCAACCTTTCTTTTCTCTCCTTAATTTTCATTGTTACATCAGAAAGAATCAGTGTGTGTTGTTCCAATCTAGCATCAACATGATTACTTCATAGAAAGTGATATTTAATATTACCATGTGGATGGAAGTAAAAAAACAAGTTTGATATGTAAGCATTCCAAATGGTCCCTCACTCTTCTTTTTTTTTGCTTATTTAACAGATTAAATAGAGATTATTGATAAAATAGAACCATTTTCTGTAAATTGGCTTCCAAACTATACCATTTGCTCGGTATCTTGATGTTCATATTTCCCAGAATGTTGCAGACCAGAAGAAGCTGCTTCTATCACGGTAGTTCCTTCAACAGTACTTGATAATTTGTTAGTTAGTAGAATTTTTGATAGGATTGCAATAAGTTGACGAAGAAATCTTACAACCTAAGCAAGAACCAGGTTCTTGTTAAATTTGCAGAGATAGAAATGCAACACAAAAAATAGCGATTTTATCATGGAAACATACCTTGCTCGGGGAAGAAAAACTACGACCTACACTAGTAGGAGTTTTCACCAAAACTTCACCAACTCCAAAAGAAACTTTAGATTAAAACTCTATAATCAAAGGGACTAACTCTAGTACCTATACTTAACAGTTTACTCAAACTATTCAATGATTAACTATAATTAAAAATTCGAAGAAGTCAAACCCACTTCTTGTTACAATTCTCTCAAACTCTCTTTCACACTTGGAACAATTATAGCAAAACAATAATCTAAGATGAAACAATGCAAACTATTCTTTAGAAATTAAACCAACTCTAGTTCTTCTTTCTTTTGCCGTCTTGATCTCAATAGTCGTTCTGCCCTTGCTGGAAAAATCTCTCGATTGTAGATTGCAAAAACCAATTTTTCATTCTTGAAATTATCCTTTTATAGAGGTGGTTAAACCCTAGTTGACTACCACAAGGAAAGTAATTCTTTAGTATTCCTTTTCCGTATAGGATTCGTTTCCCTTTTTGTTTTCCATATTTGTCAGTGTTTATGTTTAAACATGTTTTCCTTCTTTTAATTTGTATGTGCAGTTCCTTCCCAAACATTTATCACAGTGCCGGTACATGATCGTGAACCTGGTTTATTTTGTCATCATCAAATGTACATTTAGAATATTGTCAAGTAATCAATTTCCCCCTTTTCGGTGATGATAAATACACTCCTTCACTGCACATGTTTTCTGTAATAAAGCAGTATAACCAACAAACAAAAACAACTTCCCCCTTTTGACACATCAAAAATAAGCATGAAGATAAGATACACAACTTTAACAAATGAAAGAACAAAATCTAAAGATATTAGCCATCCAAACAAGAAACAGAGAGAGCACCCAGGGCTAAGGCATAGAAGCACATCATTATTGCTTTATTTGGTGGACTCATTGAGTTAGACCTGACTAGCACTATGTGTGAAAGAAGACTTACAGATGGTCAGCTTTATGGAAACATGTTTACGAGGTATATTGGAGATATTTTGATGGAGTTAACTTAGTGGGATATCGTCAAGGTTAAGATATGGTGAGGCGGTGGGATTAAACCTAGAGGGTTTGGGGGAAGAGGGTTCAGTGACTAGAGGGGGCAATGGAAGCTTCTGTGGTGAGTGGTGGAGATAAAGAGTAGAGGGGAGTTGAGGTCAAAAAAAGGAGATTAGGGTTATGGTTTTCTGATGGAGATGGAGAAAGCGAAGGGACGAAGATTCGCAAGAGGCAAAAGTGGATAAGAGAGATAATGTTTGAGCCGAGCCGAAGATGGCTGACGACGTGGAGGGGATTGGTCAGTGGTGGTTGTGGTGGGGTTCACTCTCCCCAAAGGAAATGCCTAAGATGATCCTGGAAGTGAAGCATTTTCCGATGAGGAAGTAGAGTGCTCATTTTCGCAAGTTTCACACCTCATTATTTCTCATTCTCATTCACATACCTAAACTATCACTCCCTTTGTGTTAAAACACACCTGTGAATAAACTTTACTTTCACACATAAAAAAGACAGACACTATCAATCAAACAAGTATAGAATTAGGTCAATTAGTATTATCCTACATGAGATCGTAAAATAAATTTATGAAAGAGACTATTATAATTATTAAATTAGATATATATCCTACTTAACCTTAAACTCATACTAAAAACAACAATGGAAAAACAAAGATCAAGAAATTCATAAATGCAACCTAGCTATAAATCTGATGTCGAATTTAAAAAATAACAAATAATATTAAAATAGAAACAAGGAAACTGCATTACCTTTGTTGAGCATCGACTTGAAAGCTCGAGTTGACAAACTTGTCCGGGTTCCACCTTTTCTCAATGAATCGAAAAGACAAAGAAGGAAAAAGAATTTAAACTATGAACGGATATTTTTACAACTCAACTTTTTCCCTTTTTTGGGTGTGAAAACCATATGAAAACAATGATGGGTCGGGTTAAATCCGTATGAAATAGGATAAATTAAGATTTAATGGTCAAAATTAACACACATAAATTATCACATTTCTGTAAGTTTCATATACTTCACCTATCAATTGTTTAATTTATCTACCTAACCTATCATTCCCTTTGTATTAAAACACACCTTGATGTTGAGTTGATCAAATATTTATTCCCCATCCACAATAGGCGCATGTAGGCCAACTCATCATCAAGGTGCGCTTTAACATAAAGGGAGTGATAGGTTTGGTAGTTAAATTTAAGAATGGATAGATGAAGTATGAATCTCACTGAGATGTGATAATTTATGTGTGTTTTGACCATTAACTTTTATTTTATCCTATTTCATACGGTTTTAACCCGGCCCATTCATTGTTTTCATATGATTTGCGCATCCCCAAAAGGGAAAAAATTGGGTTGTAAAAATTCGTTCATAGTTTAGATATTGTTTCCTTCCTCGCGTTTTCAATTCAAGGAGAAAAGGTGGAACTCAAACAAGTTTGTCAACTCGAGTTTTCAGTTGGCTCTCAACAAAGGTAATGTACTTTCCTTTTACTATTTTATTTTAAGAATACGTGTTATTTGTTTCAATTCAACATTAGATTTTGTAGCTAGGTTGCATTTATGAATTTCATGATCTTTGTTTTTGCATAGTTGTCTTTATTATGAGTTTAAGGTTCAGTAGGATATATATCTAATTTAATTATCATAACAATCTCTTTCATTTATATATTTTACGATCTCATGTAGGCTATAATAAAAATTGACCTAATTCAATACTTGTTTGATTGATATTAATTGTCTTTGTCTTTTTGATATGTGTGAAAGTAAAGGTTATTCACTCAGTGTTGAGGTGTGTCTTAACACAAAGGGAGTGATAGTTTAGATAAGTAAACAGAACAAGAAATAGTTGAGGTATGAAACTCGCGAAAAAGTGATAGCTTCGGTGTTTCTTTAACCAGTAACTCTAAAAAGGCCAAGGACCACATGAGATTTCTCATTAGAAACATAAGGCGTGCATAGCCCAGCTAAGTATCGAGGTGTGTTTTGACACAAAGAGAGTGATACTTTAGGTAGGTAAATGGAACAATGGATAGTTGAGGTACAAAACTCGCGGCAATGTGATAATTTAGGTGTGTTTTGACCATTAACTCTTACAATAGTATCAAAGGTTGAAGGACTTGTGTCTTAGGTCACAAGTTAGAAACTATATGAAGTGAACTAAGTCCAGTATTTAGGTGGAGAACGGTAGAGGGGTGGGCCATCATTCCCGAGTTTCAAAGGTTTTTGTTGGCCAAGAGGGTCGGCTCTAGATATATTTCTAGTTCATTGAAAAAAAATCAATAGAAGCTTGGAAGCACTAGATGTAGATATTTTGGTGTGATAATGCAGGTCAAACTATGTTAGAGTTTAGTTCATTCCTTCCATTAGCATTGAATCCTTCAATTGTGCCTTTTCTGATTCATTTGCAAAGGTCAGAGCTAAGAGCGGAATGGCATGTATCTAAGGCACTAGACACATACTGTCAGTACCCGAGACTACCGCCTCTCAGTCTTAGTCTAACTGGTGATCCTTACACACCCATATCGGCAAGTAGTTCTAGGACTTAAGGATTGCTTCTAAAGGTAACGGGTGAGCCTTCATTCCTAAATCTGTTCGATGCTAAGTAAAATTCCCAATGTAAAATGTTGATAAACTACAAACATTGATAATCTAATAATACTAAATGATGTTGATAATAATTAAGAGTAGCTCATGAATACTGATAATTTGATAATAACTGAGAGACACTTTATCTAAAAACATCTTAAATCATGAAAACTGATAATCTGAGGCATGCAACTAAAATAAAATTTATTTAGAAATAATGAATGATAGTCTGAAAACACATAATTAAACTATTCATGAAGAGGAACGGAAAATATCATGGAATTCGTGTTTTTCATATAGCCCTAAGTCTTGTAGAAATCATTAACCAACAAAGTGGGTTTTCTTTGGGACTCAACGGGTGAAAGAATATCCATTGATGAAATCCCACATACCTTGAAAGAATACACTAGCTTGAAATTTTAAATTTTGAGACTTGAAGATGAAGAACCATGGTTCTTGGTTGGGAGGAGCCTTGAATGAAAAGAATTTGATTTCTAAGTATTAGGACGTGAATGGGGATGTTTAGGTCAATTAATTTCCCTTAATCTCACTTTGAATAGGTTAAAAACGACATAGTATAGGGATTAAAAGAGTAGGAAAAAACCAAAATGACCCTAAGAGAAAACTGACATCGGTAGGTATTACGAGGGAATCTATGGTACGTGGTTCTATTAACGGACCAAAGATCCCTATCTATTGAAATCTGGCTGAAATATTTGGTCTCTAAAGTTGATTTAGAAAGCCATTTATGGTCTATGGTTCAATCTACAGATCGTAAACAATGTTCGTAAAAACAGAGAAAAATCGAGTTTCAGGACTTCAACTCAGCCTATCTATGGCCCGTAAAAGGTTTTACGACTTGTAAAACTGAGGCTAAATGTCAAGTTTCAGTACTCTGATTTACGGACCAATCTACGAATTGCAAATGTGATTACGCCCCTTAGACTAGACTGGTAAGACTCAAACATGAAATTTCAATCTATGAAATTTAATCTATGGATCAAATCTACTGTCTTGAGTTCCTTTTACGACCCTTAGATGGCGTTTGTAAAACATAAATTTTCTACGGACTTCCATTTTTACTTTTCATGGTCTTGTCTAAATTAAAAAACCTCTGAGGTGTTGTTACAGCGACATACTCGCTCGAGCACAATTTAGAGCTGAGAAATTTATCATAACTATAGATCCTAACTTGGCTTTGTATGCAGTGGCATGGCTACATAGACTGAAAGTGGTAAGTTGGTCTACTAATTAGCCAATTCGCATGGTAATATATGTTAGGTTGATTATATTGTATGAAATAGTGTGTTGATCAGTTAAAAACTTTTATATTTAAAAGATGGAGTGAAGAAAATGAGAATATGTAAGAAAATACTAGGAGAGATAATATCATTAAGAATGAAGCTACCTTAGACATGAAAGGAGTAACCTCTCTGGTGGACAAGATGAAAAAAGTCAGGTTGAGATGATTCAAACATGTGAGAAGAGGTGCACAAAACCCCAATGAAGAGGTAGACTAAAGAAGTGTTGAGGGGAGCTGATTAGATAGAATATGACACAATTTCAGTATTTTTTTTTAAAAAAAAATATTTTGAGTCATTACTTGAGTCAACAATCTTTTGAAAACAAATATCTCAGCTCCATGAAATAGGAACAAGGTCAGTAGACAAAGTGAAAACTCTTTTTGTTAGGCTAAAAGGGCCAAGTTTTACTACTAATTGTTGAGATGTAGAAAGTATATTTTGAAAAATTGATTGTAACAGGAAAAAAAAAAGCTTGAAAAATATAAAAACAAAAATGAAATCTTAAACCCACAAGCACTAATCGTCTAGAGGTAAAAACATATTATACGAAGGTACTTACAGACAAGGATCGATCTCGAATGATGCAATTTATAACTATACAATAAAAAATTGATCGATATTTTCAAAAAAACTGAATAAGGATATGTGACTAGTAAAATGCAACCGCTGTTGGTCGATTTTCGATACCGGCCAGAACAAAATCGACCATCGGTTTTTTGTAGGTATTCAGAAAATAACATCAACATCGATCGACTATGGTGGTCAGTTTCACCATTTTTAGTAAGTAATGATTACATAAGATAACGATACAATCACAGTAAATCGATTGTTCCATAAATGATACTTTCTTCATTACATAACAAGAAATTTAATAATATGACACAATAAAACTTGTGTAAAAGCAAAATTGTACTCAAAGTAACAATATCATTGATAAAATACAACGAGGAACAATCATCCAAACAAGTTGTGGGGACAATTTCATACAATATGAAAAGAGAATTCTTTCTAATCCACAACGGACAATTTTTATTGGAAAGGGAAAATGTTCAGCAAAGGCTCATCTATGCCATTTATTACAAGTTAGGCTCACTTATGTCATTTTCGTTTGAGAAAAAGCTCATCCATGACATTATTTATTAGTTCAAATGACATGGATAAGTCAAAATTT
Organism: Solanum sitiens; assembly: GCA_016801875.1. Classification (NCBI taxonomy): domain Eukaryota; kingdom Viridiplantae; phylum Streptophyta; class Magnoliopsida; order Solanales; family Solanaceae; genus Solanum; species Solanum sitiens. The sequence continues at coordinate 359,484 of JABWTJ010000210.1, forward strand.
TAACGGATGATATAGATGAGCCTTTTTTCAAAGTTTGATGACATATTTTATCCTTTTTCCTTTTAATTTTTTTTTCAATTAATGGTGTGGTCGAATCATAATTGAGATAAAAGAATGGTTTGCAAAACCAAAAATATTTTTAGCTTACAAATAATGACATGTATGAGTCTTTTCTTAAACAAAAATGTAATAAATAAGCCAATTTTTTTACAGGTGATATAAATGAGACGTTTCTCAAACTTCGATGACAGTTTGAGCACCTTCCTTATACTCTCTATCTTCACAAAGTAAAGATAAGGTGAACTCTTTTCGGACCCTACTTCTGGATTATACCCGTAGGCGAAGCTATGATTTTAACTATATGGATTTTGAATTTAACAATGAAAATTTTAAGTGTTAATAATTGTGTTCTAAATTTAATATTTTTACATGTTTAATGAATATTTAACATAAATTATACTGTGTGAGTAAAATTTACTACATTTAACCAAATTCGAAGTAGACTACTACCTCCGCCCCTGATTATTTGTAGTGGATGTATCGTTGTTGTTAGTATATCATATATAGTGCTATAATATATTATTTTCACTTAACTAACAATCAATAATCATGGACATTCATCTTCCTTTTGATTTGATCATATTCTTCCTTCCAATAATAATCTTTCTATTCTATACATATTATGAAAACGAGTCTTCATCAAAATTGAGGCTTCCAAAATCTTATCCACTAATTGGTTACACATTTTCATTGATTAAAACCCGCAAACGTGTTGTCCAATGGACTGCACAATTGTTACAAAATTCACCCTCTTCAACCATCACATCACACTTACTAGTCCCTTTTGGTAAAAATTTGTCTTGACAACAAACCCTACCAATGTCAAGCACATCCTCAAAACGCGACGTGTAAAAAAATCCACCACCCTACGGTCTTCCTTACATGATCTTTTGGGGCGTGGACTCTTTGTTGTCGATGGGACAGAGTGGAAATCCCATCGAAAACTCATAATCCCTATCTACAAAGCGGATACGTTCCATCATCTAATCGAGTATGTTACTATGAAAGAGATTTCTTCTCGTGTTATCCCTATCTTTGCGGATGCATCTACTAGTAGTAGTACTATTGTGCTTGACCTTCCCGATAATTTTCGTAGGTTCACTTTTGACATTGTGTTTAAGGAAGGTTTTGGTAATGATCAACAATACTTGTTACCATCTCTACCGAAGACCCTCTTAGCTGATGCTCTTAATACTGCAATCAAGATATGCATGGGAAGGTATGTGAGCCCTTCCATTTTATCAAAAATAGAATCGTCCAATTAAATGAAGGGGATTGTGATTATCATGTTGATTTAGTGGGCTTCCTAGCTTCAAAAGGTCGTGGTCAAAACAAGTTAGTATGTGAAGAGAAATATTGCGTAGATTCAATTATGTGCCCTCGTAGGTATTGTCTCAAGTTACATAGCTACAGGATCCACCTAAGCTAGAAGTTTATGATCCTTGCCTTGGAAAATAAGGACATCTCTTTTCGGTGTGGGAGCAAGACACAGGATTTCACGTTATAGCTCACATGGTCTATGTCGGTTAATAGTTAACATCCCAAAAATGAACTACCATTCTTCAAAGGTTTTATGAAGCTTTCATTTTTGTTTTAAGATGCATCGGCCATGTTTATGACTTTTGATTCTTTAAAGGTTTTTTGTATGATTTTGTTTGCTTGGTCATGCATATCATGTTCTAAAGTTCTCATATGCTTATGTTTATTTCTCTTTATGCATTTCCCCATACTTAATACATTTATGTACTATGCATATTTGTGCCTACATTCTTTCAAATTCTAGGTTCTGACGCTTCTCCTCCTCCCGCTCGTGGCTAGTTGTTTGAGTGATGTTGAAGACTTGGTAAGTCCTCATGTTTTGAGGACCGTGTCACCTTTAATATGCTTTCTTACATCTTTAGTTTTTAGATGTTGTACGTGGTGTATGGGTTACATCCCAATCTCTCTTTTGATTTATTAGAATGTTTTGTCAAGACTATGATTAGACTTTCGCTTTTGTGTCAAAATATTCCAATATGCGACTTTCTACTGAAATTTTAATTTTGTCTATTATATTATGTCGTATGTATGTCAAGTGGCTTGTGTAGAACCTCTCAAGGTTTTATACACCATGTAATGTCTGTACGTTGGGTCACAACAATAACAAATTCTATCATAAAAAACAAGTGAAGACAAGAATAAAAATATGGAATAGGATCATGGTATAGAAATGCAAATACAATACAAATATACAGAACGAGACCAAAAGTGACCATTTCAACAAAGTAACACAAGAAGCAATCTCTGAACCTGGTGCCACCAGTACATGAGTATCTAAAGTACATAAAGGATATATATAAAAGTCTGTCTAACACAAAACCAAAAATTTACATTGGTACCAAAAAGAGGAAATCATCAAGCCTCTGGACACCAAGAACTCACGATAATCTGAATATATATGGCAACCGAGAGATTCAACGCTCACTGAGGGTGGCTCTTATTGGGTGCTACATTAAAAAAAAAGGGCAAATGACAGAAATCACATAATTTTAAGGCAAAATTATTATTTGTCCCTTATAAGTTTATAATTCTCAAAATCCCTCAAATGATACAGTAATATAAGCGTTGATACATTAATTTGATGCGCGAGATACATTAATCATTAAGTATGATACATTACATTTTATACATGATACACTAATCTGATGTACATTTTATACATGATACATTAATTTGATGTGCGAGATACATTAATTTTTGATGCGCGAGATACATTAATTTGATGCGCTGATACATTATCTAATATGTGAAAATGAGGGATTTTGGGAATTTGTAAAACTAATAGGGGATAATGGTAATAAGAGAACTTATGGTGGGATGTCTGTCATTTATCCTAAAAAAATACAGAAATGTAGTCTGAGTACCAAAACACGGGAGACTCTGTATGCATCATATGTTAAACAAGCTTAGAAATATTAAATACGTAAAGAGAAGCACGATAATTCTAACATTACAAAGTAAAGGTTCTAAGTTACAATAACCAACTAGTGAGAAAAGAGGGAACAACAACACAATATAGTTAGTTAGAAACACCCAGGTGCACTACAGTCACAACACACACAACGAGTCAGAAAAATAGAATGATGTGATGCAGGTGATGAATGCATGAAAGTAGAAGCTTAGAAGAATCCATGAGTCACGCGGAATGATACCTCAAACTCATCAAAAAGTGTAATATAGTGGAATATCACCCCGAATCTCAGTTGATGGGTCGCGTGAAAGGATAACTAAAACTTATCAGTGTAAAAGTAGCCCAATATGCATTCAAACCCATAAACCAAGTGTGTTTTTTTCACTTTAAGACATAAAAGAACCAAAAAAATTACATTTTTTCATATAAACTCCTCTCCTTGATTTAACTAGTGATCGCCTCATCGGAGCTCAATATGTGGGGAAAACTTAATGAAAACCACTTCCATTCCTCAAAATATAGAATTTCCAATGTTTTTCAAGAGTAAACAAGTCAAATCTAAGTACCAAGCTTAGGGCTTCAGGCCCAACAACAAATAACATTAGAGAACTTAAATTGAAAACAAACCAACAAGCACGCAATCATTCAATCCTACAACTAACCAAAAAACTACCTAATGATCGAAGCAACTCAATATAAACATGAACTGACCAAGCCAACTCTAAATAAAGTGAAACAATAACCTACCTCGAGGTTGAAACCGTACCTAAACCTCTACTTCAGAGCTTCTCCTTTTTGTTGGGCCTCGAACGTTGTCAAAAAACAAATCAATATGGGACTGATGATATATCAATAATATAAAATTCGAGCTACAATTTGTGTCAAAATTCAACATGAGTCCAACGATATTGAATTGGAAAACTTATAACTATGTCATTATGTTCCCCTCAAAGAGAGGATCATAGGATCCCAAATTGGGTGAGTATGGGATCCAATTCAAACCTCAAATGGTCCAAATATTACAAATGGAGAATTCAAAATCAAGGGAAAATAAAGTTTAAAACAAAAATAAAACATGAAAATGAAGCTGGGATTAGGGTTAGAAAGTGAAAATGAAAATTTTTTTACCTTTGAATCACTTGAAATGGACAGTAAGCCCAATTAAGCTCCTGCAACGATGGTGTTCATGAAGAATTAATTGTAAAGGAATAAAGGGAATATAACATCAGCAATGACCGCTTAATAATGATTCACAGATTTTGGACTCATTTTAGGCTTCTATCACCAAATCATATCCTCAATGCTATTTTTTTATGTGAATTGGTTGAATTTTACCTATGATATATCAAGGAAAATACGAGGACAAACGGAAGCAAAAAGAAGTCAAATGCTTGGAAAAGTAGAGAAAATAGAGAGATCATAAATAGGAGTAAGAAGGTCTGCTGATATAATTAAATATCCACATAAAGCCTCAAAAAATAAGAGAATAGAGAGTATCACAAAAATCCGGGCTAGTAACCTACAAAAAAAATGTAGAAGTAAGGGGTGAGTACCAAATCACACAATACTCAGCAAGTAAACTTCTAAACACAAGCTAATGGAATAGAAAACTGGTACTCCTTATCACCCCAACCGAACTTCTACAACTACAACCTGCATAAAACTAGCCTAAGCTAACAATTCACAATTTTTATAGCACACGGTTCAACAACAACACTCTGACAATTACATATCCTCAACAACAAACTCAATATTCATCAAACACAAGTTCACAAAAACACTCATAAGATCAGCAACACACAAGATCAAGTTCATCAATGATAAAGATGTGCAATGCAATGAAATGCAATGTCAAGTACAGTGGTGCAAGTCTGACCTAAGGATCCACACTCGCTGTCTCTTCGTCTAGGACCCACGGGGGACATATCTGTCCATGTATATATCCATTGCAGCGTGCAACTCGATCCTCGAAAATAAAATCTGTCATGACGTGCAATACGTCCCTCAATAATAGTATCCTCCGCCGCTTGCGACACGACCCTCGATAATAGTATCTGTCGCGGTGTGCGACACGTCCCTCGATAATAGTATCTGGTGTGACGCAATACGTCCCTCAAAAAGTCTTGTTGCTTATTTTTGTGCTTCGAGAATGGGACCTTCTGGTGAAAACAGATTGTCAAGCTCCGGAAGCTCAGGCAAATCATGAAGAAACAGTTTTGCACCAATGAGCTGAGTCAACGATGATGGTGCTGCTTGTCCTCTATTATGGCCAGGAAAATGAAAACTTGCAACATTTTCTTCAGCTGAAGCTTTTAAAGCACTAACAAGTGGAGGAAGTTCACTAGAACTAGCAACAGCACTTGGAACACAAGATATTTCCAAGTATTCAGTGTGTCACAGTAATCAGATACAAAGACACAAAATCTGAAGATACCTACAGTAACCGATACGAATCTCTCCAAATGAAATGAAATATATACCTGAAGTATCAAAATTCTAATTGACCCGTCAATTGAAATGCAAAATTGAAAATCTCAAACCTACATTTCACCAAAAAAAAAAAAGAAAACATCAAGAAACATCATAAGCCCTAAGCTATATTATGTGATTTCTTAGCCCTAATCTGAACCCACAATTTATCAAATTCTTCCATTTCTAAGCTATGATTATCATATTGGAAAAATTCGAAAACATAAAAATAAAGTTGAACTTGGAAAAACCCACTTGGGAAATGCAAGGTCTGAAACTCCAATTGTTGCAGATATTCCCAAGAAAGCTCTGCAATCAAAAGTAACAAAAAAGGTTCAAATATGCAAATGAAACTGAAGGAAGTAACATAATAGAAGCAATCAAATTCGGATTCAGTACCATATCCAGACAAGTAGAAGCCATTGTTGGCTTCTTGAGAAATGGGCTATAGACAATTATTCTAACAAAACACTATTTATTTATGGCTAAACTTCTTGCTAACTCAATTACAATTTATATGAGAGTCTAATGTAAGAAATAAATAGTTTAAAGTTAAATTGTTACTAAAAATTTAATTACATAAAAGTTAATAATTTATTTTAGATTATAATTTTTAAAATTCTTTATTTATTGAGTGTCAAAAACACATCTAGTTCTTTTTTTTTTGAGATAATAATTTATTGAATTTTTGTCCATCTGATTGTGATGTGACAATTTTTTTAAACAAAAGAGAGAGAGAGAGAGTGAGTGTTATAAAAGAGAGATGTGTATTTCTCAAACTAATTAGGTACAAAACTCATACTCTCAATAGTTTAGGTATTAATTAAAAAAAGAGAAGATGATTTAAGTGTATTTTTAATACTTATCTCTTATTTATTTCTTAAGCTTTTGTCAAGTCAAACTATGTTACATAAATTTAAATGAAAAAATTAACATTTAGTAAAATAGTAAGAGTTTTTGGCCAAAACATCCTTTAACTATACCCCAAATTTAAACTACATCCTTAAAAGTATCATTCTTACAATAAAGCATCCATCAAGTATTTTAAAGTGAGCAATTTTCATCCTTCTACTTGAATTTCTTGTAAAACTACCCCATATATCTCACAAAAACTAAGTTGTCCCTTCCGAATTATTATTCTTAGACATGCCAAGAATATTATTTTGAACTTTTTCGTAATTGAGTTAAGTATTATGCAAAACTTTTAATTTGATCGTTTTTTCAATCATTTTTCATGTAATTTTAATTAAAAATATTATTAGTTTAAATATGTTTCTTCTCAATTGAATATGCTAGACGCGACATTTGTTGGAGACTTCCGCTTCTAATAATGTAGAATGAAACTCAAATACGAGACATAATCAATATTTTGGTCAATTCAATATTAGATTGACCTAAAAATCTATTGATTTAATTGGTTAAGAAAAAGATAAAAAATAATTAATCTCCAACTTCTTTCCGTTACGAAAAAGGCAAATCATGTACGCTCACACCTTCCAATCATTTTTAGTTTCCATAAGCAACAATCTCTAAGATTTTTTATATTTTTCAAGAACTTCTTGTAGCAAGTAATGAAATTATGCAGAATGACTTTTGTTGATAGTCACCTTAACTGCTCATGTGTTCGTAAGATCCATTAGTTTTTTACAATATCTAACAAAAAGATGAAAGTTGTTCACTTACAAATACTTAAAGGATGTTGTCTGCTAAAAATGATGCTTTAAGGATGTAGTTTAAGTTTGAGGTATAGTTAAAGGATGTTTTCTGCTAGAAATGATACTTTAAGGATGTAGTTTCAGTTTGGGATATAGTTAAAGGATGTTTTGGGCCAAAAACTCAAAATAGTAACATGTAGGTGCAGATCTACTAAGGCCCAAGGGTGTGATGTGACACTGCTTCATCAATTTTTTTTTTTGGCTAAATATGTATATATGATAAAAAAACATTAGGAAAAAATATAAAATCTATACTACAAAGCGACAACCTTGACACTAATAGTATCTTTTGTATTACGTTGTTTATGTTTCTTATCTACAAAGTGGTTCGCTCCGCAACAAGTTTACAAGCAAGGTAAGTAGCTCCATTACCATCCGGCACCGGACTAGGCTGAGAAAAGGGCTTAGAGAGAAGCTTAGGATATTACTTAAGTCAAGCTCAAAATAGGTCGTCTATTGCTATATCTCCTTCCTGACCCCTCCCCCCCCCCAAAAAAAAAATCTGACATACAGATGCAAGTGTACTTCAGGAAACTAGCAAGCCTTGCCATCCGGATGAAAGAAATATCCTCCTAATGAAAGTGTGATTCTTCCCTTATCAATATTTGAGATGCCTGGTTGTGCCAATTTTCCTAGTTAACACTATGATTTTAGTTTATTTAATTGAGTGAAATTAGGCGAGTACTCAGTCCTTCTCAATGTGATAATTGAGAACTGTGATTCTTCGCTCGATCAATTCTTGCCATCACACCTGGCTTTAGCATCTGCCGAGCACATCTAAGCGAAAAACAGAAAAAAGTGTCTGGATTTCGATTGGATATCCTTTTTCTTTGTTCCAAGTACAAGTCAAGTTTAATTTTTTCTATTGGTCTTATTCTTATTGTGCACCTTGTGAGCACGTTTGGATCCGCGAACGCAATCGCTCGGATGTTGTTCCCGCATCTCGTTGTATGGAGAAGCATTCAAAATCCCAATTCTTTTTCTTCGGAGCCATTTATTTTTCCATCCCCCGCCCCATACCATCACGGCACACTAGAAGAAGGGCTACTAACCAAGACAAGCAAGTGTGTCTACTAGAACACGATAAGGTGATGGTACAACCCGATTGATAGGCGACTCTATCTCTATGCAGAAGGAGGAGTGGTCATCGAATAAGATTTTCTTTCTTGTACTATTTTGTTTGAATTTCCCTATTTGATCTAGTAAGGGGAAAGACAGACCGCTTACCATAAACTAAAGATCGATATCGCATAGAAGGTGTGATATCGCCCTACTAGAGATACTAATTCAGGTTATAGTACTTCCTTAGAGTGATTGAACTAGCATTTTGACTAAATATATCAGGGAATAGAGAGAGAATCCTGAGCAATAGGAAAAAAGGAGAGCTACTTGCCAACATAAGGAAAGGAAGAAGCAAAAGCTGACTTCTTCCTGTCTATTTAGAAAGTGAAAGTCCTTGACTGTGTGACAATATGAGTAGACGGTGCTCTTCTCTTTCCGGGTTCATAAGCGGTGCTAAGAGTGCGATAAAGCAAGCGATTATAGGTACTCTAAGTTAATATTATCTTATATGAGATAAGCGGATTGTTGTGGAACTAAATCCTCTGCTAGAGTCAGAGTTGTTGTCTAGCCAGGTCCGATTCTTGATTGAGCTGGATCGCAACCATCTTATTCACTGAACTAGCTAGAAGTTATCGCTTCAAGTCGAAACACTAAAAGAAAAGGACCGAGAAACATTCATGGCATCATAGGAACCACGTGAACCCCTAAATTAGGAAACTTCCTTATCTTTTGATTAAGGAGAAGATGAAAGAGGTATTTACTCCAATCGATCTATTGCCACCTACACCTAGATCAGCATATATCCATCTAAAAACAACTTTGATTTTTTTTCTTTAAATGAAGGATACTTTGTCCCTAGAACATGAATCATGCTAAATAAAACAAATTGACATTCTTCAAGCAATAAGAAATAAGAGACATCTTTTTCCACATATTCCATCTTTTTAAAACATAAAGAATCACGAAAACATGAAAGGAGAATTTGATCTACGCTAGATATATCATAGACTCAAATATTTTATATATTTCAAGTATTCACACATTTCGATGTCATAAAAAATAGGGATAAGATAGAAGTACCCCCTAGACTATGAATGAAATCTCAAAAAAACACCATAATTAAGCTAAGACCCTATTACCTCCGACCCAATTTTTTGTCATTTTTACAACTTTTTAGCTTACGTGGCTCCAAGCATCTCCCATGTGTCTCAACTACGTGGAGTCATGGAGTGTGCCATGTAAGCCAAAAAGTATTAAATTGCAAAAAAAGGATTTTTTGGGGGTTGGGGGTTGGGGGGATAGGACCTTAGTTTAGTTCGGTGTATTTTTGAGATCTCGGTTATAGTCTAGGGAGTACTTGTGCTTATCCATAAAAAATAGGGAAATGTTGGTAGATTAGTTGGTTGAGTGTGGATAATTAATTTTTCACACAGTTTGATCTTCCGATATCATTTATTTTTCAATTTTTCACTCATGATACTTATATACTGTTTTATGTCCAGACACAATTTCAACCTTCAAATACCTTTTTTCTTAATTTAACTTTAAAAGCTACTTTTTTTTTTCCTTTCAAATATCAACTATTTCATGTCCAAACACCTATAACACGTCATTTTAGAAAATATTACACTCCCTCTATTCGATTTTATGTGGCACTTTTTGCATTTCGAGATTCAAACAAGTCTATCTTTGATCGTAAGTTTTTCATAGATATTTTTAACATTTTGAATTATCAATTATTATGACTTATAGTACTCTTTACGTAGTTTACTAATATATAAATTTCATTTCAAAAAATTTGAAGATTCGCTACCCAAATATCCTTTTAAAGTTAAACTGTTTGACTCTCGAAAAACGAAAAGTGCCACATAAAATGGGACAAAGGGAGTAATAAACATATAAGGAATATATTTAATTGATTTACTAAATATTGGCCTATAAAATCCTAGTTAAAATTGGAAAAAAATCTATCCAAAAATTTCAGCCTTGATGTTTTTCACTTTGCCACTATTAATTCATCACCTACTCTTTACTTTCTCTTTGTCCCTTCTTTAGTTTTTCCAATTTCAATACATTTTCTTCTAAGGTATTCATAAGTTCCTTTTCTCTTTTGCCTCTTCCTTATTTTTGTTGTTTTCTAATATAATTTTCTCATACTTTCTTTTTAGGGCGGTTTATCATAAACCTTCTATGTATTTTTCTTAATTTATTTGAGTGAATAATGTACATTGGTTGATTTTGTAGGTTTTATAATTTTGAGTTATTATTTTAGAAAAAAAGACAAATATATCCCCAATCTATCGTAAATGGTATGCAGATATCCTCTGTCATACTTTTGGGACATTGGTACCCCTGCAATCTAAAAACTAGTATATACCCTTTATACTAACGTACATACACATGTCATAATCTAATCCACCGGCCCCATATTTATTAAATATCGGATCGATAGATAAGATTGTGTCACGTGTCTCTATTTAGTCTTCCGTTAGAGTGAAGGGCATATGTGCTCTTGTTTTTTGACAACAAGGGCACCAATATCCCAAAAGTATGATAGAGGATATGTGCATACCATTTTCGATAGTTCAGGGGGTATATTTTTCCTTCTTCCCTATTATTTTATATTAATTTTTTTTGATGTTGCATTGTTTTATCAATCTTGAATTTGTAACACCTTTTTCTTCTTCTTACATTTGATAATTTAGAACTTTTATCCATTTCTATGATACTTCCTCTTGTTACTGTTGTATCAATTTTTATTTTTAGTAGATTTTACTTGTGAACAAAACCGCAAAAATAGTTTTTTTTTATTTATATAATACATTTTTTTTATATGCAAAGAAAGAGAAATATTACAAAAATATGTTCGTTAAAATTTTACTATATATATATATATATATATATATATATATATATATATATATATATATATATTTCATCCTGTCTCAATAAAAAATATATCCCAAGGAAAGGTTTCACTCTTTCTCCCCAAACTTTCTGATCTTACACAAAATTTATAACCATTTACCCTGAATCTAGTATATAAAACCATAAAAGGGTGGGGTCAACTATAGAAGGGAAGGTCACAATAACTAAAATATAAAAAACTTAGATCTAGAAAAAAGAGAATGGAGAAGACGAGTTTGAGGTTTTGAGAGAATTTTCTTTGATTTGCAGAGACAATTGAGGTTTAAGTTCGATCTTATTTTCATTTTCCCAGTATCTTCTTTATTAAAAATATATAAAATTATTTCTTTGTGTGTGAATGTAAAATCTTAGTTTTACAACTGAGTTGTTAACTAAAAAAATCAGTTAATCTCTTCATATGACATATGAAAACGAACTCTATTTTTTTTAATTGAAATTTTATCGGGCCTTTTATTAATATCTAATGAAAAATAAATATAAAAGAAAATTTTCATTTGGGCCTAAAGCCGAAATCAAAGCAACACTACATGGATATAGGAGACCAGCCCACCCGGTCCGCTCCCTCTCCTTAAATATCTCCCTTAAGACTAGGGTTTTTATTTCCGCCCCACACTCTTCATTTTCCCAAACAGCCTCCACACCTACACAATGATCGCACTGTGGTTGAACAATAAACTCCACCTCCTCATTTTACATATCATCAATGTTTTTAAGTTGATCATCCTACTTCCTTGGCCATCAGGTAACAATACAAACTACTCTTTTCTCTATGTTTTTCTGATTTTGCTATTTCGTGCAACTGACCTTTTTTCCCTTAGTTGTGCTTTCCGTTGTGCTCTTGATGTTTTGTAAATGAAAACCATCTACGGGATGAATATTAAAAGAAATCTGTTAATTGTTTCATTTCTAAAAATTTTGGCATTCTGAATTATTATTATGTTTTATAAAAATGAAGAAGTGTTTATTGTGTTGATATGGTTATTATAAATGGGTGTTAAAGTTGGATTTAAAAATTATTTTTGAAGCTTGAGAGGAAAGAGCTTTGCTCCTGAGTTCACTTTCATACATTGAACTTCATCATGTTTAGTGATTATTTATGGAGATAAATATTTTTAAATAAAATTAGTTATATTTTTGAGTTTAAGTTTGAGGTGTTGTCTGATTTAATTCATGTTTAGGTTAGCTTCTCTGTGTGCAATGATCTGAGAAATAAAAAGAGTTGGAGCCTAATTTGTTTAAATTGATTTATCATTGGAGAAATAAGTCTTGAATAAAACTTAATTTATTTATCAAATTAGAGATCTCCTTGGTTGTAAAGCATATATACTAGTGTATTCTATTTGGGTTCAGGGGTGTAATTTCAAAGCATGGATAATATTATTTTGGGGCCTAGACCTATGTTTTAGGCCCTATTAATAATGTGAGAAGAGTTATATATGATACGGTTCTTCCATTTTTGATGATGTAAAATTGTATAAATACTTGAAAAATGTAAAAGATTTGAGTCAATCTTATGTCTAGCGTAGAATAGATTCCCTTATGTTTGATGTTTTTATTAATTTTTGTTTGAATAGATTAGAAATGTGAAAAATATTGTTTATCATGTCTAATATATTGTTTGAAGAATGTTCATTTATTTTATTGAATATTTAATTTTTTTTTTTAGTTCTTTAGATAGATATATGCTAGGTTTAGGTACAAATAGATGAATTGGATTAATATATCTTTTTTGTTCTCCTCCCATCAGAAGAAAAGGAGGTTTCCTAAATATTTTACGTTATAGATCAGGAATCCAAAAAACGTTATAAAAAATACAAACACAAAAAACAAAAAGTAAGAAATGACTAAGTCAAGATAGAATTATTGAAGTTCTTAATTTGATCAAGAAGTGCTCTGATAGTTCTTGTCATACAAAAAAGAGAAATTCAAGATGCACATCTAGTTAAACATGAGATCCCTAAAATTATTCCTTTTTAGTTTATTTTATTGCTTTCATAGGTTATTTAGATGGATAAGGATCTAGATAATATAGATCGATTCAATCATTTATTTAAAAAAGTCATACCATAACGGTAATACAGTCGATCAATTAAGTAAAACACAAATGAAACTTTTCAGAATAGTTCTGATCATCAATAATCAGTTTTTCATCAATTATTCTTTAGTTATTTTGATACTTTTTTGTTGAGACGTATGTCAAAATTTAATAATATTACTAGCATTCTTATTTGTTTGATAAAGATTATCAAATACAATTTTAGTTACTTGTTTAATGTATATTTTGTGCTATTTTTATACTTATATTAATTGAAGTGGGTTCATGTACTTCTTTTATATGAAAAGAACTAATGACTAGTTAATTAATCTAGAAACTCTCAATATTTACTTTTATCTTCATGCATTACATTATGAGTTTACTTTAATAAATTTCCTCTTTTGTTAAGACAAGAATGAGAGTTCACCAAACAAAACATCTTAGATATTGTAGGTTTTGTTTTACCTCCTTAATTTCTATAATTGAAACAAAAAATATTCATATGTTGTCAAATCAATAAACACATTTAAAAACTCCATGAAAAGTACTATAATTCACAATAATTAACAATTCACTACATTTTAAAAATACTTAAAAATATTATGATCAGAAAGAATATTCCTTACATGTCCAAGTTAGTAGTAACTAAGAAAAACAACGTATTTAATCTTATGTTCATGTATTAAAGGAAAACATTATAAAAATCAAAGGTATTGTAGATTTTCTTTTTTCTCCTTAATTTTCATTATTGTAGTAGTAAGCATCAATTTGTGTTGTTCTGATCTACCATCAATATGATTTTAATAATACCTTGTTCCCTCACTTACTCACTCACTTCTTCTTGATTCTTTTGCAGATTAATTAGAGTTTATTTACAATATAGAACCATCTTGTGTTTTATTGTTAAATTGGCTGCCAAACTACGCAATCTACTCGATAGCTTGATGTTCATATATCCAAGATTGTTGCTGACTAGAAGCAAGCATACCAACAGAAGATGTTTCTGTCACGGTAGTTCCTTCGACACTAGTTGATAACTTGTTAGCTGGTCGAGTCTTTACTAGGTTTGCAATAAGTACCGGTGTTAAATAGGCTCTTTCTTGGTTTAGTGCTGCAATATTTGTTGGAGTGTACATAATATGCAGGGTATGCTGTAATATTACTTGGTTGTACATAATTTGTGGGGTATGCATCAGTTAGAGAACCATATTTTCTTAAAGGTAAATTCAGATATTTTCGGGTAACATGATTATAAGTCATTCGTGAGACCTTTTTCATAGATGGGATGGAATCATATGCAACTTGATAGTATGTTGTTTGTGGTGCATCGACTTATTGAGGTTGATTGGACTCTGGTGGAAATGAAGAAAATCCGCACATGGTGTGGTTTTAAAGTTCACACATCATATTATTAGTGGCATATCCTCTCCACCCGAGTCGTACATCATAATTATGTCGATGCACCATACATAATATCCTATCAAGCTTCATATGATGCAATGTCATCCATGGAAAGGGTTTCATATATGAACTATAATTATGTTACTAGAGAAAATATGGTCTGAGTGATGCATACGCCACAAATATTGTCCATCCAAGTAATAATGCAGCACACCTCGTGAATTATGTGCACCAAAGCGATACTGCAGCACTAGCCCAATAAGAGGTCTATTTTACGCCTCAACTTATTGCAATCCTAATAAAGATGCTATCAAATAACATCTCAACCATCATTTCTCAACGTACACAACTGTTAGCTCAGTTCCCGGTTCATCAGCACATTCAAGGGAAGTTAAAAAAAGTTAAACTCAGCAAACACGATTAATATTTGATATGCCATTTTTGATTTAATATACTTGATTCCCAAAAGTAACCATCTCTCAAAGGGTTTCTCGAATGTGCCATAGTACAACTATACCTTAATAGAAACCTCGTTCAGCTGACAAGTCATTGCTCAAAGCATCTAAAGAGTAAACCCGACCGAAGAGTTTTGGAAATAAAAGCATAAATGAACGAGGGGGTTTCTACGAAACTGCTCAACACCAGTTCTAGCTTGAATTCTGAGTTGGAGGTTTTGACAAACTTATTGTTAGTTTTCCTCAATAGTAAGCTAGTTCAGTCGGCAGTTCATTTCTCGAAGCACTTAAATAGTCAACCCTTGAAACTATGCATGGTACCCAGTAGGTATCATAGGCTGACTAAGCTTGGAAAGTAAACACATAATGTAAAGCAAGTAGAAGTGTTATATCAAGGAGGTAGAGGAAAGGAACAATAGCGATAAGCCTAACTATGAGCCTCAATAGTTCAACATAAAATGAAAAGATAAAAGTAAACCAATTAATTATAAACCAAATTGGACTCCCATAAATCCATAAGCTAAGGTACATTCTTGCACAAGTGAAATGAAAATAACCCAAACGGACCTCCATAAGATTAATGAGTACACATGAGAGCTCAAGTTATTCCTAGTTAAGACTATATATATTCCAAATTGGAGAGACCGAAACCCAGACACAAATAGTAACTAAGGCACCCGAAAGAACCCAATAGGACCATACTTTCAGGACTCGGACCCAACTAATAGAAAAGCGTCACGACTAAAACCATGGCTAACATATTGGTTAGCCCTCAAACTCGACTAAGTGACATTCCTGGGATTAAACCGAGGCTACAAGAACAGTCAAGACTCGAACCTGATTGAAACACTCTAGAAATCCCATAACTTTCTGTTTACTGTCATAAAGGGATACGATTGATCGAAACCCTACCCAGAGTTACAAACGACCCCTACCCGCGGTGAGTGGCCCCTATTCTAACCCTCTAGTGGGATAAGCAACTTCCAACTAGCCTGTAAATTGGAAACCAACAAAACAACTAAGAGAACAATATGAAACAATAAAAGCATAAAAAAAATATTTTCATAATAAAACTATGTGGAAATAACCCCTAGAAACTGAAAGTGGTTGTACCAAAACTCTAAATAGTCAAGAATAGGGGATGCAACTGCGAAAGTAGAAACAACAATCTACAAATGCCTGATTTTGAAAGATGGACAAAGGTGTAGAGAACAATCTATAGAAGCTCGGACGAATTAGCTCACCCTTTGATTCAAATGTCACTTTTTCTCAAATTTGAGGTATCGAAGCAGCCACCTGAACATGCCCTACACTCAACAAATAAAGAGCAAGTGTTGTTTTAGTACACAACCACCATGTACTGTAGGTAGGATCATCGGCTAGTCCCATGATATGAATATAAACATGAAACCAAAATAAAATAATATAAGTTCAACATATATACTAACAAGTCACAAACGACATAAACTCACAACCACATATCTTGACTTAACAAACAAATGAAATGTGTCCTACATGATCATAACAAAGCATATCAGTTCTCTCGTGGAACCTATACACAAACTATTAGTGTACCATCGTGGTGACTAAGCCAACAATTATGAAATTCTATATATACCAGGTTTGATACTCGAGCCAACCATTAGTGAACTTGTTCTGGCATGGTACCCAAGCCAATCAGCAATCACAAAGAACATGCACAATCAGAATCACAATGAACAACCACCCTTGAATCCACAAGTAAATTAAACTTTTTCATTGCAAGATATTATCAACATGATGTCATTTCATATTCACCCTTTATGTTTCCCCAACTCGCAGGTGGTGCATCTTAATCTCTACCCTTTTTCCACTAGTCAAACCAAATTCTAACAATACCCTTGAGTTGATAAACAGCTAGCTCAACTCTCTCAGTGTCAGCAACATGCATCACCTCGAACACCTTTTTCAGTTCCTCAGTGAAGTTCTCTGGATCATCAGTAGTGTTCGAACCAGTGAAGCTTGGGGGATTCATCCTAAAAATTCCCGAATCCTCGAAGTGTCAGCCCCTTCTTGTTGATCTTCTCTTTTTTGACCAACCTGGTTATTCACTGCTTGACTCAACATCCAAATAGCCTCATGGAACTCAACATTAGTAACTTCCCCTT
The DNA here is from genome assembly GCA_016801875.1 of Solanum sitiens. NCBI lineage: Eukaryota > Viridiplantae > Streptophyta > Magnoliopsida > Solanales > Solanaceae > Solanum > Solanum sitiens. The sequence continues at coordinate 376,706 of JABWTJ010000210.1, forward strand.
GAGGTTGCACTTTAGGTGCATTGGGTAACTCTTGTTCCTGAGGTTCAACATTGCTCTTAGTTGGACGACCTCTTGCTGCTCTTCGTGGAGGCATGATTATCTGAAAATACGCGCAAGAATGAGTTAGATAAAAACTTTTAGAGATAAACTCTAAAGCACAAAAGGAATATGAAAGAAGTGAATAATTTCCTAAATGTCGCAGCCTCCTAATTATAGATGAGGCGCACTTCACATCGATAACTAGGACTCTACAGACACGGCCTCATAGACTCCCTAGGACTTTTGAATCATGTGCTCTGATACCAAGTCTATCATGCCCCGAGCCTACACCCTAGGCAGTTGTGACACTCGATGACCATTACTGGCCTCGAACGGACCTTGTCGTGTCTTACTTAACTAAGCGGAAGAAAACAATCACACTTCTAATGATAAAAGCACTTATCTGAACTAAATAAAGAAATAAATGGACATGTCTTAAAGATTTAGACATTCAACTTGGAAAAAATGGCAACCCAACTCTTTAATATAAGAATGAAAATGTCAAGACTACTAAACTACTAAATTGTCTATGAAGTCTCTAACTTGACTGAGATGAATGTTGGGACAAACCCCACAACATCCTATTGAACTAACTAGAAAGCAATAAAAGATATCCTCCGGAGTGCAAGGAGGCTCACTAGCTAACTCTGAAGTACTCAACTGGTTCAACGGTGCGCTGGATGCTAATCCTCGTTACCTGCGTCTACATCATAATACGATGCAGGCCAACTGGCATAAGTACATTGAACATACAAGTATGCGAGTTGGAATGCTAATACAACATAGGATACAAAGAAATTTTGAAAGAAACACTTACCTTGACTCTTCTCAACTCATTATTACTTACTAAACTCATTTCAGTATAAAGGAGATTTAAACAAGTGCAATATAAAGAAAAATTGTTTACAAACATGCTATAAACTCTGAGTGTATGCAAAGATACAAGAAACTCTGAGATGTATGTAAAAATATAATGAATTGATGTATATGAAAATACAATAACTCCTATGGGAGTTTCTCTAATCGATAACCATAACATAAGAGCTATAGTGATGATACAACGATCTACCTCACGCTTTCAGTGCATCCTATACCCGTACTAATGTATAAGACCTGAACGGCCTAATAGATCCACTAGTCTACTGTGAAAAGAGTTTATCTAAAAAGTATGACTCTTTTCTACCCATGATAGCTACATGATTTATGGGGGTTGTGAGTTGTCTGAACTCTCCCCCATATTAGTGCTAAATACTACTCCCAAAATATAGTAGCTCTTATGTTAAACATACTTACTTTTGTGGTTTGAGATTAGTTTTCAAAAACTTAGCTCAAAGGCTATCTTTGGAAATCTCAGTTTCCCTGTTTTCTTCATTTAGAAATCTATTACTCTTTTATGAAAACTAGCCCCAAGGCTCTTTGGAAATCTCAATTTCATTCTTGTTTAAATGTGAAAACAATTCTTTTAAACCTCTTTGGGAACACATAGTCCCCATATACTTCTTTGAAGAAATAACTTCAAACTTCACTCTTTACTGAACTCAAAACTTAAGTCTTAAAATAAAGGTGAAATGTTTGTAAAAGACTTATGAAAACTTGAAATGACTCCTCTTATTTGACTCTTGAATTCTCTTAACTTTAATTCTTAATTGCTCTTGACTTGACTCTTAACTAATTCTTGAATTGAATTATGGATTCAAGGAATTAGATTTGTGTTTGAAAAGATCTCATAATGTTTAGGAATGATTCTAGATAGCTAAAAATGATAAAAAATCTAAAAAAATTAGAATTTGAAGGTCGGTCCGCGACGCGAAGGCACAATTTAATTTTTGTTATGAAAACGTCTTTTGAGGCAGAACACCTCGTGTAAGATCCGCGACGCGGAACAAAATTTTTATTCTGGGAACAGGTCGCTCGACGCGCTCTTATGTCCAGATTTCGCACGTCGAAACTTCTTCTTCGTTTTTTCTTCCCCAATTCACTCAAACTCTATTCTTTTTCTTAAATCTCTTTTAGATACAGATACCCGTCAAATTTACCTAAGAACCTAACCTGAAGCAACCTTATAATGCAACGTAACTAATTCAAAAACTAAACAACTCATGCAATTCAAGAAAAACACATGAATTCAAGAAAAAGGTATCAAGTTATCAATATTCTAATGATTTTATGACGAACCCAAACTAAAATAATATGATTGGCACATGGGAAAAGGATTCCAACGTTATGAGAGCCTCACATACCTGTTTGAAGCAAGTTCCTTAGCGAAAACACCAACGTTCTTGGTTGATCTTGATGGTTTTGCCCCTTTTCCCTTCTTTGTTTCTCTTCTCCTGTCTCCTTAGCCCTAGCGTGAAAATTCTAAATTTCTAAAACTGACCAAGTTGAGTCTTGACCAATATTAAAATCCAAAAATGAAATAAAATAACAAGGTATCAAAAAGACTAAAATACCCTTAAAAATACTGGATTGGACATTTTTTAATCTGACGGCCCAATTTCAAAACGGCATAACGCACTTATAAAAAGTCAAAATTCCGCAAACTTGGCGGCGTTGGAAAGATCGTTCCAACCATATCTTGAAGTACCTCTAACTCATCCTGAGCTAGAAGTTATGGTCATTTTGAAAATGACCAATAACTTACTTTTAACTTACTTAAAAGTTTTCCAGATTTCCTTACACTTTCCAAAATTAATGCTTTTGATTTTGATTTGCAAGGAAAGAGAAATATTACAAATATATGTTCATTGAATTCTCTCTCTCTCTCTCTCTCTCTATATATATATATATATTATTTTTTGAAAGAAATCAAAAAGATTGAAGCAATATCATATTGATACACGATAAATTTCATCCCAATCTCAATCAAAAACATATTCCATGGGAAAGGGAGTGTTCTAGTCTTTCTCTCGTAGCTTTTTGATCTTATACAAAATTTATAATCATACTTTACCCTGAATCTAGTCTATATATCCAAAAAGTGGTGGGGGCAACTATAGAAGGGAAGGTCACAATAGCTACAATATAGGAAAATATAGATCTAGAAAAAATAGAATGGAAAAGGCGAGTTTGAGGTTTTGTGAGAGATTAGAGGTTTTCCGATCAATCTTTGATAGAAATCCAATTTCGCTTTTTTTTAGATTTGCAGAGACATGTGAGGTTTAACTTCGATCTCATTCTCATTTTTCCAATAGCACCTTTATTGAAAATATATAAGAATTATTTCTTTGTGTGAATGTGAATCCTAATTTTACGACTGAGTTGTTAACTAAAAAAATCAGTTAATCTCTTCATATGACCTATAAAAAAAATCAATTTCTTAATTAAAATTTTATCGGGCCTTTTATTAATTACTCTAATAGAAAAATCAGTATAAAGTTCATTTGGGCCTAAAGCCCAAATCAAAGCAACTTCACATAGATATAGGAGACCAGCCCTGGTCCACTCCCTCTCCTTTAAATATCTCCCTTAAGATTAGGGTTTTATTTCCGCCCCACACTCTTCATTTTCTCAACACCTGCACAACGTCTGCGTTGTGGTCTAACAAGAAACTCCGCCTCCTCTTTTATATGTCATCAACTTCCTTGGTTATCAGATAACAATACAAAGTACTCTTTTCTCTGCGTTTTCTGTTTTTGTTGTTTTGTGTAACACTAGAGTCTTTTGCCCTTAGTTGTGCTCTCCCGTACAATGGTTTGTGCTCTTGATGTTTTACAAATAGAAACCATCTATGAGATGAAAAATAATCTGTTAATTGTTTTATTTATGAAAAGTTGTGACATTCTTAATTATTTTATTTTTTTAGAAAAAATAAGAGGTGTTTGTTGTGTTGATATGTTTATTACTAATGGGTGTTAAAGATGGATTGAAAATTCTTTGTAAGGCTTGAGTTGGAAAAACTTTGCTGGTGAGTTCACTTTCATACATTGAGCTTTATCATGTTTAGTGATTATTTATGGCGATAAATATTTGAAATAAAATTAGTTAAATTGTTGAGTTTAAGTTTGATGTGTTCTTTGTTTTTATCCCTATTTAGTTTGGGTTCTTTGTTTGCAATGATCTGAAAAATAAAATTGTTAGATATTGATTTGTTTAAATTGATTTGTCATTGGAGAAATAAGTCTTGAATAAAACCTAATTTATTTCACAAATTAGAGAGATGTCGTAAATCATGTGTTCCTACTGAAATTTCCTCAAATACATATTAGTTTATTCCATTTGGGTTCAGGGTGTATTTTCGAAGCATGGAGAGTATTTTTTGGGACCTATACAAATGTTTTAAGCCCTATTAATAAACGTGAGAAGAGTTAGATATGATATGATCTCCCTATTTTTGATGACGTAAAATTGTGTGAATACTTGAAAAATGTAAATGATATTAGTCAATCCAATGTCTTGCGCATAACAGATTCCCTTTTGATTGATGTTTTTATTATTATTTTTCTTTAAACATATGGAAAATGTGCAAAAAATATGGTTCTCCTGTCTAATTGTTTGAAGAATGTTCATTTGTTCTACATAGTATGACTTATGCCCTAGAGATAACAATATCCCCCATTGAAATAAAATAAAATTAAAATTCTTTGTTTTGTTCGATGAATATATGCTAGATGTAGGTAGAAATAGATGGATTGAATTAAGACCTCTCTTTTCTTATTCTTTTATCAGAAGAAAAGGAGATCTCCTAAATTACACTATAGAACAGGAACCCAAAGAACGTTATAAAAAATACAAACACAAAAAATGAAAATAAAAGAACGACTGAGTCAAGATAGAATTGTTATATAAAAAAAGGAATATCAAGATGCACATCTACTTAAAGAAGGGAGATCCCAAAAATTACTCCTTTTCATTTTATTTTTATTGCTTTCATAGGTTATTTAGATAGATAAGGATCTATATAACATAGATCCATTCAATCATTTGATCAAAAATATCATCACATAATGGTAATACAATTGATCAATTCAGTATAATAAATGAAACTTTTTTAAATAGTTCTAATTATCTTCAATCCATTTTTCATCGATTATTCTTTAGTTATTTTGATATTTTTTGTTGAAGGGCGAGGACCCTTTAATATTTCTTTTTACCTTTGTTAAGATAAAAATAGGAAAACATTAGAAAAAGCATGATAAAGCAACCTTTCTTTTCTCTCCTTAATTTTCATTGTTACAGCAGAAAGAATCAGTGTGTATTGGTCCAATCTAGCATCAACATGATTACTTCATAGAAAGTGATATTTAATATTACCATGGTCCCTCACTCTTTTTTTTTGCTTATTTAACTGATTAATTAGAGATTATTGACAAAATGGAACCATCTTCTGTAAATTGGCTTCCAAACTATACCATTTGCTCGGTATCTTGATGTTCATATTTCCCAGACTGTTGCAGACCAGAAGCAGGCATACCAGAAGAAGCTGCTTCTATCACGGTGGTTCCTTCAACAGTACTTGATAATTTGTTAGTTAGTAGAATTTTTGATAGGATTGCAATAAGTTGACGAAGAAATCTTACAACCTAAGCAAGAACCAGGTTCTTGTTAAATTTGCAGAGATAGAAATGCAACACAAAAAATAGAGATTTTATCATGGAAACATACCTTGCTCAAGGGAAGAAAAACTACGACCTACACTAGTAGGAGTTTTCACCAAAACTTCACTAACTCCAAAAAGAAACTTTAGATTATAACTCTATAATCAAAGGGACTAACTCTAGTACCTCTACTCAACAGTTTACTCAAACTATTCAATGATTAACTATAATCAAAAACCATAATCTCGAAGAAGTCAAACCCACTTCTTGTTACAATTCTCTCAAACTCTATTTCACACTTGGAACAATTATACCTAAACAATATTCTAAGATGAAACAATGCAAACTATTCTTTAGAAATTAAACCAACCCTAGTTCTTCTTTCTTTTGCCGTCTTGATCTCTTTAGTCGTTCTGCCCTTGCTGGAAAAATCTCTCGATTGTAGATTGCAAAAACCCATTTTTCTTTCTTGAATTTATCCTTTTATAGAGGTGGTTAAACCCTAGTTTACTACCAGAAGGAAAGTAATTCTTTAGTATTCATTTACCGTATAGGATTCGTTTCCCTTATTCTTTTCCATATTTGTCAGTGTTTATGTTTAAACATATTTTCCTTCTTTTAATCTGTATGTGCAGTTCCTTCCCGCACATTTATCACAGTGCCGGTACATGCTCGTGAACCTGGTTCATTTTTTCATAATCAAAAGTATATTCAGAATATTTTCAAGTAATCAATTTTCCCCTTTTCGGTGATGATAAATACACTCCTTCACTGTACACGTTTTCTGTAATAAAGCAGTACAACCAACAAACAAAAACAACTTCCCCTTTTGACACATCAAAATCAGTATGAAGATAAGATACACAACTTGAACAAATGAAAGAACAAAATCTAAAGATATTAGCCATCCAAATAAGAAACAAAGAGAGCACCCAGGGATTAGGCATAAAAGCACAATAAAAAAAGGAAGAACATCCATTAAGTCCCGTATGGGCACTAACATATTGTCACAACAACAGACAAAATACAGTAATTATAACCATTGTCTTTAAAGAAGCAAAAAGAGAACCAAAAGGAACAAGGATAGGATTTAAGTGTGAGAAGGAGAAGGAGGTGGGGTTGGAGGGTTGTGAGAGGATACTAGGAGCTGTAACACACGATCCATATGAGCATTATTTTTCTGTTCCTGGAGCAGGTGGTCCTTCAACCTGATCACTTCTCCTAACAACTCAACTAGAGCAGTCTAAAAAGTCTCATTTTCATCTTAAAGCACTGCATTTTGGTCCCTAGTAGCATGAAGATCTTTGCGGAGGATGGAAATTGGGCCAATAGCCCAAGGAGCAGGTCCAGGAGCCTGATTATCAACACGTATACTTGAACATTCAGCAAGGGTGGACCTAGTGATCATAGCCTTTTTGCTAAGTGGGTGAACTTCTCCAAGAGGCACCCCAAAAGCATTGAACACCAAGGTAAGTAAGTTCTCAAAGGCCAACTGATAAGGATCAGGTTTAGGATCAACTACCCTTGCCATGTGTTGAATCATCAAAGAGGGCCAAGCAATAGGCTCCTCTTGCTCCAGTGCATTTGCTATCCTCATATCCCCGACGCAGGCTTCATGACGCCTCTCCCCTCTTGGCATAGTCCCTTTGTGCACTATCCCATACAATAGTTCGTGAAAGGGTTCCATTTCACCTTTAATAACCTTCCTAGGGTGTGTAGCGACACGCTCTTGATTGAATTTGGATGTCAGCATACAATTCTAATCTTTCTTCCACAGTTGTCAACCATCCCAATAGTCGAACCATGGAAGATGTCCCCAATCGAACATGATCAAACACCAATTCCATTCCATTCATAGAAGAGGTAGAAATATTGTCCTCTAACACATTAAGATTTACATAGAACTCAACAACCTCTTTTTCATATGCCAACAATGAAGTATCAAAAAACACATCTGCCCATCCCTGAAACTGGAGTAGCCTAAGTACCTTTTGAACTACGATAAATTACCTAACGTTAGGATCAAATGTCCTACCCCTAAGAACTGCTTTAGACCCAAAATACCTCTCCTTTCCCATTTTGAAGAACTTGGCCATATTTTTACTAATTCATTGGGAGAGTGAGATAAGTCAGATGGTATAGATGCACAAGCCTCATTAGGGATGGAGGAGAGACATGAAGAAGTGTTGCGGAAGCCGAATATATAGAGAGTGATAGAATCACAACTGCTATATCTGAAGGTAGCTAATAAATAGTAAATGAGACAACAATAAAAAGAACACCAGAAATTAACGAGGTTCGGCAAACTTTTGTTTTCTTTTGCCTAGTCCTCGGACACAACCAACCAATATTTATTTCACTCCAAAAGAGTACAAGTGAAATACTACAAGAGAGAAAGAAGAACAAATGCCTTAGGAGATGAGAATACAAGTGAGAGGTGTGTTTTACAAATGAATTAGGAGCTACCTATTTATAGGAGTGAATTCTTCCTATTGATGTCATCCATGACATCACAATATGTCAAAATGTCAAGATTTACCTTGTGAAACCAATTTATTGTTCACCTAAATTTCACCTACAAAAGGTGCTATCTTTGACTTTTCTACCAATGAAGAATTATCCTCCTAACTACCATATCTTCTCATTAATCCATTTTTGAATTTTGTCAAATTTAACAAATCTCCACCTTGGCAAGATTCTCCATTTTCAACTTTCTCTCAACAACAATTTTGATTGTGTCTTCAACCTCAATCTTCAATGTTCAACAATGTTGATCAAGTTCAAACAATGTTGAAACTTGATCGCAGTCACCACTTTTGTCAACATATCGGCAGGATTATCCGTAGTATGAATTTTCTGCAGTATGACTCCACCATCTTCTATGATATCTTGTATGAAATGATATCGGACGTCAATGTGCTTCGTCCTTGCATGATAAACTTGGTTCTTTGCTAATTGAATAGCACTCTGACTATCACAAAATATTGTGATTCCTTCTTGTCCAATACCAAGCTCTCTAAGCAATCCTTGAAGCCAAATTGCTTCCTTCGCAGTCTCTGTAATTGTCATGTACTCTGCCTCAGTGGTAGACAAAGCTACTGTTGACTGCAAAGTAGACTTCCAACTGACTAGTGCATTTGCAATAGTGAAAACATAACCAGTAGTTGATCTTCGTTTGTCCAAATCACCTGCATAATCTGAGTCACAATATCCAACAAGATATTGACTATCTTTCTGCTCGAAAACCAAACCAACATCTACAGTATTATGAATATACCATAGAATCCATTTTACAGCCTACCAATGATCCTTTCCAGGATTGTGCATGTACCTGCTTACAACTCCAACAGCGTGTGAAATATCTGGCCTTGTGCAAACCATTGCATACATCAAGCTACCAATAGCATTCGCGTATGGTACTCTTGACATATATTCTCGTTCAGCTTCATTCTTAGGTGACATAGCATCACTAAGCTTAAAATGAGGAGCAAGCGGAGTGCTAACCGACTTCGTTTTTTCATTCATACCAAATCGGTTTAGTACTCTCTTCAAATATTCTTTCTGAGATAAATAGATTTTCTTTGAATGTCTATCTCTTTTTATCTCCATGCCAAGAATCTTCTTTGCCTCACCCAAATCCTTCATCTCAAACTCCTTTCTTAGTTGAATCTTTAGCTTCTCAATTTCCTCTTGACTTTTAGAATCTATCAACATATCATCAACATATAGGAGAAGATATATAAAGGAATTATCTTCTAGCTTGCGCAAATACACACAATGATCGTATTTGCTTCTTATGTACCTTTGCTGCAACATAAACTTGTCAAATCATTTGTACCATTGTCTAGAAGATTGTTTCAATCCATACAATGATTTTTCAAGTTTGCACACCATATTTTCTTTTCCATCAACTTTGAATCCTTCTGGCTGAGTCATATAGATTTCCTCTTCCAAGTCTCCATGTAAAAAAGCAGTTTTTACATCCAACTGAACTAGTTCCAAATTCAACTGTGCTACCAAAGCCAACAAAACTCTAATGGGGGAGTGTTTCATAACTGGAGAAAATACCTCATTATAATCAATTCCCTCCTTTTGAGCATATCCTTTGGCCACCAATCTTGCTTTGTAGCGAACATCTTCTTGGTTAGGAAATCCCTCTTTCTTTGCAAATACCCATTTGCACCCAATTGCTTTCTTGCCCTCTGGGAGATTGGCCAATCTCTATGTATGATTCTGATGAAGGGATTGCATTTCTTCATCCATGGCATTTCTCCACTTATCTTCTTGTGAACTTTGGACTGCGTCTTTATAAGTGGTAGGAATGTCATCGGCTGCAATTGAGTTAGCACAAGCCACCATATCTGTGAGTTGAGCAGGTTGTCTTATTGTCCTTTTTGGCTTGCTCGTTGCTATTGATTCAAGTTGTGGTTGAGGTTCTTGAGATGGAACCTCCTCTTCGACTGGCTCTCCTTCAAGAGGAAAATCTTTTGTTGTTTCCTCGTTTGATCCTTGTGTTGGGAAAATTATTTTTCCCTCAAACTCCACCTGCTTTGAAGCACCATCAATTTGTTTGGCTTCTTCAAGTGTTACCTTATTTGCCAAGGCAGATTCATCAAAGGTAACATCCCTGCTGAAAGTAACTTTTCTTGTCTCTGGACACCATAAACGGTATCCTTTGACTCCAGAAGTAATTCCCAGAAATAAAGATTTCTTTGCTCTTGGGTCCAATTTTGACTCTCTTACATGATAATATGCAATTGAGCCAAATACATGTAAAGAACCATAATCTTCAGCAGGTTTTCCATACCATTTTTCAAATGGTGTCTTCCCACCAATAGCAGCAGATGGTAGATGATTAATGAGGTGGCACGTATATGTTATTGCCTCAGCCCAAAATTCTTTGCCCAAGCCAGCATTGGACAACATACACCGAACTTTCTCCAGCAAAGTTCGGTTCATGCGTTCTGCCACTCCATTCTGTTGTGGTGTATTTCTGACGTTGAAATGTCTGACGATGCCATTTTCCTCACAAATATTTTGAAAAAGATCATTTTTGTATTCGCCACCATTGTCTGTGCGAAGAAACTTGATCTATCTGCCACTTTGAGTTTCTATCATCGCCTTCCATTTGAGAAAATTCCCCAAACTTCATCTTTTGTTTTCATCGTATACACCCACAATCTTCGAGAAAAGTCATCAACAAAGGTTACAAAATAGTGTTTCCCACCTAATGAAGGTGTTTTGGAAGCACCCCAAACATCCGAATGAACATAATCCAAAATACCTTTAGTATTATGGATAGCTGTTCCAAATTTAACCCTTGTTTGCTTTCCCTTGATACAATGCTCACAAAACTCCAAGTTGGAAGTTTTTACTCCTTTTAGCAATCCTTGATCCGATAAAGTTTTCAAGGATTTCCCTCCAGCATGTCCCAAGCGCATATGCCACAGCTTGGTCATTTCTGCCTCATTCTCGTCATTGGATGTTGTTGCCGCTGTCCCAATAACTGTACTACCTTGATAGTGGTACATGTTATTATTTTTTTGAATTGCCTTCATTACCACCAGTGCACCAGAGCATATTCTCATCACGCCATTATCTGCAATGACTTTGAACCCCTTTGATTCTAGGGCTCCAACAAAAATGAGATTTTTCTTCAAATTTGGTACATATCGAACATCTGTTAATGTTCTACTTAATCCATCATGGTTCCTTAATCGGATTGAACCAACACCATATGCGGTAAGAGGATTATTGTTTGCAGTGTGAATAACTCCACATTCTCCTTCTTGTAAATCAATAAACCAGTCCCGATTGGGACACATATGATAACTACAAGCTGAGTCCATCAACCATACATCAGATGATTTAGATGGATCTGTTGTAACTAGTGAGTAATCGGAGTCATCACAATCAGCCACATTTGAATCCATGACAGCCTTCCCATTATTTGGTTTGGCTTTGCTATTCAACTTTGGGCAATCTTTCTTCCAATGCCCTTTTTCTCGGTAAAAGGCACATTCATCTTTGCTGAGTCTCGATCTTGACTTGGATCTCCCTTTCTTCGTTCTTATATGATTTTGAGAACGACCTCTCGCAACTAGTGCTTCTGCTTCTCTGCCTTTTTGTTTTTCTCTCTTTCTTTGTTCATAACTGTATAAGGCAGAACAAACTTCTTTGAGAGATACTTCATCATTCCCATTCAGTAGAGTCGTTTCAAGATGCTCGAACTCATCGGGAAGTGAACTTAACAACATTAAGGCCATATCTCCATCTGTAAAAGTCACGTCCATATTCTGCAAATCTTTTGCCAACTTATTAAAGATGGTTATATGATCATTCATTGTGCTACCAGGAATATAAGTGAAGAGTAACAGTCTTCTTTTCATGTAAAGTTTATTTTGACTGTTTTTCTTCAAGAATTTCTCCTCCAATGAATTCCATAATTTATTTGCAGATGTTTCCTTCGTGTATGGATATTTTTGTTCTCTTGCAAGGTAAGATCGAATGGTACAGCAAGCAACACGGTTGATAATCTTCCAATCTTCTTCTCCTACACCGTCTGGTTTCTTTTCTTCAATGGCAATATCTAGCCCATGTTGAAAAAGAACATCAAGGACTTTGCCTTGCCACATTTCGAAATGTCCTGACCTGTCTAAAATTTCAACTGCAAATTTTGCATTTGACACAATTTTTGTCATAAGCGAAGATGCCAATGATGACGTATTATTGACACTTGATGTGGACTCATCATTTTTCTTGTCTCCCATTTTACTATAAATACTATTTACTAGCTAACAATATAAAGACCAAAGTAAATCTTTTTCTGATGTGGAAGTTCAGACTATGCTGCAACCACAGAGCATACTCAGATAATACCTTGGCTCCGATACCAATTGTTGCGGAAGCCGAATATATAGAGAGTGATAGAATCAAAACTGCTATATCTGAAGGTAGCTAATAAATAGTAAATGAGACAACAATAAAAAGAACACCATAAATTAACGAGGTTCGGCAAACTTTTATTTTCTTTTGCCTAGTCCTCGGACACAACCAACCAATATTTATTTCACTCCAAAAGAGTACAAGTGAAATACTACAAGAGAGAAAGAAGAACAAATGCCTTAGGAGATGAGAATGCAAGTGAGAGGTGTATTTTACAAATGAATTAGGAGCTACCTATTTATATGAGTGAATTCTTCCTATTAATGTCATCCATGACATCACAATATGTCAAAATGTCAAGATTTACCTTGTGAAACCAATTTATTATTCACCTAAATTTCACCTACAAAAGGTGCTATCTTTGACTTTTCTACCAATGAAGAATTATCCTCCTAACTACCATATCTTCTCATTAATCCATTTTTGAATCTTGTCAAATTTAACAAGAAGTGCAATGCGAAAGAATGCCTTCTTTTTGGAGTCCTTGGGTAGTGAAAGATGAATAACTTGAACTAAGAGAAAGTGAAGTAATACTTGGGAAATTCCGGTATTCATTAAAGACTTCGCACATAACCCTGCTTATTCTTTTCTAATACAATACTAAGGCCTCATATCTGTAATCATTATTGCTTTATTTGGTGGACTCATTGAGTTAGGCTTGACTAGCACTATGTGTGAAAGGAGCCTTAAAGATGGTCAGCTTTATGGAAACATGTTTACGAAGTATATTGGAGATATTTTGATGGATTTGACTTAGTGGGATATCGTCAAGGTTAAGATGTGGTGAGGCAATGGGATTAAAGCTAAAAGGTTTGAGGGAAGAGGGTTCAGTGAATAGTGGGGGGAATGGAGGCTTCTGTGGTGAGTGGTGGAGATAAAGAGTAGAGGGGAGTTGAGGTCAAAAAAAGGAGATTAGGGTTATGGTTTTCTGATGGAGATGGAGAAAGCGAAGGGGCGAAGGTTCGCAAGAGGCAAAAGTGGATAAGAGAGATAATGGTTGAGCCCAGCCGAAGATGGCTGACGATGTGGAGGGGATTGGTCAGTGGAGGTGGTGGTGGGGTTCACTCTCCCCAAAGGAAATGCCTAAGATGAGCCTGGAAGTGAAGCATTTTCTGATGAGGAAGTAATGCCCTCATTTTCGGAAGTTTCATACCTCAACTATTTCTCATTCTCATTCACATACCTAAACTATCACTCCCTTTGTGTGAAAACACACCTGTAAATAAACTTTACTTTCACACATAAAAAAGACAGACAATATCAATCAAACAAGTATTGATTTAGGTCAATTAGTATTATCCTACGTGTGATCGTAAAATAAATTAATGAAAGAGACTGTTATAATTATTAAATTAGATATATATCCTACTTAAAATACTAAAAAAAACAATGGAAAAACAAAGATCAAGAAATTCATAAATGTAACCTAGCTATAAATCTGATGTCGAATTTAAACAAATAACAAATAATATTAAAATATAAAAAAAAGAGGAAAGTGTATTACCTATGTTGAGCATCGACTTGAAAGTTCGAGTTGACAAACTTGTCCGGGTTCCACCTTTTCTCAATGAATCGAAAAGACAAAGAAGGAAAAAGAATTTAAACTATGAACGGAAATTTTTACAACTCAACTTTTTCCCTTTTTGGGGTGTGAAAACCACATGAAAACAATGAATGGGTCGGGTTAAATCTGTATGAAATAGGATAAATTAAGATTTAATGGTCAAAATTAACACACATAAATTATCACATTTCTGTAAGTTTCATATGCTTCACCTATCCATTTTTTAATTTATCTACCTAACCTATCATTCCTTTTGAATTAAAACACACCTTGATGTTGAGTTGACCAAATATTTATTCCCCATCCACAATAGGCGCATGTAGGCCAACTCATCATCAAGGTGCGCTTTAACATAAAGGGAGTGATAGGTTTGGTAGTTAAATTTAACAATGGATAGATGAAGTATGAAACTCGCTGAGATGTGTTAATTTATGTGTGTTTTCACCATTAACTTTTATTTTATCCTATTTCATACGGTTTTAACCCGGTCCATTCATTGTTTTCATATGATTTTCACATCCCCAAAAGGGAAAAAATTGGGTTGTAAAAATTCGTTCATAGTTTAAAATTGTTTCCTTCCTCACGTTTTCAATTCAAGGAGAAAAGGTGGAACTCGAACAAGTTCGTCAACTCGAGTTTTCAGTCGGCGCTCAGCAACGGTAATGCACTTTCCTTTACTATCTTATTTTAAGATTACATGTTATTTGTTTAAATTCAACATTAGATTTTGTAGCTAGGTTGCATTTATGAATTTCATGATCTTTGTTTTTGCATAGTTGTCTTTATTGTGAGTTTAAGGTTCAGTAGGATTTATATCTAATTTAATTATCATAACAATCTCTTTCATTTATATATTTTACGATCTCATGTAGGCTATAATAAAAATTGACCTAATTTAATACTTGTTTGATTGATATTAATTGTCTGTCTTTTTTATATGTGTGAAAGTAAAGGTTATTCACTCAGTGTTGAGGTGTGTCTTAACACAAAGGGAGTGATAGTTTAGATAGGTAAACAGAACAAGAAATAGTTGAGGTATGAAAGATCCCTATCCATAGTCTTGAAAAAGAAGAGAAAACAATATATTTTGCTGAAGTGATTTTCTTTATTCACAATCTGATATATATACAACCTGATACAAATCAATCTAGATAGCTTTAGGTATGAAATCGTGATCCCCAATTAATGGGATTTGATCTATAAATATGGAAACTAAATATACAAGAATATATGTACAAGATATGTATTTCTCAACACTCCCCCTCAAGTTGGAGAGTGAATATATGAAATCCCAACTTGTTGCGCAATGTTACAAATTGATCTTTTCCCAAAGCCTTTGTAAAGATGTCTGCTAATTGAAAGTGTGTAGGAACATATGAAGGGCTTATTAGTTTTACTTGCAACTTTTCTCGAACTATGTGGCAGTCTATTTCAATATGTTTTGTTCGCTCATGAAAGACTGAATTTGCAGCAATATGTAAGGCAACTTGATTGTCACAAAATAGTTTTGCAGGAGTCACATTTGAGATCCTTAAGTCTTGAAGTATATAGCTTAACCATGTAAGTTCTAACTAAGTGTTCGCCATAGCTCGATCTCTGCCTCTGCTGATCTCGAAACAACTAATTGTTTCTTTGATTTCCATGAGATAAGTGAATTTCCAAGAAAAATACAGTATCCTGTGACAGACCTTCTTATGGCTCGACAACTACCCCAATCTGAATCACAAAAGGCCTTTAAGATTGTTTGTGGAAGGAAATAACAAACCTTGTCCGGGAGTAACCTTGATATATTTGAGAATTCGCACAGCAGTATCCCAATGAGGCTTTCTAGGCTCTTGCATAAATTGGCTAAGTGTCCGAACAGAATAAACAATGTCAGGCCTTGTGACGGTGAGATAAATCAACCTACCAACTAGTCTTTTGTATTTTGTTGGATCATTCAACACAATTCCATCTGTAAAAGTTAGCTTCAAATTTTGTTCCACTGGAAACTTTTCAGGCCTAGCTCCTAAGATTCCGGAATCTTGCAAAATGTCTAATATTTTCTCAGAGACATAAAGATGCCCTTCTTTGAACGAGAAAACTCAATACCTACTGTCCAAGATCTTGAATGCGGAAGCCTTTGAGAAGAAACCTTTTGATGCGTTCAATTTCTTGAAGATCATTTTTCTGTGAGAAGTATGTTGTCAACATATATAAGTATTGTTATGAATGATGAACCTTTCGCCTTGGTGAAAAGGGAATAATCAGCCTTTGATTATTGAAAACCAGCTTTACCAATAGCTTCTGAAAATGTGAGAAACCAATTTCTTGATGCTAGCTTAAGGACATACAAAGATTTGTGAAGCCAACATACAGTGTTCTCCCCCCATCGGCGCAGACCTGGTGGAGGCTCCATGTACACCTCTTCATGTAGGGCTCCATGAAGAAAAACATTTTGGACATCCAATTGATAAGCAAACCAATTTTTAGAAGAAAGAACTGTAAGCAGACAACGAAGTGTCGTCAGTATATGCCTTCGCTATTGGAGAAAAGGTTTCTTGATAGTCGATTCCCTCCATCTGAGTATATGCTTTTGCGATAAGATGAGCCTTATAACGCTCAATCGTTCCATCTAATTTGTATTTTACTTTATAAACCCATTTGCATCAAATGGGTTTTTGACCCACAGGGAGTGAAACTAAGCTCCAAGTCTTGTTATCTTTTAATGCTTCTAATTCAGCATTCATGGCTTGTCGCCAATGTGGATCAAGAACAGCCTGAGCATATGATGAAGGTTTTGTGTGATCTGTAATGTTAGCTAGGAAAATGCAATGTGCTGAAGATATGCGAGAGTAAGAAAGATAATGAGAAACAGGATATCGAGTACCTGATATTGTTGGACTTTGCATAGCAGAAGATTGATTGGATTCTGGCAATATGTAGTATTTATGCCATTCAGAAGTTGTTTTAGACGAGCAGATTTTCTTAAGGGAGGAGATGAAGGAACCACAACCTCTGAAGTGACTGAAATTCAAGAGCTTCATCAGACGTCAGATTTTGAACGAGTTGGTTGGGATTGGCAAGATTATCACCTGTTGTATTTTCAGATTGGGTGGGATTGCTGGAAATAATTTCAGATTGGGTAGGATTACTAGAAAAAATATCTGATTGAGTAGGATTGCTAGAGATGTCCTCTGTGATTCTGGGTTCATGAGATTCTACTCTCCAGATAGATTGAGGTTGAGGAGATGAGACATCTTTTATGACAGATGGTGGAGAGGACCAATTGTCAAATATACTAGAAGAGGATTGAGGTGATAATGAGGTCGAAGTTGGTGTAGCTGAACTAAAAGGGAAGACAGTTTCAGAAAATTTGACATCACGACTTACAAAAAATTGTTTGGTTTCCAAATCATAAAGCTTATAACCTTTTTGACCAGTAGGATAACCAACAAAGATGGAGAGTTTGGCTCGAGAATTAAACTTTTGCTTATGTTTAACAACAGTAACATAACACAAACAACCAAAAACTTTTAGGTGACTAAAGGATGGTGATTTATGATATAGAAGTTCATAAGGAGACTTAGAATGTAATAATGGAGTTGGTAAACTGTTAATAATATAGACAGCAGTCAAAACACATTCACCCCAAAAATTGATTGGCAAGTGAGCTTGAAAACGTAAAGCTCGTGCAACATTTAAAATAAGACGATGTTTGCGTTAAACTACCCCATTTTGTTGTGGAGTGAAAACACAAGTTTTTTGGTATTCAATTCCATGAGAGTTAAAAAAAAATTCATTGGTTCAAATTCTTTTCCATTGACTGTCCTAATTTTCTTAACTGAAGCATAAAATTGGTTTTTAGTAAATGATATAAAGGATTGCAAAATATGAGAAGTTTCAAACTTGTATTTCATAATAAATAACCAAGTACATCTTGTTAAATCATCTACGATAGTATGAAACAAACGAGCCCCTGAATCAGTAGGTACTCGATATGGACCCCAAACATCGCAATGTAATAAGTCAAATGGAGAACGAGTAGATCTATTACTCAACGGAAATGCAAGACGTGTCTGTTTAGCCAAAGGACAAACATCACAATTATTATCAAAGGAAACATTACGAGAAGGTAATAATGGAGCAATTAATCTAAGGCGAGAAGGTTATGGGTGTCCTAGATGCATTTGCCACAAATCTTTTGGTTGTGAAACTTGATTAGAGATTGGTGGTTTCTGTATTGATGACATGTAATACAGACCAACATGATGTTTAGACGAGCCAATCATCTTCCCCGTAGCCAAGTCCTGTAATACAAAAAAAATGGGAAACATAAGGGCACAACAGTTTAGGTCATTAGTGAGTTTGCTAACATACATTAAATTTGATCAAAAAGAGGGAACATGTAAAACATTGTTTAAGGTAATATCCGAGTTAAAAGGTATTTGTTGGGATATGCAGTGTTTTGATAAATGACAGAATGCATGGAACACGTTGGCAAAGTCAGCTCAAGAGAAACGTTTTCAAGAAAGAATTCTATCTTATAAAAGAGTCTCACTACAAGAAGAATTCAAAAGACGATAGAGGTATGAAACAAACTGGAGTCCTTCACGGAATAGAAGACTTCAAGAAGATAAGCATAAGCACAAGGAGAGGTGTTCATTGAAGTCACGCACTTACAAAGTAAAATACTGAGAGATTGATTTCTGAAGTGCTACTGATCAAACAACACAGAAAAGCAGATCTGGGTATTGTTCTTAGCATTTGTAATTTGTAGATCAGTAAGATATTCAGTAAGATATAAACTGATTTTAGGATTTTAGTCTTCAAGTTGAGGGCAACTCGAAGACATTTGGAACACATATCTTGGAGGTGTGTGGTAGAATTAAGACTAAGTAGTTGATATTTAGTTTAGAGAAACTATTGTAATCTTAATTGTTGTCTGGGGCTCGTAGTTGATTTAGTGAATTTGGGGTAAATCCTGTTGAGGAAAAGGTCGTGGTTTTTACACCTTTTGAGCCGGGTGTTTCCACGTAAAACACTGTGTTATTTACTTTACTGTCTCTACTCTTTTGTGAAACATGTTAGGCGACTTGGTTCTCTTAACAAAAGTCTAGTAAACGTAAAACAATCTAGGTTGTGTAGAATAACAATTAGTATCAGAGCGGCTTTTCTTGTCAAAAGTTAATCACTTAAGAATAGATCGAGATGAATTCTGCACCACCTATTGGTCACAGCGAAGGGCAATCAACTGTTAGACCCCCAATGTTCAATGGGTCTCACTTTGGCTGGTGGAAAGCATGCATGGAGGATTTCATTCAAGCGGATGATTATGAACTATGAGATAGGATTACTATGGGACCTACCATTCCTATGAAGATTGTTGATGGAGTTTCAGTACCAAAGGTAAGGATTGATTTCACTGCAGAAGATTTAGCTGCTCTCAGGAAAAATGCCAAGACCAAAAACATTCTTGTTTGTGGTCTTGAACCAGATGAGTACAACAGAGTTTCGAACTGTACTACGGCTAAACAAATTTGGGATGCACTGGTAAATTCTCATGAAGGAACAAGTCAGGTAAAGAAATTCAGAGTAGCCATGCTATTTACTAAATATGAAACATTCAAGATGAAGGAAGGCGAGCCTCTCTTAGAAATGACTACGAGACTCACTAAGTTGATAAATGAGTTGTCATCTCTAGGAAAAGCTCTCACTACTGAAGACCAAGTTGACAAGGTGCTAAGGATTCTTCCTAAAAACAAATGGGATGTGAAAGTAACTGTCATAAGAGAAGCGAAAGATATCTCTATCATGACACTTGATGAACATATGGGAAATCTCAGAACTTATGAGATGAATATGGATGAATCAAAAAGGGAATAGATGCTTAGTGAAAAAACACTAGCACTGAAAGTTTCTGATGGAGAAGATTCTGGAGATGAAATGACTTTCCTAGCAAGAAATCTTAAGAAGTATATCAAAAAGAATAAAGGAAATGAAAAGAAGGAAACAAATCAAAAAGGATGGGTAAATGATATATCTCAAAATGGATGTTACAAGTGTGGAAAATGGATTATCATGTTAAGAACTTCCCGCAATGGGAAGCTAACTGGAGGAAAGAAAGAATGGAAAAGGAAAGGAATTCAAAGAAAAAGGAGGAATATGCAATGGTAGCTGCTTGGGGTTCAGAAGATGGAGAATCTGATGATGAAATAGATGAAACAACATTCATGGCTCTAGGCGATTCAGACGCTGAAGACGATGAAAACTCTGAGGTTAGTATCACTGATCTTAAAGAAAAATTGCAGTCATTTTCTAAAAATAGATTAATTAGATTGATGAATGGGTTAATTGATGACCTTGAAGAATTAACATGCGAAAGAAATCATTTGTTTAAAGCTTTTACAGATCAAAAATTTGAGTACATGGAACTCAAAGAAAACAAAACTGTTACTTATAAACAAAACAGTTGTCTGAAGAAACATGTTGGAAAGCTTGAGTCATCAAACCTGGATCTTAAGTCTGAAATCTTAAGAATGACAGTTACTGAAAAAGAAAAAATGAGTGAAACAAAAGAATACCTTGAGAAAGAGTTGAATCAATGTAAAAATAATTATTTTGCTGAAAAAGAAAATGTGAGAAAATTAAATATAGAAATCTCTAAGATAAAAGTTAGGCTTGAAAGAGAAAATAGATGGACTAACTCATCGAGAATTGTTAATCAATTAAGTTAGAGAAATCACAATGAGAGAGCAGGTATTGGCTTTAATAATGATAAGATTGTTACAACTGATTTGTGCTATTTTTGCAGCAAACTTGGGCACCCAACTGTTGAATGTCCTGTTGACAGTAAGCATAGCAACAAAAATGTTGAAATAGCAACAAATTATGTCAAATCAATCAGCAAATCAGAAATAATATTTGGCTGCCAATGTGGACAAAAACAAAATGTTATTCATCCCTTCTATCATCAAAAAGGACCCAAGCTCGTATGGGTTCCTAAACCTAATCTTTAAAATGCTTGCAGGTAAAAGTAATGGTACATGGATAGTGCTTGTTCAAAGCATATGACGGGAAACAAGCATCAATTCCTTTCACTCACTGCATACAAAGGGGGGAATGTGTCATTTGGAGATGGAAAGAAAGGGAAAATTGTAGGAGTTGGAAAGATTGGACAAACTGAATCCAAAGCCTTGGAGGAAGTATATCATGTGGATGGGCTAAAGCATAATCTTCTCAGCATTTCTCAACTATGTGACAAAGGTAACAAAGTAATTTTTACATATGAAGGTTGCAGGGTTGAGAAGCTGGACACAAAAGAGTTTATTTTAACTGCCAAAAGACACAACAAAGCTGATATCATGGGAATGCATGGAATAACTCTGAAGTGCCTTAGTGCAATTGCTAATGATCCCTTACTATGACACAAAAGACTTGGGCATGCGAGCTTGAAACAATTGAACAACCTGTTAGAAAAGGATATGGTTATAGGTCTACTTAAAACCAAATTAAAAAATGACAGTGTTTGTGGTGTATGTGTACGGGGGAAGCAAGTGAGATCATCATTCACGCCAAAGAATCAGCTAAGTACAACCAAGTGCCTTGAACTGATTCATATGGACTTATGTGGACCTATGAGAGTAAGAAGCAGAGGAGGTAAGAAGTACATCTTTGTCATTGTAGATGATTTTTCTAGATTTACTTGGACATTATTCTTAGCTTCTAAAGAAGAGTCCTTTGAGACTTTTTCTATTTTTATAAAAAAATTAGAAAAAACTCTTGGGACTATCCTTGATTTCCATGAGATCTGACCATGGAACAGAATTTGAAAATGCAAATTTCCTGGAATTCTGTTCATTACATGGTGTAGATCATAATTTCTCTGCTCCCAGAACCCCTCAACAAAATGGAGTAGTTGAAAGGAAAAATAGAACTCTAGAATACATGGCCAGAACAATGATGATTGCAAATAATCTTGAAAAAAAATCTCTGGGCTGAAGCCATTAGTACTGCATGTTACATTGTAAACAGATGCATGACACGCCCCATCCTAGAGAAGACTCCCTATGAATTACTCAAAGGTAGAAAACCGAATATTTCTCACCTTAGGACTTTTGGTTGCAGATGTTATATTCATAATAATGGCAAAAATAACTTTGGTAAGTTCGATCCAAGAAGTGATGAGGGAATCTTCTTAGGATATTCATCACACAGTAAAGCATATAGCGTATTGAATAAAAGAACAAAATGTGTTGAATAAAGTGTGCATGTTGTATTTGATGAAAATTGCTCTGTGTTTGAGACAAACATGCAGGGCGACAATGAAATTGAGGAGTACAGACAGGAACAAGTCGATCAACATGTTCACTCTGTTGAACAATCAGGAAGCACACAGTCAGGGGAACTATAAGTCAATATACTGGTCAGTTGGAGGAACATAATGATGTAGAAAATGCTGCTACCTCTCAAGGGTTGACTGTAAAAAGCTACAAGTTCAAGGATCACATCCTATTGATAATGTTCTTACAAATCTGACCTCTGGAATCACTACCAGGTCAGGCTTAAAGAACCTTTGTGATTTTCAAGCATTTGTGTCCATGGTTGAGCTCAAAAAGGTGAAAGAATCTCTTCTGGATAAAGATTGGATTCAAACAATGCAAGAAGAACTTAACCAATTTGAGAGAATCAAGGTATGGCATCTTGTTCCACCACCTGAAGGAATAACAACAATTGGAACAAAATGGGTGTATAGGAACAAGCTGGATGAGAACGGAATAGTCACTCGAAACAAAGTAAGATTTGTGGTTCAGGGATATAATCAAGAAGAAAGAATCAATTATGATGAGACTTTTGCTCCTGTAAAAAGACTTGAAGCTATTCGATTACTTATTTCCTTTGCTATGTTTAAAGAATTTACTCTCTATCAAATGGATGTAAAGAGTGCATTCTTGAACGGATATTTTAAAGAAGAAGTATATGTAAAACAACCACCTGGATTTGAATATCTTGGGTTATTTAATCATGTCTACAAACTGGATAAAGCTTTGTATGGGTTGAAGCAAGCTCCAAGAGCATGGTATGAAAGGCTATCAAAGTTTCTCTTAGATCATGGACATTCCAGAGGTAAAATCGACAATACTCTTTTTCTTAAAACAAATGGAAAGGATTTGCTGATTGTGCAGGTCTATGTGGATGACATAATTTTTGGATCTACAAATAGCTTAATGACCAAAGAGTTTGTTGACCTTATGAGTGGAGAATTTGAAATTAGTATGATGGGAGAGCTAAGTTTTTTTCTTGGATTACAAATCAAGCAAACTCCCACAGGTACCTTGATTCATCAGCAGAAGTATGCGAAAGAACTGCTCAAAAGATTCAACATGAATGATGCAAAGGAAATTGATACTCCCATTGCTACAGCCACTAAGCTAGATATGGATGAAACAGGTGTATCTGTTGATCAGAAGTTGTATAGATGAATGATTGGGTCTCTCTTGTATCTTACTGCGAGTAGACGTGATATTGTGTTTAGTGTTGGACTCTGTGCCAGGTTTCAAGCAAATCCCAAAGAATCTCATATTAAATCTGTTAAAAGAATTTTCAGGTATCTCAAAGGAACTACATATTTGGGACTCTGGTACTCAAAAGGAAGCAATTTCAATCTGGTTGGTTATGCGGATGCTGATTATGCTGGATACTTGGTTGATAGAAAAAAGCACCACAGGTATGGCTCACTTCCTTGGAACATGTTTGATATCTTGGTCCACCAAGAAACAAAACTTTGTGGCCTTATCAACTGCAGAGGCTGAATACGTGGCTGCTGGATCTCGTTGTGCTCAACTGCTATGGATTAAACAACAATTGTTAGACTTTGGCATGAAAGTTGGTAGGGTTCCTATCTTGTGTGATAATACTAGTGCTATTAACATAGCCAAGAACCCTGTGCAACATAAGCGTACAAAACACATTGATATAAGACATCATTTTTTGCGAGATAATGTAGAAAAAGGTCACGTATCAATAATGTTTTGTTCCACTGAAGAACAAATATCTGATATTTTTACCAAAGCATTAAGTCGAGAATACTTTGAAAAGAATGGGCTAGACTTGGGAATGATTAAGCTTGCATAATTTCCCTCCCTCAATGATTGGTTAGAAAACTATGTCTATCAAAGTTTTTTTTTAAGTTAGTAATGAGAACTTATCTAATCTATCACAGTACATTTATTTGTATATCATTTTTTTTCCTCATTAGTCTTCGCCATATCTCATAGATTTGTTACTTTGAGTAGAGTAAATAGGTATGCGATACTGTGACAAATCTTGGAGCACAATTCAGGTATAAAATGTCTTAATTTAAAGAATCACACTTGCTGACACATACAATTAATATAGTTCATTTATCTATGCCCCATCATTTTACAACCGCCAAAATCTCACTTTTTCCTTCTTTTTCTCAAAAGGCTGTCATCATCCCCTCACCAAATCCAATCCACCTCTCCATATTCCATCATCATCTTCTCCCTCTGGAAAAAAAAATCAACAAGGGGGAAAAGCTTGAACCATCAGAAATGGAGCCATCCTCTCCACTATCTCTTGCCATCGTACCAGTTGCACCTAATGAGGGGGAAGCTCGAGATCGTGCACCTTTTCGGGTTGTTCTTGAAGGTTTTGAAAAATGGAACTCTGTAAGTCGAAACCCTTCACCTTTTATTACTCATATATTATCTTCTATGGAGTATGACGCTCAACCTGTCCCTTTATGTATTGACACTACTGATGAAATCACTCTCGAAGAAGTTGTTCCTCACATGAATAAGCATCGCTCCAAATCCCTAACCAAGAAATCAATGGGTAACTCTAAGGCTCAATCCTCTATATTTCGAGACACTTCTTGCTCTGTTCCCATTAGGGTTCCCCAAACTAGACAGCAAAAACGTCAGGCTGAGGCTGCATTAATCTCTGCCTTTGCAGTAGCAAAAAGGACTCGTACTTCTATGTGTTCCGTTCCTGATATTGTTATTTCTGATGATGATCTAGTACTAAATCAGTTACGGCGTATGAAACACATTGCTTCAAAACCATTCAGCTCTAAACAAAACTCCCCACAAAAGCCAAGTCTAAACCTTCCTCCAAGCCTGTGTCTCCTGTCAAAATCACCAAAACTCCCCTCTCAAAATCCAAACGGAAACGGGTCGCTTCCCCTGTTTCTTCTGATAGATCTTTGTCAGATTCTGATGACGATTATTTGCCTCATACCAACTCTTATTTGCCTTTTCCTTCACTTTGATCGAATCATATACTTTCGTCAGCAATCTGTTCTTAGGGGAAGAGTAGTCACTGGATTTGGGGGTCCTGAATTGGCTGTTCTATTGACTAAGTTGGAGTTTCAAGGGTGGTCTGATCTTTTTCTTCAAGGAGTTGTTCAACGTAAAATGGCCAAGAAAGAGATTACTGAGTTCTATGTCAATTGGAAAAGTGATGAACTCTCTTTCACATCTACTGTCCGTGGTACGTCTGTGCATTTTGTTCCTGCCGATATCGCTCGTATTTTGGACATCCCTTCACAAGGATGGGGTCATTATGTGAAAATTGAGTGGCCTCCTTTACCTCCTCATACCTCTGCCTTAAATATTTCGCGCAAGTTTTCCTCTAAGCCTCATCTGACTCATCATCGTAGTGTAAAAAAAAAGGAGATGTCTCTGTTGCACAAGCTATACTTTGATGTGGTTCACAAGATCATTAATCCAAGGAAACAGTGTCGTACGATTGCCAACATTCTGGATTTGACTCTTATGGAGCTGCTAGATTCCGAAGTCCCTATCGACTTATCCTCCATGATTGTTAAACATATGCGCAGGGTCCTCCATCAGGATGAAAATGGACATGCTCTTCCATATGGGTTCTGGATGACTCCAATCTTTGAGGTATTTCATGTGCCTATTCAGGTGTGGTTTGGTCAAACAATAAAGGATGTGGTGGGTACTGTGAACTATATGGCTTTACCTGTTTCTATGAGAAATCCTGCTAATCCAACTCAGCGCCTAAAAACACAGCTTGCTGCCAAGGAGGATCAACTTCTTGCAATGGAGAATGCTCATCGACTAGAGACAGTCACTTTGGAAGCACGTATAGCGGAGCTGCAAAATGAACTTGCTTGAGAGAAGGCTGCTCATAATGCTAATGTCTAACCACCTACCCTGTTCTTCCTTGTTCCATCTCAAAATCAATCTTTTGATCTCTACCTTCTATCCAAACTATCTACTGGACTATGTTATTTTGTGTTGTCTGCATATTGTGTTTTATTTCTTTAAGACATTGAATGTTGTTGGTATGTACTCTATGTGTGTTAGGTTGCTGTATATTTTTGGTTTGCTTTATGTGACTTTGTCTATGCGATTAACTGTGTTGCTACTCTGGTTCAAATCTTGATAACCAATCCTTTGGTGCAGATTAGATTCTACCTCATTCTTCTTATATAATTTGTCTCTTACCTTGAAACCGTTTTCAATGATGCCAAAAGGGGGAAAAGTAACGGGAGTGTAATATTTATAACCCAAAGCTAATCTGTTCTGCCATATATGTTCCATGCTTAAGTGTTACAGGTCAAAATAGAAAGCAAATAGGAAAGGAAATTGCCATAAGTTTGTCATCATCAAAAAGGGGGAATTTGTTGGGATATGCAGTGTTTTGATAAATGACAGAATACATGGAACACGTTGGCAAAGTTAGCTCAAGAGAAACGTTTTCAAGAAAGACTTCTATCTTATAAAAGAGTCTCACTACAAGAAGAATTCAAAAGGCGATAGAGGTATGAAACAAACTGGAGTCCTTCACGGAATAGAACACTTCAATAAGATAAGCATAAATACAAGGAGAGGCGTTCA
Organism: Solanum sitiens; assembly: GCA_016801875.1. NCBI lineage: Eukaryota > Viridiplantae > Streptophyta > Magnoliopsida > Solanales > Solanaceae > Solanum > Solanum sitiens. The sequence continues at coordinate 403,657 of JABWTJ010000210.1, forward strand.
TTGAAGTCACGCACTTAGAAAGCAAAATACTGAGAGATTGATTTCTGAAGTGCTACTGATCAAGTAACACAGAAAAGCAGATCTGGGAATTTTTCTTAGCATTTGTAATTTGTAGATCAGTAAGATATAAACTGATTTTAGGATTTTAGTCTTCAAGTTGAGGGCAACTCGAAGACATTGGGAACACATATCTTGGAGGTGTGTGATAGAATTAAGACTAAGTAGTTGATCTTTAGTTTAGAGAAACTATTGTAATCTTAATTGTTGTCTGAGGCTCGTAGTTGATTTAGTGAATTTAGGGTAAATCTTGTTGAGGAACAGGTCATGGTTTTTACACCTTTTGAGCCGGGTGTTTCCACGTAAAACACTGTGTTATTTACTTTACTGTCTCTACACTTTTGTGAAACACGTTAGGCGACTTGGTTCTCTTAACAAAAGTCTAGTAAACGTAAAACAATCTAGGTCGTGTAGAATAACAATATTGTTCCAGTGGAATGAATTGATACTGGTGACACATTGGGTAAATTGACAATGGGTATAGATGGGGATTTAGTTTGAGTGAAGAATGTGGAATCGGAAGTAATGTGATTAGTTGCTTCACTGTCCAAGATCCATGGCCTAGTGAATGCAGAATTAATTGAAACATTATGAAAAAGAGATAAACCTGCTACATTTGCATAGGCGTCGCTATTACCAGCAGAACTATTATTTTGCGTGGACAAACTTACTGCCTGAGCAATCTGTTGGAGCTGTTCTGCTGCAAATCCATGTGAACCATTGGCATCTTGTGAGTGAATCTCATTCTTAGATTGATGAGTGTCTATTATTTAGCAACCTGAGAAGGATTACCCTGAGATTCGCGTTGTTGTCGATTATTTTGGCTTCCTGAGTTGTTGGGAGACCAAGTGCCATTTTTAAACTTACATCTATCCTCTGTATGACCTTTTCTATTGCAATGCTTGCAATGAAATTTCAGAGTGCGGCAATTCTCAATTGTGTGTCCTTCTCGATTGCAATGCTCACAATGCTTATCCTTGGATTTGTTGAAAAAAATATTGGTACGCCTTTGAACTGCAGCCGCAATAGAGAAACTTTCTGTTGATTCCGACGTCATTTGTCTCTGTGTTTCCTATTGAATAACAAGTGAATACGCTTGACGTATATTAGGTAGGGATACATCATGAGAATATTAGATCGAACAACATTATAGATGTCATTAAGACCCATTAGAAATTCCATTACACGGTCTTCTTCAATTTGATCGATGTGTGCTTTAATTTGATTGCAAGTGGAAAATGTTCGAAATGTATCTAACTCATCCCAAAGACCTTTGAGTTTTGTAAAATATGAAGAAATGTTCATGTTACCTTGTGAGAGTGAAGCCAATGATTTTTGAATATGATATATTGCTGGTGCATTCTTTTGAGAAAATTGATCTTTAAGATCTTGCCATACTTGGTGAGCCGTCTCGGCATGGATGACTCCTTTAGCTAGATCTGGTTCCACCGAGTGTGAAAGCCATGATAAAATCATACTATTGCATTGATTCCACAATGCATATTCTGTTGGCTTATCTATTTCCGACGGCGGTTCAATTGATCCATCGATAAACGATAGTTTGTTTTTGGCTGTGAGAGCATGTATCATTGATTTGCTCCAGGATGGATAATTGATCCCATTCAACTTGATTGGAACAAGCATGAGGCTGGGATGGTCTGAAGGTTGAAGAAAATATGGATTTGATGAATTCATATTGTTACTCTTATTGCTAGTGTTTGGACTTTTGAATTGATCAAGATCTAATACCATCTTGAAAAAGAAAGAGAAAACAATAAATTTTGCTGAATTGTTTTTTTATTCACAATCTGATATATATATACAGCCTGATACAAATCAATCTAGCCTAGCTTTAGGTAAGAAATCATGATCCCCAATTAATGGAATTTGATCTGTAAATATGAAAACTAAATATACAAGAATATATGTACAAGTATGTATTTCTCAACATATAGAAATCTGGCTGAAATATTTGGTCTCTAAAGTTGATATAGAAAGCCATTTACGGTCTATGGTTCAATCTACAGACCGTAAACAATGTTCATAAAAACAGAGAAAAATCGAGTTTCAGGACTTCAACTCAGCCTATCTATGGCCCGTAAAAGGTTTTACAACTCGTAAAACTGAGGCTAAATGTCATGTTTCAGTTCTCTGATTTACGGACCAATCTACGAATTGCAAATGTGATTACGCCCCTTAGACTAGACTCGTAAGACTCAAACATGAAATTCCAATCTATGAAATTTAATCTACGGATCAAATCTACTGTCTTGAGTTCCTTTTACGGCCCTTAGATGGCGTTCGTAAAACATAGAATTTTCTGCGGACTTCCATTTTTACTTTTCATGGTCTTGTCTAAACTTAAAAACCTCTGAGGTGTTGTTACACCTACATACTCGCTTGAGCACAATTTAGAGCTGAGAAATTTATCATGACTATAGATCCTAACTTGGCTTTGTATGCAGTGGCATGGCTACATAGACTGAAAGTGGTACGTTGATCACTCTTCATCAAAAAATTTCACGGATTATGTACAAAACTATATGGTGTATATAGGTCAAAACATCACGTGGATTGCTCTTAACAAAATTATTGGCTTTGCCGCTGTTTGTAAATTAATCTTACAAAACAAAAACAGATTGTAATGAAGTACCATTTCTATTCTCATTGAAGTATCTTCAACTGCTGATAACATCCTTTGAAGAAGCCTAAGATTAAACCTTTTCCTTTCACATTGTGAGATAGCTCTTGGAGTTACTGTTTCGAACTGTAGCAATCACCAGAGATGAGACATAAATTCTACCCTGCTTCTGCTACGTTTGAAAATGTATAGCATAGCCATCCCTCGACTGCAGTTAGTCTTTTGAATCCCTTGATAGTTGTTTAGAAAGGGCTTTAGAATGCATAGGGTTCTTCTGTTGACTTGATGTATGTTGCTTAAGGGGCAATGAAATTTATAGAAATAGCAAGTCGAATAGTATGGAGGATATGGATTAGGGTAGAGGTATAGTTAGATAGTTGAGAGTTGTCTCGCTTATTCTTCTATACTGGTAGTCGTATTATTACTCTTGGAGTTTCTTGGTATTCCACTTTTGTTACTTTTATATGTTTCGCACTTCGATTATTGTATTATTTTGTTGTAGTTACTAATTCTTTTTTAGTATGTTCTGTCATGCCTTCTTAAGTATTTTGTCTTGGCTTCGTCATTCCTATTGTTTTCTTTTTCCAAAGTGATTTTTAATGCTTTTACTTGAGCTGAAGGTCTATCGGAAATATCCTCTCTTCCTCCCCACTTGCACGGTATGTTGTTGTTCATGTCGAATAGTAGACAACTGTGCTAGTACCTTAACATTCTGTTTTTGCTGTCATTTGAGGAACAACAAGAATCCTTTTTCTGTTATCTAATCTTACTTTGATAAAACACAATAATTTAGGCACAGGTAAATGAGAATTCACAATTTCTTGCTACTTTCTGCGATTCATATTAGTTCTTACAAGTTTTACCGCTATTTCAATGAAGATGCTTTTCCACAACTCAAGTATGACGAACGTCTACAAACTAATTACTGTGGATTACTGGAATATGATCTTACTTCCTTCGAATTTGGATGTTTTTATATCATACCGAAACCTAGGATTCTCTTGTATACCATTTCTCTTGTACTCATAGAACAGAGTCAGAAATTGTTTTTAACATGAGAAACTTGGTACGACAAGTTCATTTGCGCTTAGCTCACACATGCTGTGTTGTATTCAAATATTGTCTAATTTATCCCTTTTCTTTTCAGCTATGATTGCACAAATAGCAGTAGCAACTACAGCTTGAATGCTCGGATTGGCGTATTTGGCATTATTTAAGCCTCCAACTCCAAAAAGTTGTGGTTCACCAAATTGTTCTCTGGTCACTTTGCCAAGGGTCCAAATCAGTGATGGGAGATATTTTGCTTACAAAGAGGGTGGTGTTGCCAAGGAGAAGGCAAATCACATCATCATTATTTTTCATGGTTTCGATAGTTCCAAAGACTAGATGTTACCAATATTCGAAGTATGAAAACTTTTATAACTACATATATAGCGTTATGACCAAGTTTGCTTACACCTGCAATGCGTTTAAAACTCAAAAAAATCTTGCCGAGTCCAATCTTTAATGTTGGGCTCAGCAAAACTTTTCTGATATTCAACCATATTGCAGGTACAAGCGAACTTGGAGATAACATATATACATAATAGATACTAAAATGAATACGCTAAACATAGAGTTTGAAAAGTTTTCATACTTGGGATATCGGCAACATCAAGTCTTTGGAACTATCAAAGCCATGAACAAGAATGATCTTGTTCTTTTGCCTTCTCCTTGGCAACGCCACCCTCTTTGTAGGCTAGATATCTCCCATCACTGAGTTGGACCCTTGGCAAAGTCACCGGAGAACCACCTGGTGAGACATAAACATTTGGAGGGGCAGGCTTAAGTAATGTCAAATAAGCCCATCCGAGCATTCCAAGATCATGATATTGAATCAAAGGGAGCTTCTCTTCAAGATAACAATTGAGTTCGCATGCAATAATTCTGTCATCGTGTCCTTGCCAAAGCTGGACCGAAGTAATAGTTACATCATAAATCTTGTTAGGTATAAGATTCCCCGAATTCTGCACAACATCATCATATTCATATAAATCAAATAAAGCCTTATTAACTATGTCATTAGGTTAGTATGTACCACCACTAAAGCAACAAGTGAGCCCAGATAATTTCTCTTTATTGAAAAAATTCATTTAAACATTAAATTTTAGTAGGCATGACTAGAAGCTATCATTTCACCGAACTTTAATTTAGGACCACAAGATTCAAAAGTCTTCTTTATATTTTTAAACTCCGTACCAAGTTAAACCAGATTATTCTTTGTGAAACGGAGGAAGTATAATTCTGGGTTTGTCTTGTCCTCTTTGTCTAATTTGCATTCATTTAAAAAAGTGAAATTTGAGTTGTGCTTTAAAATTAATATAATAAATTTTAGTAGGCACGACTAGAAGCTATCATGGTAGTAATAAAGCCTCAAAATAAATATTGCATGTGCCCTCCAAATCAATTAAAATTGAAAGCTTCAATTATCATATTATTTGTTGTTACTATTATTTTTTATCATTACTTTTTACATAGCTTTCTCACTACAATACTTCCTTTTAATTATGAATTTGATATGCTTTCCTTGAGTCGAGAGTCCATCATAAACAAATTTCTCCATTTTTATAAGGTAGGTTAAGGTTGCATACACATAACACATTGAACACCACCCTCCTCTAAGTCCACTTGTGTGATTATATTGTTTATGTTGTCCGTAGTGTTACATACCAAATTTATTTGGTACGATTCAATTGTAAATTATAATATGGTAAATTGGTAACCATAATTTGGTCGACTTCGACCTATATATAATAAAAATTACGGCTTCAGATTTTAAGAAACGTCTCAATCATATACTATAAGTCAATTTTCATAATGAGTTCAATATAAAGCATCTTTTAAGGAGATATTTAGAAAAGTACAATGTGTGTGTATATATATATATATATATATATATATATATATATATATATATATATATATATATATATATATATATATATATATATATATATATATATATATATATATATATATAGCCCAACCTACCTTAAAATAGGGTTATCTTGAAACTAAGTTAGCCTAACCTACTCCTAAAACTCTATTGCGTACCAATTGCCCCAACCTACTGCTACAACTCTATTATCTACTAATTAGCCAATTTGCATGGTAATATATGTTAGGTTGATTATATTGTATGAATAGTGTGTTGATCAGTTAAAAACTTTTATATTTAAAAGATGGAGTGAAGAAAATGAGAATATGTAAGAAAATACTAGGAGAGATAAGATCGTTAAGAATGAAGCTACCTTGGCCAAGAAAGGAGTGACCTCTCTGGTGGACAAGATGGAAAAAGTCAGGTTGAGATGATTCAAACACGTGAAACGAGATGCACAAAACCCTAATGAGGAGGTAGACTAAAGAAGTGTTGGGGGGAGCTGATTAGATAGAATATGACACAATTTCAGTATTTAAAAAAAAAATCTATTTTAAGTCATTACTTGAGTCAACAATCTTTTGAAAACAAATCTCTCATATCCATAAAATAGGAACAAGGTCAGTAGACAAAGTGAAAACTTTTTTTGTTAGCCTAAAAGGGCCAAGTTTTACTACTAATTGTTGAGATGTAGAAAGTATATTTTGAAAAATTGATTGTAACAGAAAAAAAAGCTTGAAGAATATAAAAACAAGAATGAAATCTTAAACCCACAAGCATTATACGAAGGTACTTACAGACAAGGATCGATCTCGAATGATGCATTTTATAACTATACAATAAAAAATTGATCGGTTTTTTTTAAAAAATTGAACAAGGATATGTGGCCAGTAAAAAGCGACCGCTGTTGGTCGATTTTCGATACCGACCAGATCAAAATTGACCATCGGTTTTTTGTAGCTATTCAGAAAATAACATCAACATCGATCGACTATGGTGATCAGTTTCACCATTTTTAGTAAGTAATGATTACATAAGATAACGATACAATCACAGTAAATCGGTTGTTCCATAAATGACACTTTCTTCATTACCTAACAAGATATTTAATAATATGATACAATAAAACTTGAGTAAAAGCAAAATTGTTCTCAAAGTAACAATATCATTGATACAATACAACGAGGAACAATCATCCAAACAAGTTGTAGGGACAATTACATACAATATGAAAAGAGAATTCTTTCTAATCCACAACGGACAATTTTTATTGGAAAGGGAAAATGTTCAGCAAAGGCTCATCTATGCCATTTATTACAAGTTAGTCTCACTTATACCATTTTCATTTGAGAAAATGCTCATCCATGACATTATTTATTAGTTGAAATGACATGGATAAGTCAAATTTTTAACGGATGGTATAGATGAGCCTTTTCTCAAAGTTTGTTTACATATTTTAGCCTTTTTCCTTTTAACTTTTTTTTCAATTAATGGTGTGGCCGAATCATAATTGAGATAAAAGAATGGTTTGCAAAACCAAAAATATTTTTAGCTTACAAATAATAACATGTATGAGTCTTTTCTT